>ONZH01027042.1:0-523530 GCA_900303285.1 Rhinella marina | reverse complement strand
ACATTTATGTATTACTAAGATATACTTGCTTGTCACAGCTTTCACCCAAGCAGATGCCTACTGACCTCATGTCTGATCAGGAGACCTGCTCCTCGATTCACCACACAACCACCTCTGCCTGCACTAAAACTACAAGTAGCAAAAGTAGCACCACCCAATAAAGTTTGCTGAACATGAAACAGTTTTCAACCACTACGACAACCGGGCTGCAGCCCATCAGCAAAGGAATACGTACCACTTGAACAACCAGGTTTACTCATACCTGTACTGTGCCCCTTCTATGAGCACTGACCTCACAAACTTATGGGTCAGTATATTGTATGCAGCAGTGGCAGGAACTGACCCAGTTTGCCTTGTCCACACTTCAGTGTACTGTCAGAAGGGATATTCAACGTGTCAGGTGGCACTGTCACATTGAAGTGAACAACATTGTCCTCCACAAGTGTGACAAGCATTACATTTGTGAAAATGAATCAGGCATGGATCTTGGGGGATTTTCATACATCTCCTCCTGATGTCACTTAATATATCTTCTATTGCTAACAAAGGACACTGGCTATTTATCACAATCCTGATGATACCACCACTGCTGTCTGCCTGTAAATCATGTTCCATATTATACTGTTGCTGCCGCTGCAACTACCTCAAATATGCCACTAGTAGCCAGTAGCATAACTAAAACTGACTCCCCAACTCACGTGCAACCGCCACTCCTGTCGCTTGAGGGGGGCCTGGCAATAAAATATTTTAGTCCTCCTCCAGGGAAGGGCCTCTTGTGAGTTTCAGGCCCCAAAGCAGCCGGTTCCCCTGCTTCCCCTATAGCTACGCCCCACATAGCCCCACACATCCTCCCTTTTCCATAATGTTCCATACTGTGCTGCTGCTGTGAACCCTACCCTGGGCAGTAAAACAAACCTAACACTGCTTCCAAAAACCACACTAGCCTATTGTTACTCTCCAAAAAGGAATCATTTTTGGAATCGCTTATTAAAAAGCCATAGCTTCGCCTATAAACACCATGTATAAACACCATCAAGCATCTACTATTTTTTTTATTTTAAAAAGCATAAATCCACAGGGCAGTGCGTTTTTAAATAAGCTTTACCACCAACTATCATCTGTTTACCCATAGCCATATATGTTGAGCCTGAAAGGGTTGGATACAGTCCCAGGAGACCTCAGTGTGTCATACACTACTTTCCAGATCAATTGGGAAATTTGCGATTCATATCGATTCAAATCTAATCGATAAACCGAAAACAAATTTCAGGAAATTCACTTATTTCTAATCTTGACTTAGACTACTCTTTCAGAGTTCTGTTGGTAGTATTATACTAGATTTTCAGCCTGCCCTTCACTTTTACTTTGAAACTTGTGGATGGAAAATTGGAGAGAAACGACATTTTCTAAGCTTGTATTTTCCTTTACTAATATAGTCTGGAGCACAGAAGGGTCTTTCTATCTGTGCATCTGGTAGCAATCACTTTGAGGAATTGTGTTAACTGTGGAGGTGACAGCTTTCTTCAATTTTTGTGTACCATAAATCACTGTGGTGGCAGAAGGACATTGTATTGTCATCACACAATACAATATGGATGTTAAATAGTTCATAATATTGGTAATTAATTGGAGAAAGGGATTCTATGTCAATGAATATTATGGCTCCAGGCTACATAGAAGTTCATCTTTTCCATGTCCACCAGAAGAGAGTTTGGCTCCTGGAAAAGGACATAGACTAATAATATACAGGCTGGGCCATTTATATGGATGCACCTAAATAAAATAGGAATGGTTGGTGATATTAACTTCCTGTTTGTGGCACATTAGTATATGGGAGGGGGGAAACTTTTCAAGATTGGTGGTGACCATGGCAGCCATTTTGAAGTCTGACATTTTGGATCCAACTTTAGTTTTTTCAATGGGAAGAGGGTCATGTGACAAATCAAACTTATTGAGAATTTCACAAGAAAAACAATGATGTGCTTGGTTTTAACGTAACTTTCTTCTTTCATGAGTTATTTACAAGTTTCTGACCACTTATAAAATGTGTTCAACGTGCTGCCCATTGTGTCTTCTCCCACTCTTCACATACTGATAGCAACACCGCAGAATAAATGCTAGCACAGGCTTCCAGTATCCGTAGTTTCAGGTGCTGCACATCTCGTATCTTCACAGCATAGACAATTGCCTTCAGATGACCCCAAAGATAAAAGTCTAAGGGGGTCAGATCGGGAGACCTTGGGGGCTATTCAACTGCTACATGATGATGTGTTTCCCTCTTTATGCACCGAAGCTGGCACGTTCCCTGAGTTTTTCCAGCAAGATGGTGCACCACCACATTATGGGTGTCAGGTCTGAGCATTCCTAGATTAACAGTTTCCTGAAAAGTGGATTGGTCGTCGTGGGCCAGTTGAATGGCCCTCAAGGACTCTTCCTAGACCTGGCCACCTCAACAAAATAAGTTATCAGGACAGAAGGGCCTTGGTAAGAGAGGTGACCAAGAATGGTCATTCTGGCTGAGCTCCTGTGTGCAGACAGGAGAAACTTCCAGAAGGTCAGCCATTACTGCAGAATTCTAACAATCTGAGCTTTAAGGCAGAGTAGCCAATAAGAAGCCTCTACTCAGTAACAGGCACATGAAAGCCTGCCAAGAGTTTAAAAAAAAATTACCTAAAGGACTCGTAGAATGTGAGAAACAAGATTCTCTGGATTAAACTTTTTGGCTTCAGTTGTCATGTATGGAGGGAACCAGGCACTGTTTACCACCTGTCCAATACTATCACTATATTGAAGTATGGTGTTGTCAGCATCATGTTGTGGCAGCGTTTTTCAGTGTCTGGGACAGGGAGATTAGTCATGGTTGAGGGAAAGCTTAATGGAGCAAAATACAGAGATATTCTTTATGAAAACATGATCCAGAGTGCTTTGGGCCTCAGAGTGGGCTGAAAGTTCACCTTTTAACAAGGCAATGACCCTAAGCACACAGCCAAGACAACACAGAATGTGTGAATGTGCGGTACCCCATGACAGGATACTTGCAAACTGTTCTTGTTATGTGATGTTATTTAATGCTTTGTAATGTACACAGTATAGTTGTGTATGGATCTGTTGGGGTTAATAATCCTGACTCAGGCCTTCCAGGAGGTTAAGTGTGGTAGATCTGCCCCTAGCTCAGTGAGTATTCTAGAGGAAGTGTGAGAAGCTACATGTGCTCACCTATCAGAGTACTAGGTCTGAACTATTATCTTCGAGAGATCCACAGAAAGAAAGCCATCTCTGCTGCACAGTACCTCAGGAAAAGAGAAAGGAAAGAACTAGAAGGTCAGTGAGGTATTTGTTATTTAAGGCTGATAAAGACTACTATCCTGAGAGAGGCATTACTAAAACACCCTTCACCAATAGACACGGTCCTGGCCAACCGCATCTATAATGTGTACTCTTATGCTGGGATTACAGCCACCATTGCAAAAGAAATATTGGCAGTCTTAGATTCTGTAGAGGGAGACTTTGGGGAGATAGAGAGTAATGAGCACTACAATCCCAATCCTGGCCTATATCCATACATTGCTATCTGGGAAGATTTGCAATGACAATTATTTGGAACTGTGTTTTGATAATGTTGACTGTACTACAACTTCAGTTCTCTTTAGTAAAGAGAGACGTTTATTTTTGACAAGTGGTCTGGTTACTGACTCAAGCATCATACGATGACTACTGCAGCTACATCTCCTGCCTTGCACCCATACAACACTCATAACACCAAGGGCACCCCAAGTACCATCAGACAGGAGACCCATCATCTGGATGTGCCCTGAGGGCAGAAGGGGTACACCCTCCTATCACTGCTTTAGCCAGTGGCATATCTATAGGAGTCGCAGCAGTCACAATTGTGACTGGTTCCCTAAGCCATGGAGGCCCACAGGGCCCCCTTGCCAGTGGCCCACCACCAATTACAGTAGTTTTCACTTTATAAGATGCAGTGCGTCTTATAAAGTGAATAATAGTGAGAACTTCCACCATGTTTAAAGGTAAAGCATGATGCCTCAAAAAATAAACAAAAACAGCCAATTTAGGGTGTTTTATTTTCAGCAGTGGATTTCAGAGATACTTGGTGCTGAATTTGTGCAATGGAAATTTAGCCATGGACTCATACCGTGTGGATGTACCCTTACACTGACACATTCATTTCATTTGGTGGTCATAGACTAGGGAAAGACCGCTATGACAATATGATAAAACAGAAAATTCTTATATAAAATATAATGGCCCAAATTTATCAATGGTAGATTTATCAATTTATCATACCAGTGGCTGAATGCTATATTTATGTAGCCCTTGTGCCACTTTTTCCAGCACATACAAGGAGTTATGTATTAGGGTTGGATTGCGTGTGATTCATTTACGACTGACTTACAACAACTAGAAAAGTGTCAGAAAGCAACACCAAATTTGACCTGATGTTCCTCCCTAAGACAGGTTCATCATCAGGGCATACATTGCCCTGTGGGAGAGACTCCCACACCATTCGTATAGTGCACCAGTGGTAATATTTCCCAAATGTGTTTTCTTGGTTCAAACTAAGACATGGAAATGCATTTAGTACTGTGTTATGCCACACATAGGAGATGTTCCAATTAAGAGAGTCACATGGCATTTTTCTCTCTGCTTGGTCCTAATAAAATCTAGGAGCAAAACATTCAGTATGACTCCTTCTGGTCTTTGAAGACAGATTTAATATAGTTCGCACCACCCTTCCCCACTGTGTTAACTCTTTGCAGTTCCTACTACAAAAGTTTAAGTAAAACATTTCACGTGTTTAATAAATATCCGGGCAATAATGTTTTAATTGTGAATATTTCAACAGGATGGAGCAATTTGTAATTATTGTAATTATTAATATAGAATTAAAAAATCAAACATAATAACAGAACCAATAATGAACTATACAGTGCCTTGCGAAAGTATTCGGCCCCCTGGAACTTTTCAACCTTTTGCCACATTTCAGGCTTCAAACAAAAAGATATAACATTTTAAATTTTTGGTGAAGACTCAACAATAAGTGGGTCACAACTGTGAAGTGGGACAAAATTTATTGGATCATTTAAACTTTTTTTGTAATAATAAAACTGAAAAGTTGGGCGTGCAAAATCATTTGGCCCATTTAATTTCAGTTCAGAAAACTCACTCCAGAAGTTCATTGAGGATCTCTGAATGATCCAATGTTGTCCTAAATGACTGATGAAGATAAATAGAATCCACCTGTGTGTAATCAAGTCTCCGTATAAATGCACCTGCTCTGTGATAGTCTCAGGGTTCTGCATCATGAAGACCAAGGAACACACCAGGCAGGTCCGTGATACTTTTGTGGAGAAGTTTAAAGCCGGATTTGGATACAAAAAGATTTCCCAAGCTTTAAACATCCCAAGGAGCACTGTGCAAGAGATCATATTGAAATGGAAGGAGTATCAGACCACTGCAAATCTACCAAGACCCAGACGTCCCTCTAAACTTTCATCTCAAACAAGGAAAAGACTGATCAGGGATGCAGCCAAGAGGCCCATGATCACTCTAGATGAACTGCAGAGATCTACAGCTGAGGTGGGAGAGTCTGTCCATAGGACAACAATCAGTCGAACACTTCACAAATCTGGCCTTTATGGAAGAGTGGCAAGAAGAAAGCCATTTCTCAAAGATATCCATAAAAAGTCCCGTTTGCCACAAGCCACCTGGGAGACACACCAAACATGTGGAAGAAGGTGCTCTGGTCAAATGAAACCAAAATCAAACTTTTTGGAAACAATGCAAAACGATATGTTTGGGGTAAAAGCAACACAGCTCATCACCCTGAACACACCATCCCCACTGTCAAACATGGTGGTGGCAGCATCATGGTTTGGGCCTTCTTTTCATCAGCAGGGTCAGGGAAGATGGTTAAAATTGATGGGAAGATGGATGGAGCCAAATACAGGACCACCATCATCCTGCTTGGCCTTGACTTCTCCTAAAGTCAATCGAAGTTGCAGAGAGAGCTGATCCTCTAGGTGTAATGGCAACACCCCCATTGCTCCTAGAGGCCCATTTGCATATATTAGAGGACCATTTGCATATATTAACACATCATTTTTCTCAGTAATGCTGCATATATGAACATGGGACCAACACAGATGTCTTCAGCTGCCAAGTGCACATGTAACAGGCCAGCCAGTTTCATAGGCGCAAACCTGCTGATAGATGCCCTTAAATGGGCGATATTTAGTGCCAAAACTGCATAACAATTCTGGCATATAATTCCTTCTCACATTAAACAAACCAATAGCTGGTGTAAAATTATAGAAGTAAGTGTCCATCTCTACACAATATTTACCATCCAGCTTGAACCCCTGTGATAAGTCTGGTCCAGGTCCAGACAGCCAGTCTAAAGGTGCATTTAGATGAGCAGAATATCCTTACAATCCGAACACTAACGACTCGTGTTGGAGGAGAACCGAGTAGTGCAAATGCATGTGGCAACTGAATTATCGTACTGAATACGCTCGTTTAACCCTTGTAAAATCATTTATGTGAACTAATAAATTATTGTTTGTTGTTAATGAATTGTAATGTAAAGCAGTGGCGTAGCGTGGGGGGGGGCAGGGGGGCCGATGCCCTGGGCGCCAAATCGCAGGGGGAGCCAAGCAGCAGCCAGCAAAATGAGGGCGATGGAAGCCTATGGCTCTCATCCCCTCTGTTGTTCCTCATAGGCTTCAGGCCACTAGGCCTGAAGCCTATGAGGCAGTAGAGCAGCGCAGGAGATCGAGATTACCTTACCGTGACCTCTTGCATCGTCTTGTGATGTGACGTGATGCTGCGCAGGAGGGCATGGTGATGTGTTTGTGACCGCCTGCACCAGGATGCCATAAGTGGTGGTGGAATGAGGAAGAGAGGTAAGTATTTATTTATTTTTTTAATACAAGTACCCTAGGGAAGGCTGCATTGGGGGGGCACTATGGGGGGGGTGCCCTATAACAGAAGATAAAGGTGGCAATTTGGGCCATTATTACAATAATTATAAAGAAGGTGCATTATAATAATTTTACAGAGGAGGTCATTATAATACAGATAATAATTTGGGGTCATTCTGTATTATTATAATGGCCCCTCTGTATTATAATTGCACCTACTGTAGAATTATTATTATGGAGCCTCTGTATTATAATAGCCTGTACTGTAGTATTATTATTATGGACCCTCTGTATAATTATTAAATATAGGGGCCATTATATTTAATAATTATACAGATAGTCCATAATAATAATACTACATGACGGGCCATTATAATACAGAGGGTCCATAATAATAATACTAAAGTACGGGCCTTTATAATACAGAGGGCTTATTATAATTATACAGAGGGGGCCATAATAATAATACAGAGGGGCCATTATAATTATAATAATACAGAGGTCCATTATAATAATACAGAGGGGCCATTATAATCATACAGAATGGCCCCTATATATTATTATAATGCCCCTCTGTATTATAATGGCCCATACTGTAGTATTATTATTATGGACTATATGTATCATTATTGAATATAATGGCCCCTACATTTAATAATTATACAGAGAGTCCATAATAATAATACTACAGTATGGGCCATTATAATACAGAGGGGCCAATATAATACAGAGGGACCATTATAATAATACAGAGGGGCCATTATAATGATACAGAATGGCCCCTATGTATTATTATTTTTTTAATGTATTTTTATTTTTTTATACAAATTATTACAAAAATAAATACGTATAACATATACATATCCATACACTATACATAACAGTAATAATTTATTATAACCCCTTGTGAGATCCCTCCCCCCAACCCACAATCCCCAGCCCAGCGGAGGAAGAGTGACAAAAAAAAGAAAAAAAAATTAACCTAATCTACCTCCTCATATACCTTCATCAAATTCATCCATGAATAATAACTTGGAGCATGAGGAGCTAGCCAATTTCTCATTATCAATAGACGTGCTCCAAAAAGCATCCTATTGAGTCTCTTTTTTTAATTTCTTTTGCATTTTTATTCTTGGTTTGTCTCCTAAAATGGCTATTAGAGGTGTAAATTCTACTATATTTCCTTTTTTTCATTTATTTCTTCAAATACTTCATTCCAGAAAACACTTATTTTTGGGCATTCCCACAACATATGGACAAATCCTGCTCCCCCAATGCCACATTTGGGACAGCAATCATTTGTTCTCTTCCCAATTTTAACCCCTTCCCGACCGCCGCCGTACATGTACGGCGCGCGGGCGGTGCGGGGACATGACGCCCGCTCGCGGGTGCGGCGGGCGTCATGGCCGGCAAGTCTCTGCTGTTTCTAACAGCAGAGACTTGCGGCTACTTACCGCCATCGGCGGCGTCTTCCGATGGGCCTCTCTTTTCTTCTGGGCCCCTCTGATGGCTTCCGGTGGCGTCTGTACCCGGAAGCAGTTTGCTTCCGGGTGATGTACAGACGACCCGATTGGCCAATCGGGCCGTCTGTACACGTTATGAAAGCTGTAATCCTCGCTGGTGAGGATTACAGCTTTCAAAGTGCAATTCTTATTCTGGCCACTAGATGGCAGGCCAGGATAAGAAATGAGCAATCATGAGTTTTAATTCAAGATAAAAATCAGAGATTGCTCATAGTGAAAAAATTAAAAGTACAATATATTAGCTTATATTTGAGCTTTCAAATAATAAAAAAAATTAAAAAAAATGTTAAAAAATATATAAAAAATAAAAAAAATATAAAAGTTTAAATCACCCCCCTTTCCGTATAATTAAAAAATAAATACCTAAATAACAATAAATATAGACATCATGGGTATCACCGTGACCGAAAACGCCCATACTTTTAAACTAAAAAAAAAAATTCCAATACGGCAAATTGTGTGGCGGAAAAAAGCGTCCAAATGGCGATTTGACGTTTTTTGTCACTTTTTTTTTCTAAAAAAATTAAATAAAAAGCGATCAAAAAGTCAGACACACCCCAGAATGGTATCAATAAAAACTTCAGATCGCCCCGCAAAAAATGAGCCCCCATACAGCTCCGTACACATAAATGCCAAAAAGTTATCGGGGTCAAGATATGACGACCAAAAAAAAAAAACAAAACAACCAACTTTATCATTTTTTTATCACTATCAAAACACAAGAAAAACTAAACATGTTAGGTACCGCTGGATTCGTACTGACCTGTAGAATGAAAGTAACTGGTCAGTTTTAATGAACAGCGAACGCCGTAAATAAAAAACCCGGAAAACTGTAGCAGAATAGTGGTTTTTTTGCAATTTCACCCGATTTGGAATTTTTTTCCCGCTTCCCACTACACCATATCCAATAATAAATGGTGGCATTTGAAAGTACAACTTGTCCCGCAAAAAACAAGCCCTCATACAACTATGTGAGCAGAAAAATAAAAAAGTTATGGCTGTATGAAGGCAAGGAGCAAAAAACGAAAACGCAATACCGAAAAAACCTCCGGTCGTGAAAGGGTTAAACAAGAAGCTGGGAGTATAATACAATCTATTAATGATGTTAAATTGCACAATTTTATGATTCAGATTAGGGGATACTCTCCTCACATTCCTATATATTTTTTCCCATTGTTCTTCAGTTATTTCCCCCAACTCACTTTCCCATTTTTCACAACTTTTTAATTTTACCTGTCTCTGTTTCCACTCTATAATCTGTCTATAAACATATGACAATGCTTTTCTCCTCTCACTGCCACTCATCACTGATTTCAGTAAATCGGGCAAGTCATATGTCTTATACACAGTCATATTCTGAACTCCTTTCAGGGCAGCCAACTGATGATATTCTATCCATGCTCCTCTTGATAAATTATACTTAGACTGTAGTTCCTCCCAGCCCCTTATTTTCCCTCCCCCCATATATCCACTATTTTATCTACACCTTTATTTTTCAGATTCTTGAGAACACCCAGTTTATTTAACTCTCCTATTTTTTGATTATACCAAATCGGTGTTTCTTCTAATACCGCATCTACTCCTATCATGGCCTTTAAGTGTAGCCAAATTTTTTCTATTGTCCTCACTACTGGATTTTGTTTCCAATTAAATTTCCTCATTTGCCCCGATTCCAACATTTTAAATAATTATGTATACCTCCCCTCTGACTTATCAACCACATAGAGGAAAAAAACATTACTTTTCCACTTCATTAAATAACATATTTGAGTCGCCAAATAATAAGCCTGAATATCTGGAAACTTTATTCCCCCTTTTTCCCAAGTTAGAGTAAGGTATTCCTGCTTTATTCTAATCTTCTGTCTTCCCCAAATAAGTCCATTAAAAATCCTTCTTATTTTCCTAAACAGATTTTCTTCAAACCATATGGGACAAGCAGAGAAGAGGTATATAAATTTTGGCATTATAACACCTTTAACCAAGGCTATCTTATCTCCTTTTGAAAGATTCAATCTCCCCCATATTTGTATCTTCTTTTCTACTTCTTTCACTAATGGTTTGGTATTATTTTTAAGAAAATCTTTTATTTCCCTGGATATGTAACAGTGTGAAACATTATAGCTGCAGTAATTAAGTTTGGTCAGTAGATGGCAGCAAAGCTAAGCATTAAACTGTCCATATGTATACATGTTTATGCATAGAAATGTATATAACTGTTTTTAGGTTACAAATTCAAGTTAAAGGCAATTTCTGGGACACTGTGGACTCCTACAAGCTTGATAATATGTTGGGATTGCTGTTTTGATGCTTGCCACCAAAGATAGATAGCTGCATCATCACCCAACAGGAAGTGAGCGGTGTGTGGAGTGACAGTTGGCTTTAGAGGAGGGGTGTGCTGAGCTGGCTGTACTGTGTGGGGCTGCTGAGAAAGTGATGCTGCTGCCTGGAGACTTTGTCTGGAGAATCAGAGGCCGTGGTGTGAGCTGAAGGCTGTGTTTTGGGGGGGGGGGGGCACAGTGACCGTCTGAAGTGTACCCCTGAAGTTCAGGAGCAGCAGAGACTATAGCAATTAAAGGCCATAAGGACTTGTGAGTATGGCTTGGCCGCATCCATTTACATCTTATGGCGGAAGTGATATAAGGGACTCTCTTGCTGACACCTTATCACTGAAGAGACTGACCTGTAGATTTAGGGTTTCAGAGTGCTGGAGCATGTTTATAACTTTACTGTAAAAGGAATACAGAATTTACCTGTGGATTACAAGCCTACCTACCTGTTGGATTACAAATAGTATTGCGCAATACTTAGGGTGCACCCCGACGAGGGACCTATCCAGGAGGACTATATCCGTATACAAATTGCATTTTTTTACCTGTTTATGGGACTTTGGGGCAGAGGAGATTGTGTTTACATTCATAGATTGTGCTATATTTCTGTATATTTGTCTCCTGTTAATTTTGTGTTGTAATCATTCCCAGGTCTCTTTCATTACTTCAATTAGTAAAGTTTATTACTGGGAACAAAACTGTTGTGTGTCTGTGTGGCATCGTGTACCCGCTGAACCTGTGGGCCCAGCCCTTGGTTATCTTACATTTGGCGCTGCGAGCAGGGTACATTGATCACCATGCAGAACTCAACAGGGTCTGGGGAAGCTCCGCCCCTTGCTTCAGTCACCCCTCCTGCCGTGGGAGTAGCTCCGATTGTATGTCTGCCCACAGGGGCGATTTTGAATCAGCTGGTAAAATTTGATGGTCAGAATATGCTGCTAGAAGATTGGGCCACACATCTAAAGAGCACCCTCAGGTTATACAATTTAGTTCCTGATCTGGAATCAGATGTGGCGCTGAATGCCTTGGAGGGAGATGCCAGACGCACTGTAATGCTGTGCCCAGAGGGGGAAAGGAAGACATTGGAATCTATAATCTCAATCCTTGAATCCATTTATGGAGAAACATCCAGTACCGGCAACCTTAGATCCCGCTTCTTCACTCGCTTCCAGCGTGAAGATGAGACTATTCCCCAGTTTGCCAATGCCCTCCAGGAGATCTGGTCACATGTGCTAAAGAGAGGAGCCAGTGGTGCAAATGTCCTTGGAAACGGAGATCAAATCCTCTGGGATCAGTTTGTCCTCGGATTACGGGGCCCTCCCCTCCGCCAAGCCCTTAAAGATCGTATCCGGGTGAATGATACTATATAGTTTCAAAAGATATTAGCTGAGGCAGTGGCCCGGGATAAAGAAGAGGAGTATGGGACTTACTCAGTTAGGATGCAGGCTGCAGGAGGTCAGAGAACTCCAACTGATGGAGAAGATCTGCGAGAGACAGTAAAGGTACTTAGTGCATCCTTAGCAGATATTCAGAAACAATTGGCTCAATTACAGTCCCCGGGTCACTCTGATTACCGGGAAAGGGGTGCTGCTCTGGAGGCTGGGTCAAGAAACTTCCCCATGCATCGTACCGGTCCATCTCAATCTACAGCTGGACAGACTTGGGGTTTCACTAATGATCGGAGAGCAAGGGGTCCCCAGTGTTGGATCTGCCATAAAAGAGGACATATCTCCCGGCAATGCCCAAAGAAGCATTTGAATCAAAACCAGCTGCCGTTAAACAGGAACCTCCCGCGGTAGTGGGGCATACCGCGGGGGAGGTAAGGTGCCGGAATGTCCCTGAAGACCCTCGGGACTTGGTGGCTGAAAGCCCCTACCTAGAAGTGCTGATTGAAGGACAGATGGTGACATGTCTTATAGACACAGGTTCAGAAGTTACCACAATGCCCTTGAAATTCTTTGAGAGTAATTTCAGCCATCTGATGAAACCTGACCAAGAAAATTTGATTAAGTTGACGGCAGTAAACCAGACTGCTATACCTGTGTTTGGGGTGGCTTGGGTGAGAATCGAGCTATGTGGACAAGACATCGGCAAGAAGGGGGTGGTGTTGGTAGAGAAACCGGCTCGGGATGGAGCCCCAGTTGTATTGGGAATGAATATCCTGCGAGAATTAGATCGGCTCATGTTTACAAAAGATGGCCCGGGTTATTGGAGGAAGACAACTTCTCACAAGCCAACACAAAGAGCATTCCAGAGGTTGATCAGAACATGCGGTATCCATAAAAAAACTCCTGAGGGTAAACCCATAAGAGCAGTCTATGCTCCATACAGAACTTCCTGCACCATACCTCCACGTCAGGAGAAGATGATACGAATGCCAATTGGAGGCCATCGGAAGCTTAATGGGATAGATGTGCTAATGGAACCTTTAGGCCTATCAGAAGCCAGCCGAAGCCCAGTGGTTGCCAGAACTATAGTGACAGTTGCAGATGGCCACGTGTTAGTCCGGTGTATCAACGTACATGATTATGCAGTTACTTTCCATGCGGGAGAGAAGGTGGCTGAGCTGCATGTGCTGCAAGAAGAGACCCTTACGGGTAGCCAGTTAGCCCTACGGGCCGTACAAGGTGATGTCTGGACCTTGGCAGTGGATAAGAATTCTAAAGAAGAGTCCACGCCTGAGTGGAATGGCCGGCGAATATTAGAGCACATGGAAATTGATACTAGCCAATTCACCACTGAACAAATGGAAAAGATTGAAGCAGTGCTGTGGGAGTTTCAATCCACTTTTTCACAGTGTGAAGAAGACTTTGGGTGCACAACGGCTATTGAGCACGAAATACCTACTGGGAATACCCTCCCAATTAGAGAAAGGTACCGTCAGATCCCTCCTACTCTCTATCAAGAGGTGAAGACTATGCTGTCCAAGATGATAGAAAGTGGAGTGGTAAAGGAAAGCCAAAGCCCATGGGCTGCACCGGTGGTCTTGGTACGGAAGAAAGATGGGTCCTTGAGATTCTGCGTGGATTACCGGAAGTTGAATGCAGCCACAGTAAAGGACGCCTTTCCTCTGCCAAGAATTGAAGAGTCATTGACGGCTCTACAACGTGCTAAGTATTTCTCAACCTTAGACCTGGCAAGTGGTTATTGGCAAGTACCCGTTGCAGAGAAGGATCGTCAGAAAACTGCCTTTATACTACCTATGGGGCTGTATGAATTCAACAGAATGCCCTTTGGGCTGACAAATGCTCCGGGTACATTCCAACGTCTGATGGAACACTGCCTGGGTGAATTGAATTTTGAGTCAATTCTGATCTATCTGGATGACGTGATAGTCCATGCACCAACGTTCGAAGAGCATTTGAGGAGGTTGCGGCAAGTGCTAAGTAGGCTCAGTAGCCATGGCCTTAAGATCAAGCCAAGAAAGTGTCATCTCTTCCAAACTGAGATAGAGTATCTGGGCCATGTAGTATCAGCTGAAGGAGTTTGCCCTGCAGATAGTAAAGTGGAGGCAGTGAGCAAGTGGCCACAGCCTAAGACCCTTCGGGAAGTTAGAGTGTTTCTGGGACTGGCCGGTTACTACATAAGATTTATAAAGGGATTTGCTAAGATTGCTAGTCCGCTACATGAACTCTTGAGAGGGACTTCTCAGAGTCCAAAGTCATGCCCTGTATCATGGGGGCTGCCACAGCAACAAGCATTTGATGAACTGAAGAAAGCCCTGACTAGTGCTCCCATCTTGGAATTCGCTCAATATGACAGGCCATTCATTCTATACACTGATGGAAGCTTGCATGGTTTGGGAGCTGTGCTAGCACAAGAACAAGAAGGCCAGGAACGAGTTATTGCGTATGCTAGTCGATCCCTAAAGGACTCTGAGCGAAATCCGGAGAACTACAGCTCATTCAAACTGGAATTATTGGCACTAGTCTGGGCAATGACAGAGAAATTCTCAGGATATCTGACAGGGGCACATGTTCTAGTAAGAACCAACAATAACCCATTGGCCCATTTGCAGAATGCAAAACTTGGTGCCCTGGAACAGCGGTGGATGGCTAGAATGGCCAAGTATGACTACACCATTAAATATCGTGCTGGTAAAGACAATGCCAATGCTGACGCCCTATCTAGGGTCACCTGGGAGATGCCAGTTGGCGAAGTTGATGTAGAGGATGAAGGGACTGAAATACCCGATCTTAGTCAGGTGCCTTGCCAGTCGCCAGTGGCAAGCTCAAGTGGGGTGGCCACTAGTAGCACGGTGCTACTAGGGAAGACAGAGGAAGAATGGGCTCAAGTGCAAGATGATGACCCAGACTTAAGTAAGATCAAAGACTGGGTTAAAACTGAGACCTGGCCCAAGCTTGAAGTGAGAAGTCGATTGTCTTCAGATGGATGGAAGCTGTTGAAACAGTGGGACCGGCTGAGGATTCGAAATGGGGTCATGTACCGGAGGGTGTTCCTGCCTACAGATCTTGAAGAGAGGTGGCAGATAGTGATACCTGGTGCACTGGCCCGAAGGGTGGCACTTGAAGGGCATGAGAAGGGAGCCCACTTTGGAGCAGACAAAACGTACAAGTGGGTGCAGAGGCTCGTATACTGTCCATAGTTGGAGCAGATTGTCCAAGAAGTATGCCAGAAGTGTCGTGTATGTGAGCTAGCGAAACCTCCTGAGCAGCGAGCCCCAATTCAAGTGATTCAAACGTCTGCACCATTAGAGCTTCTGATGATCGACTACATCTTGATCGGACAGTCAGTGAGTGGACATCAGTACTGTCTTATGATGACAGATCATTTTACAAAGCTCTCTGTGGCAGTACCAACGCGAGACCAAACTGCAGAGTCAGCTGCCCATGCCATTTGCAGACACTTCATCCAGGTGTACGGATGTCCGAAGCGAATTCATTCCGACCAAGGAACTTGTTTCCAAGGAAAACTGATGGAAGAGCTGTGTTGGCTGTATGGGATTGAGAAGTCACGGTCAACTCCATACCATCCACAGGGCAATGGAGCCTACGAGAGGTTCAACAGAACACTTCTGCAGATGCTTCGCACTCTGGAGACAGAACGTAAGAGACGCTGGCCCGAATATCTGCCTGAGTTGCTCTGGGCATACAATAATCGTGTTCATAACACTACAGGTTATACTCCATACATGCTGCTGTTCGGGCGGCCAGGACAAGAGATGGCAGAAATGAACCTCAGCTCTCCTGCTGATGAGATAACTAGAACAGCTGATTCCTGGGTGCAGGAGCACCGAGACAGACTGAAGACCGTTCAACGGGTGGTCAGTGAGAAGTTGCAAAAGCAAGTCCCTAGGGATCATCTGCCTATGCAAACTGAACCATTGCTACCAGGAGAGCGAGTATTGGTTCGTGCAAAGCGGCCCACCGACAAGTTGGCTAACCGCTGGGAATCACAGCCCTGTATTGTAAAACGGCAAGTGTTTGCAGAAGGTCCAGTCTATGATGTTCAAGTGGAAGGCTCTGATGGGCCGACTCGAAGATTACATCGTAACATGCTCAGACCATGTATTTCAGAGGGTCGGTCCTCACTTGATAATGCCGGAAAAGTTAAACAAAGACATTCAGACCCAGTGCATCCTAGAGAAACCGAGTGGTGGCTAGTCACTACACCGCCTAGGCAAACTGATGAGGCAGCTGCTCCCCCATGTCCCGTGACAGATGATATCCCCGAAAGTGTGCTACCACCCAGAGGGGAGATGGATACAAGTCCTACACCAGTGTCACAGGACTTGGACATCCACAGATCGGAGCGCTCCACGGCAGGTATACCCCCTCAGCGCTATGCAGCAGATGAGTTTATTTGGTAGAGTTGTCGGGACGCCAACATTTTAGTGGGGTGGCATGTAACAGTGTGAAACATTATAGCTGCAGTAATTAAGTTTGGTCAGTAGATGGCAGCAAAGCTAAGCATTAAACTGTCCATATGTATACATGTTTATGCATAGAAATGTATATAACTGTTTTTAGGTTACAAATTCAAGTTAAAGGCAATTTCTGGGACACTGTGGACTCCTACAAGCTTGATAATATGTTGGGATTGCTGTTTTGATGCTTGCCACCAAAGATAGATAGCTGCATCATCACCCAACAGAAAGTGAGCGGTGTGTGGAGTGACAGTTGGCTTTAGAGGAGAGGTGTGCTGAGCTGGCTGTACTGTGTGGGGCTGCTGAGAAAGTGATGCTGCTGGCTGGAGACTTTGTCTGGAGAATTAGAGGCCGTGGTGTGAGCTGAAGGCTGTGTTTTGGGGGGGGCACAGTGACCGTCTGAAGTGTACCCCTGAAGTTCAGGAGCAGCAGAGACTACAGCAATTAAAGGCCATAAGGACTTGTGAGTACGGCTTGGCCACATCCATTTACATCTTATGGCGGAAGTGATATAAGGGACTCTCTTGCTGACACCTTATCACTGAAGAGACTGACCTGTAGATTTAGGGTTTCAGAGTGCTGGAGCATGTTTATAACTTTACTGTAAAAGGAATACAGAATTTACCTGTGGATTACAAGCCTACCTACCTGTTGGATTACAAATAGTATTGCGCAATACTTAGGGTGCACCCCGACGAGGGACCTATCCAGGAGGACTATAGCCGTATACAAATTGCATTTTTTTACCTGTTTATGGGACTTTGGGGCAGAGGAGATTGTGTTTACATTCATAGATTGTGCTATATTTCTGTATATTTGTCTCCTGTTAATTTTGTGTTGTAATCATTCCCAGGTCTCTTTCATTACTTCAATTAGTAAAGTTTATTACTGGGAACAAAACTGTTGTGTGTCTGTGTGGCATCGTGTACCCGCTGAACCTGTGGGCCCAGCCCTTGGTTATCTTACAGATATCTCAACACCCAGGTATTTGAAGCTTTGATCTTTATTTATTATCTTAATCTCACTTTTCCTTAAATTAACTTCCTCTTTTAATGGTAGAAGCACAGATTTGCTCCAATTTATTAAAAATCCTGAATATTTACCGAACTTTTCTATTATCTCCATCACCCTAGGTATAGAATCTTCTAGTTTTGCAAGATACAGCATCAAATCATCAGCATACAGGGATATCCTGTCCCCCCCCTCGCCCCGAATCCAATTATAGCAGGATTATTTCTTATAATTTCAGCCAAAGGCTCCACAACTAGGGCGAACAGGAGGGGGGAGAGAGGACACCCCTGCCTGGTACCCCTACTCAATTCAAAAGTCCAAGATTGTACTCCATTAATAAGAATGGCTGCCTTAGGCCTCTCATAAAGCATTCGTATCCTAATAATAAATCTTTCACCAAAACCATATTTTAATAGCACTGCCCACAAGAAGTCCCACTCCACCCTGCCAAATGCCTTGGTAGCATCTAAAGACAGGATGGAGTGGGTCCCCCCATCAGGCACCGTTTGAGTATTCTCAAATAAACGCCTTAAATTTGAATGGGTAGTACCGCCTGGTATAAAGCCCTTCTGATCTTCCTTGATTAGATCTTGTATTACTTTCCCCAGTCTGTTTGTAAGGACTCTAGCATATATTTTGGCATCTGTATTTATTAGTGAGATGGGTCTATAAGACCCCACCTCGCTTGGATTTGTTCCTTGCTTCAAAATTAATATTATAAGGGCTTCTGTCATTGTCTTTGGAAGACTTCCGTTCCTATCTGCCTCCCTTATAACTCTCTCTAAAGCGGGCAGGAGTATATCCGAGTATCTTCTATATACCTCATAAGTAAATCTATCCCTGCCTGGGGCTGAATTCCCTTTAATTTGCCCCAATGCTTCCTTTAGTTCTTCCACAGTAATAGGGGAATCTAAAGTTGCTCTCTGCTGGGCAGTAATCCTAGGTAACTCAACCTGTTATAAGTAACCTTGTATTTCCCCTGGTGTTCCTTGCCATTCTGATTGGTATAGGGTAGAAAAGTATCTCACAAACTCCTCCTCTATTTCTTCCCTATCATGACTTTTCCTACCCCCTTCCAATTCAACTACACTTATATAATTTTTCCCTCTTTGGTTATGTATTATAGCCATTAACTGTTTATTTAATTGCCCCATCTTGAGATGTCTTTCTCTTGCCTGAAACCTTAATTTATTTTGAGCCTTTTCTCTGATATAATTATTAAGTTCCTCTTCCCTCCATTTATGGGTGCTGGCTCTTTCGGGACTTCTACTTCGGTTTTATCTACTTCCTCTCTCAGACTTTTCTCTTTCTCTCTGAATCTCTTTTTGATTTTATTTATTACCCCAATTAATATTCCTCTTAACACAACTTTTATGGTATCCCACACCACTATATCAAGCGAGGAATTTCAATTTATATCTAATATCTCCTTAAGCTTGTTCTTGCTATCATCTTCTTCCATGAAGAAGGTACACCCAAAATGGGTTAATGTTCAGACTTCTATTCATTCGAGTTACTCCTATTTGTAGACTAATACCAATGGAGCGTGATCTGAGATACATCTGGTACTATACTTAATATTACCCACTATTCCCAAGGATTGTTCATTCCCAAATGCGGCATCAATTCTAGATTTTGTATGGCAGGTTTTATTCCAGCATGAGAATGCTACCGTTTCTGGATTTCTTATCCGCCATATATCCACTAACCCCAATTCTTCCGTAATCCTAGCCAATGGAGTTACCATACTTATTTTACTTACTGGGACCCCTGTGTATTATTATAATGGCCCCTCTGTATTATAATGGCCCATACTGTAGTATTATTATTATGGACTATCTGTATCATTATTGAATATAATGGCCCCTATATTTAATAATTATACAGAGGGTCCATAATAATAATACTACAGTATGAGCCATTATAATACAGAGGGGCCAATATAATAATACAGAGGGGCCATTGTACCATATATACTAATAATACAGAGGGGCCATTATAATAATACAGAGAGGCTATTATAATTATAATAATACAGAGGGGCCATTATAATTATAATAATACAGAGGGGCCATTATACTGTATATACTAATAATACAGAGGAGCCATTATAATTAAAATAATACAGAGGGGCCATTATACCGTATATACTAATAATACAGAGGGGCCATTATAATTATAGTAATACAGAGGGGCCATTATACCGTATATACTAATAATACAGAGGGGCCATTATAATTATAATAATACAGAGGGGTCATTATAACGTATATACTAATAATACAGAGGGGCCATTATACCGTATATACTAATAATACAGAGGGGCCATCATAATTATAATAATACAGAGGGGCTATTATACCGTATATACTAATAATACAGAGGAGCAATTATAATTATAGTAATACAGAGGGGCCGTTATACCATATATAGTAATAATACAGTGGGGCCATTATAATTATAATAATACAGAGTGGTCATTATACCGTACACTAATAATACAGAGGGGCCATTATAATTTTAATAATACAGGGGGAATAATATTATGGGGACTATCTGTCTGGCACTAGCACAGGTTTTGGGGTAGCAGCAGGATGACAATGTTGAGTCACCAGGAGGGAGAGGATGACAGTAAAGTGAGGAATCTAAGATTTTTTTCTGTGAATCTCTGTAGAGACGAGACACAGCTGAAAGAAGGTATCAGGGCAGTCTTATCTCCGAATGAAGACGTTGAAGATAATGTCCATCCACACAGTGGCGTAGCGTGGGTTGGCACTCCCCTTTTAGCAGTTAATGTAGTAGATCACATGTAGTCATATGTAACTCCACAGATAACACAGTGACTAATGTAGTAGTAGTAATGTAGATGGGTGTGAGGACCCAGAATTCAAAACACACACAGTGTGACCTGAAGTCTGGGGACGGGCTGTGGCAATGTGGGCCAAATTCTCAATCTCTTCCCCCCAACCCTACTGTAAAACAGATATTTGGATGGGCATTACATACATCGCTATTAAATATAGATTAGAATACAGCACCATATCTGTTACATCCAGTGACATCTCCTGTGATGTAGCCTTTCCTCAACGTCTTCATTCTGAGATAAGACATGATACCGTCTTTCAGCTATGTCTCGTCTCTGTAGAGTTTCACAGAAAAGAATTCATATTCCTCACTTTACTATCGTCCTCTGCTTCCTGGTGTCTCAACACTGTCATCCTGCTGCCCCCCAAATACTGTGCTAGTGCCAGACAGATAGTCCCCCATTCCCCATAATATTATTCCACATGTATATTATAATGACCTCCTCTGTATTAATATAATGGCCCCCTCTGTATTATTATTATAATGACCCCTCTGTATTATTAATATAATGGCCCCTCTTTATTATTATTATGGCCCACTCTTTGTTATTAATACAGATGCGTCTACACTTCAGTTATCTCCAAACTCAGAGTGGTGTCAGTTTTGTCCTGACAGCAAAACAACATGATATCGCGAGATTGTAACTAAACTCATAAAAAAACTGCAATACACGTCACAACCACTGGGTGGTGATTGCTCCACATTTAGCTGATTGCTCAGCTGCTTTTTCTTTTGTTTAGAGCTGCTGGCCTCAGATATGAGAAATCTATCGGCAGACCCAGCTAAATGTGGTGAGATCTACTGAGAATATTAAGTGTGTGAAAGTCAAACACATGAGAATAAAGTAAAACTAAATCCAAAATCCAAACATCATGTGTGATACTGCCTGCTTCGCTGTATATATAATCCTATCATGTGTGATACTGTCTGCTGAACTGTGTATCTAATCCTATTATGTGTGATACTGTCTTTAGAGTCGTTTATGTAAGCCTATTGTGTGTGATTCTGTCTGCTAAGGTGTGTATCTAATCCTATCATTTGTGATACTGTCTGCAGCCTTGTGCATCTAAACCTATTGTGTGTGATAATGCCTGCTGGGCTGTGTATCTAATCCTATCATATGTAATACTGTCAGCAGAGTCATGTATCTAAGCCTGTTGTGTGTGGTACTCTCTGCTCAGCAGTGTATCTAATCATATTTTCATGATCCAACATCTCTGCACTAGCTTTGCTTGCTTTTGTCTTCATCTCCCGCACTTTCTCCATTTTCATGGTCCAACATCTCTGCACTAGCTCTGCTTGCTTTTGTCATCATCTCCCGCACTGTCTCCATTTTCATGGTCCAACATCTCTGCACTAGCTCTGCTTGCTTTTGTCATCATCTCCCGCACTGTCTCCATTTTCATTGTCCAACATCTCTGCACTAACTCTGCTTCCTTTTGTCATCATCTCCCGCACTATCTCTATTTCATGGTCCAACATCTCTGCACTAACTCTGCTTGCTTTTGTCATCATCTCCCACACTATCTCCATTTTCATGGTCCAACATCTCTGCACTAACTCTGCTTGCTTTTGTCATCATCTCCCGCACTATCTCCATTTTCATGGTCCAACATCTCTGCACTAGCTGTGCTTGCTTTTGTCATCATCTCTCGCACTAGCTCCATTTTCATGGTCCAACATCTCCGGAACAGATCTGAGCAGGAGGTCAGATGGTGGGAGTGATTAGAAGTTCCTTGCTGGGTGCAGGGATTTAGGGTGTTTTAGGCAGTGCAGGAAAATAGGGGTGGTAGTTGTGGGAAGCAAAAACAATGCAGTGAATATTTCATTAGTTACAATTCTGGTATAATATGATTTTGTGCACATTTACACGTCTAGATGAGAACAATAGAGGAGGGACTGTATTTACCTTAATCTGGGACTAATAAAAGAACAGCTGGATACAAAGGTGAATAGTCAGGTAATAAAGACACAGGGAATGGAGACTGGAGCATTGAGATAAGCAGTAAATATGAGTCCTGGACACTTAGGCCTCTTTCACAAGAGCGTCACGGATTCAGTCCGGATGCGTTCAGGGTGCGTTCCGGAAAATCCACACGCATCCGCACCAATCCACACGCAATCGCAGTCAGTTTTGACTGCGATTGCGTACGTTCGTTCAGTTTTTTCTGCGAGGGTGCGATGCATTTTTATGCGTTTTTCACACGCGTGATAAAAAACTGAATGTTTACAAACAACATCTCTTAGCAACCATCAGTGAATCACGCATTGCATCCGCACTTGCGTGCAGATGCAATGCGTGATTCACGCAGACCCATTCACTTCAATGGGGTCAGGGCTGCGTGAAAAACGCAGAATATAGAACATGCTGCGATTTTCACGCAACAGCGAACTGATGCGTGAAAAACATCGCTCATGTGAAAAGACCCATTGAAATGAATGAGTCAGGATTCAGTGTGGGTGCAATGCGGAAATCTTATCCGCATGGGATCGTCGCGGCAGTCACAGCGATCCCATTCATCTCTATGGGATCCCCGCTTCTCAGGGATCCTGGCTGCGACGGGTGTCGCCGTGTAGCCCTAGCCTTAGGGTTGTAGCAGTTTTGTCTGTGCTTCCAAAATGCAGAGAAACGGATCCTGTTCCAATATCAATTCATCTCTATGGAGCAGGATCCGTATAAAGTCTGTATGTAAAACGCAGATGTGAAAGTACCCTAATATGTGTCTCTGCATGCTCATGCAATGTGCATTCACAATACAGTATATACCTAAGAGTGGGTTTGATCAACAGCAAGCCAGCCTGTAGGCCAGTAGATGGGCCAGTAGATGCGTTGCAGGAGACGCGCATGTCTCCCGCTCGTCTGCAAGGGCCCTAAAGGTTTTCATGTTATCCATGGAAGAGTAAAGAGCAGCCCTAGATCCATGCTGTGGTTCTGGACTACAGCTGCACAATAGTAATTCATTAGAATTTAAAGCTCCATTCTCAACATAGGGACCCTCACCTATATTGCGAATGGAGCCTTGAAAGTCATGAAGGGGGCACTGCGCATGCATGGCCACCCTCTATTCATTTCTATGGGGCCGACGGAAATAACTGAGCGCACCTATCAGACAATGGGGCATATCCTAGCGATATGCCCCCACTACCTGAGATAATGCAACTCCTTTAATTATATGGCACTGTATTTTTTTTCATAATGCCCATAGCCATTATTATTATTATTATAATATCTCTCCACTTGTCTTATTTTATGTTGTCTCCCCCTTCCCCCCAACAACTTACTGGCACATGTTGCTTAGCTGCTGCTCTCACTCTGAGACACTCTCTGACTCTGCAGCCAGCCTCGCTCTGCTCTGCCAGCACTTACATCACTAGGGGTGGGGCTGACATGGCGGGCGGGGCTAACAGTGCGGGAGGCGGGGCAATTTGGCACCCAGGGCAACCGCCCCCCTGGCTTCCCCCACGCTATGCCACTGCATCCACATATCTGTTGGGTAGGGTTTGGGGGGGATAGATATAGAATTTGGCCCGCACTGCCACAGCCTGGCCCCAGACTTCAGGTCAGACTGTGCGTGTTCTGAATTCTGGGTCCTCACACTCATCTACTACATTATCTGTACTCAGAGAGTTATCACCATGTTATCTGTGGTGTTATGTAGGACTGCAGGTGACATCTACTGCATTAATTGTAAAAAAGGGGCGTGACCACAGGTTGGGGGGGGTGTGTGCAATAGTTGGCTTGCCCCGGCTGCTGGCAACCCACGCTACACCAATGATGTAAAGGAACATGATGGGATCTTTCAGTGATGTGACTGATGGCGTGTTTTATGAATTAATTTATACACGATAAGCTTTGCATGAAAGTACTTGTCTGTCATCAGCTTTAAAGGGAATCTGTCACCACATACCTCCATAGTAATCCAAGTGGCTTGCCCCGGCTGCTGGTAACCCACGCTACACCAATGATGTAAAGGAACATGATGGGATCTTTCAGTGATGTGACTGATGGCGTGTTTTATGAATTAATTTATACACGATAAGCTTTGCATGAAAGTACTTGTCTGTCATCAGCTTTAAAGGGAATCTGTCACCACATACCTCCATAGTAATCCAAGTGCAGTGTCATCCAGATTTCACCTGTCCCAATCAGTGCCTGCATTCCTGAGAAATCCTTCATTTTATGATATGCAAAGAGCTGCTCAGTGGAACAAGGGCATCACTGTTGCACTGAAAGCTGATCACTCTGCGCCCAGGCAGGGGACATGTGATCTAGTCTGGCTCTGTGATCTCATGCACGCGCCTGCGCTTTGAGAATCGGCGTGCGTGCAGTACAGCCCTGATAATTGCCAGGGCAGAGGTTGACTGCACAATGCTGCCCTGGCAGAAATTTTTTTGCAAGACAATTTGTACTTTCTAATTCCACCATTTAATATGGCATACAATGTGGTGGAAAGCGGGAAAACAATCCCAAATGGGGTGGAAGTGGAAAAAAACGGACTGTTGCCGCATGGGGAAGCCAGCCCTCACCCGGAAGCATGCATTTCTGGGTTTTTTATCATTTAGATGCCGTGGTCACACCTGACATCTAAAGGGTTAAATGCATACTATCTGCATTATTGCTGGTTGCGGACATTAGCCATGCTTTGAAAAAGCAGAGACCAGTGAGCCACGGTGCCCGCTTTAATTGGAAGTTTAAAGGTCAAACATTGGCATAGGATAGGTACCCTTTCTGCATGCAATGTCAATAAGCTGCTTCTAAGGCCAGCAGAATACTGCTGTGTATTAAAAGGGACAGGGGCTTATGTGACAAGAGCATAATATTACCTCCTTACAAAATATTAATGCAGCCTTGTCGAAAATATACAGTAGAATGGAGCTGGAAAAAGTACAAAAAAGAGAAACTAAACTGATGTAAATTATAATAGAAAGGAAAGATTATAGGAATTACATTTATTTATCTGGGGGGACATGATTTTCTTATATAAATAGCCCATACAAAGAATATGGTAAAAGCTTTTGGGGTCATGACAGAATTTTTCCTTTAATAGAACAGATTGGCTAATGCCTTATGGGGTACCAACCTTCCTCTGGATCAGTAGTTTTTTTTTTAGGTTTAGCCATTCTTCATCATTTTATCCACATCCTCTCCGATCTCTATGTTGAAATTAATGGACATGTGTTTTTTCATCCATACTAATTATTTCTTAAGAATGATTTACATACATACTTAGGCACAGAAGATACACCGAAGACATGTAGCTTGTGTATATTATATGGCTCTCATACCATGACATTGGTCATGTCAAACTAATTTAATCAGTTTCTATGAGGAGGTAAGTTCTAGACTTGACCGCAGCGAATCAATGGATGTCGTATATCTGGACTTCTCCAAAGCATTTAACACTGTACCGCATAAAAGGTTAGTAAATAAAATGAGAATGCTTGGCCTGGGAGAAAATGTCTGTATGTGGGTAAGTAACTGGCGCAGTGATAGAAAACAGAGGGTGGTTATTAACGGCACATACTCAGATTGGGTCACTGTCATTAGTGGGGTACCACAGGGGTCAGTATTGGGCCCTATTATATATTTATTAATGATCTTGTAGAAGGCTTGCACAGTAAAATATCAATTTTTGCAGATGACACTAAACTGTGTAAAGTAATTAACACAGAAGAGGACAGTACACTGCTACAGATGGATCTGGATAGACTGGAGGCTTGGCCAGAGAAGTGGCAGATGAGGTCTAACACTGACAAATATACGGTTATGCACATGGGAAGGAATAATGCAAGTCACCAGTACATACTAAATGGTAAAACACTGGGTAATACTAACATGGAAAAGGACCTAGGAATTTTAATAAACAGCAAACTAAGGGCTTGTTCACACATCAGTTATTTGATCAGTTATTTCCATCAGTTATTGTGAGCCAAAACCAGGATTGGAGCCTCCACAGAGATCTGATGTAATGAAAAGATCTGCACATGTTCTGTGTTTTTGACCGCACCTGGTTTTGGCTCACAATAACTGATGGAAATAACTAATCAAATAACTGACATGTGAACAAGCCCTATGCTGTAGAAACCAGTGTCAGACAGCTGCTACCAAGGCCAATAAGATAATGGGTTGCATAAAAAGAGGCATAGATGCCCATGATGAGAACAGGGCTGATGGGGGTCTGAAAGAAAAGGGCTGATGAGGGTCTAAAGGAAAAGGGCTGTTCTGAGGTCTGATGGGGGTCTGACATGGAGGGCTGATATGGGGATCTGATGAAAAATATTTTTTTCTTATTTTCCTACTCTAAAATGTGGGGTGCGTTTTATAAAGTGAAAAATACGGTATATCATTTATCTTGACTACATTCTTATTTAATCCCTTTTCAGTTGAATTGCAGTGTAAGGTACAGTATGTTACACCAGGACCACTGGTGGAACTCTTTATAATGTGGAGATGGTTTGCCGGGTCAACAACCACTGAAACACAACCACTGAATCTTCTATAGCTATTTTCCTAAAATAGACAGCAATTTCCCTGCTAGCAGTTTCACCATTTTATCCTGTTTCTCCTATTACAGCTTTAGATGTTTTCATAAATTTTCACCTCTATGCATACCTTTTTATCAGGAATTTTAGTAGACGGACATATTGTTTGTGTTTTTTTCTCTCTCTTCAGTGTAAGTCTTTAGAATTTGTTATTTTTCTTGGAAATCTCATAGAGTTCTTTGAATGGGTTTACCCTGACATTTTATAGATTCCTCTTGGTTATTACATGCTTAGCTCTTAAAATGTGCAGAATACTTCAGACAAGATAAGAGACGAACTACTGTAATTTTACCGGCTCCTGGTGGCTCCCAACTACAAAAGCTGTGCAGCTGGCTCATACATGAGAAGATAGTTAAAGGGATTATCCGGTTTTACATTTTTCCCTTTCCCTGTGCTTCCCCTGCCAGGCCCTGCAATTTACTGTATTTGCACAACTTTTTCTGTCTCACATTAAAGGGGTTCTCTGGGAATTAAGAAAATGAAAATACTTAAATAATACTTTATTATAAATATATTCCCACATGCCTTTCATTCGTTATAATGGCTCGTTTTGTCTAGGGAACAATCATTAGGAGAAACAAAATGACCGCTGTCCTATTAGTACACACAAAACCTGTCCTAATCACACAGGAGGACAAGTTACTTCACAACACTGAGGTAAAGAGCTGCCTCATCCTCCTCTCTGCTCTGCTTGTCAGAGATTAGGATCCTGAATACAGATTACAAGATCTTCAGCTGAATCTCTGAAGGAATGGAGTTCATGAGGAGAGATGAAGTAGAGGACAGGACAGGACTTGTGTGTACTAACAGGATGGCGGCCATTTTTTGTCTCCTGATGATTGCTCCCTAGACCAAACAAGCCATTATAACTAATGAAAGGTATGTGGGAATATATTTATAATAAAGTATTATTAAGTATTTTCAATATATAAGTATTTTCATTTTCTTAATTCCCAGAGAACCCCTTTAAAGAATGGGAGAGTGGTCACATGACTGCAGCCTCTGGAGACTGTATTTCCTGTGACATCATGACCAGGTCCCCCATGATACCATCTGTGAGAATCCTTGCCTGAATGGTTGTGATGTCAGACCCATGTGATCTTGGAATGGGCTGGTCAATGCTCTCAACCCATAAGCAGGGTAGATGGAGTCCACTGCTTGTTATATCAAAGCTGTGTGGGAGGAGGCAGTAAGGGGATGATGGAGGGTGTAGTGGTCAGAATTTTTGGCCCAGGGAAAGTTGTAGTAGGCGTTTCTGGCTGATATTGCAGCAGATAGCACTATGGAAAGTGTTGTGGCTGCTGCTCATCTACGCCCACATTCTGGAAGTTCAGGTTGTAAACAATGGAGCAGAGCGGGAGCATTGAGACTGAAGTGAAGAGAAGTTAACAGGTACGCTATTATGCTCTGCAGAAGACTAGACAAGGTTTACACAATTAAATGAAATTTTTTTAGGATCCTGCACAACCGCTTTGAGATGGGAAGCTGTTAATGAGGAACAGTATGGTATGTTCACAGAATAGATTTGGAAAATCTGCCTTCAAAAATGAGCATGGAATCCGCTCTTTTTTTTCCAAGTGTGTTTTTTTCTTGTGTTTTTCATGTGGTTTTGAAGTGTTTTTTTTAACTAATGAGTTTTTCCTTCAATAAAAAGCTTGTGTTTTTTCACAGCAAAAAATGCACAGAAACAAAACAAAGTGTTTTTTGAGGCTTTCAATTCATTTCAATGGGTGATACATCGCAGATTCCTCCCCAAGATATAGGATGCTTTTTTTTTTCTTCCATGTTTTTTCCTATTAAAATTAATTAGAGGCCATTTTGAGACATTATTGAGTAATGGGTGATGCTATAAAACGACAAAAAGTCTTTCATGAGTTGCTGCATATATTATTTAATATTTTTTTCTAACTATGCATCACATTGTTCATATATTTTTTTATTTTATTTTATGTAATTTTGAGCATTTGCACTTTATATTATAATCATGTATTTTCATGGGACTCAGCAGCATCATAATCATGTATTTTTATGTGATTTTGCACTATTTCATGTCATTAATCATGTGTGCAACTTGTTATGAACACACATTTGTTATGTGTGCTTTTTAAAATTTTGATTGTGTTTCATAGTTCTCTTTAGTTTTTATATGGCTCATTCCTTTTCATGTGTAGATGCACATCATTGGTGTGCTGCGTTCCACTGGCCGAGGCGAGCTGAGCTTGCGTGCAGTCCAGATCACGTTGTTTTTCACACGACCCAGAAGCACGCTGCGGCGTGGGCGCTGACCTATGGAACGCATCACCATGCTGTTGCGCTACTTTACATGTCGCAGGTGAGCGCCACACTTTTATCATGTTGCAGGGTATGTGTTTTTTGGATTGCTTTTTATCTTTTTGGATTGATTTTCTGCTTTTGGGAGGTTTTACATGTATACATTTCATAGATTCTAATGATACTAGTGTGCTTTATTGTACATTTGGACATGTGTGACCATACTAAGGATATATAGTGACTATTTCAATATTATTAGTTATGTATAATCTGCTGTTATTTAACATCTGATTTTTTCACTATAGCCTTTCACACATAGCCTATTGGTGATATAATTTGTTTTTTGAATATTTTGTACATTATATTTTCTTTTTTGATTATTTTTATACATTCTCGTTGTAACATGATTTGTGGACCACATAAATCATGTTAGTGTTGGCTGTGTTGGCTTGTTTTTCTCCCCTTCAATAGTATACAGTAATATTATTTGTTATGTATTATTAATATAGTTGTGATTTTGGATGAATAAAATTATGTGATATTTTTATTTTTTGGCTCGCTGCTTTTCTTTTTTGTGGCTTGTGATATTTTTCAGAGCAAGGGTCTTTATCATATTAGTGTGGGCATATGTAGGTATTAACATGCCTGAAGTTCCCTGGTATACCAAAGGCGTTATTGCCAAAATCCATGAAGGACCAGGTGAACAAAGAGCGTAATTCCTAGCATCTCTATTGGTCTCAGGAAAGAAAAGGTTTTTCCCTGCACTGATTATGGAGACTAGAGATGAGCAAATCTATCGCTGCTTCGTAAATTTTCTCCTCCGAAGAGAATTCAGATTTTTTTGGATTTGCTTTGTATTATTCGGAAATTTTCACAAAATCTTGACCGCTAACGATACGTACGTATGTGGGAAAATGATACGCCCCCGCAAGAGCGGGAAAGTGAAGATACGTCCCCCTCAGAACTGGAAAAAAACAGCCCGGTCCACCGGGATCGAACTATTTGCACGTATAGGGAGTGAAGACTCCTCCCTCAGTACTCCACCCTCCTCTGAACCAGTTTAGACCAGCGCTGAACACTGATCAAGTAGCAAGCATGGCTAAAGAGCTGTGTCCCAACTGGAACCAGATGGTCTTTGGGGACGAGTTCCCTGAACCACCGCCCTCTCCAGACATCAGGGTGTCACACTCTGAAATCAAGATAACCCCAGCTTCAGTGCCCTTGTTTTCCTTACCGCCTGCTGAGGTTGCTGCGCATCGTGAGGCGGTTCGTCGTGAGGCGGCTGATGCGGCTTCTGTGGCTGGTGCAGCGGAGGCGGCTGGAGCATCCACTTCGCCGCCCATGAGGCGATCAACAACACCTTCCATAAGGCAGAACCTGATTGTGCCAGCATCGGTGACGGGCCACACGCATACCCTCGGGGATTACAAAAATGCCGTGGAGGACTGGGTGATCCAGGTACTGGACCACCCTAGGCCGGGAGATCCTACATTGGAACGCTGAAATGGAACTGTCCTGTGGTTTTCGGTCGAGCGAGGGTCTGGCTTCCTGGCAGACGACGAGGACGGAAAGGAGTACTTTGTGGGCCACAGGTCAGTGAAACGGCCATACCTGCCACAACCTCGTCACAGCCTGTACGTGGGGGATCAGGTGGAGTACACCCCCATGGCGTCCCTGAAAGGCCCCTTTGCTACCGGGGTTATCGTCCTTTCTAAGCCCCTAGTACCTACATCGGAACCAGAAGTGTGGCTGGATGAACCATCAGGTCCAGGACGCTTGTGCTGCCTTCAGGAGTCCCCAGTTGGCGTCCTCTGGTTCAGGGAAAAGCCACAGCCACAGCCGGAGCATCTGATCCCTGGACTGCCAGCACCACCCCCACCCCCACCCCCACCCCCACAGTCCTTTCAGCTTGGTCAGCTGACAACATCATCATTTACGTTCCAATCCACGGTGATCCACCAATACCAGCTGGCGTGGAAGATGAAGTCAGCAGCAGCCAGGGAAGCTGGGGCTTCTTCCCTGGATGCATCCTTGCCGGAACCGCTGCAGCCAGAAGTCCTTACCCCTGGCTGTCCCGGCAGGAGGATCTGGAAAAGCGCAAGTGGCTGCAGCGCTCACCAGCATGACCACCACCCGGACCTGGTCAAGTCCGACTTCCGGAAGAAGAGGACAATGGAGTTCCACCACGGCAGCGAGCGTGGCCTACAAGAGGCAGGAGCGTCAGCGTCCTCTGATGTCATTTAGTAGTAGCTCAAACGAGGACGACTTCAGGTCCCTCATCTGAGGAGCCCAACTACTAGCTGTCTCAAGGACACTTCAAGAGGACCTATAGGAGCCACACCATGGACTGCACCTGACGTGTGAGAACTAGTTGGCACTTTTTGTGTTTGTTTGTTTAGTTTGTATTGCCCCCGTTTGACTCTCACCAAGAGCTGTCATGACTTCCCCCCATTCTGCAGAAAATTCCCAGTTGCACCTAAGCGCACCTATTTTCCTTTTTCCCCCCTTCTCAGGTTATTTGGGAGCCCCCTTTACAAAAAGGGTTCTCTATTTGCTGCTATTTTCTATTATCCATGTGGATTACACATTACCTGTTTGGATTACATTACCACCTCACGTGGATTACAATTGAATTTTGGACTATGTGTTCCAGACAGTGTTTTGTCATGCCAAGGAGCCATGAGGAGAGACTCAAATGTATATAAGAGTCTTTTATGCTTGCAAATGTAAAATTGATTGCACTAAAATGTTTGCATACTTATGTCTTTGCTGTATTTTAGCTACACTGTTTTTACTGGTTCAGCAACATTCAAGCACTTTAGCCCATTGTGTGTATTCTTTTTCTGGTACTGCAATGTGTCCTATTATGCACTTATTGTATGGTGTTTTTAGTAAATTATGCACTTAGCTGGATAGCTAGCAGTGAGCACCCTACTTTTCTACTTCATATGGACTTCCTCTAAAGACTGTACGCCGCGGCCAAGCCTCGTGCGTATGACGCATTCGCGAGTAAATAGTATGCTAAGGATTCGTACGCACTGTTGTACGCTAATGCTTACGTATTGCATACTTTTAACTACGCTGACTGTACGTTCGTAATTTGTGCAGGAATGTTCGCAAAACAACGATTGTTTTTTGAACGTAGATTCGACCAAATAAATTCGTATTAAGAACGAATCTTGTCAGAAATCCGTCGAACATTCGCCGAAGCGAATTGTGGATGATTCGCTCATCTCTAATGGAGACCAGAGGCGGGAGGGGAAAGAGAGAACTGTGGGGCTCTTATTCAACAGCTAAACAGTTCTCTCTATAACTGAGCTTCATGAGTACTCTGATCATTAAGCAGAGTTATATCCTATATTGTACACACACGACCACCACTGATGGATTGCAGGGTGGTCGTAACCATGGAAACCAGCAGTGTATAACGTGATGGAAAAATGAATCCAACCAGCAAAGGAGGCAATATGGACAATCACAATACATTAGTAAGTGCCTTGTATTAAGTTTCTCTAAATAATAAATGCCACTTGTGGAAGTGGCACAACTCCTTTAAGCTAAGCTCCTATATGGCTAAATGGGATCAGTGGTCAAAAAGCTATTGCAGATATTCTCATTTATTATTGTAGATAATGTAATTATTATTATTATATTAAACAAATAGATCAAATTACAATTATAAAGGAAACTTGTAGACATAAAAGTTATTGCTGCTGAATAATTTCATATCCATGTATAGTTTTAGTAAACCCATGCAAGAATAAAAAAATATTTATTCAAGACTGAGATGCTACCTATAACCTATAATTATTTCAGTTTCCAGACAGTAAAAAGAATGACATCAGCCTGTGGCTGCAAATATTAGTGCTTTTCCTTTTCTGGGAGCTTTCAGATCCCCAAAATATTGCTAGCTATAAGGTGCAAACAAAGTGACAGCTATAGCACCTCATATAGCAATCTGCACCCACATACACCATAGCCAGTGCCAACTCTGTACCTCTCACTGATCAGCAGGAGGCAGCACTGATTACGTCTGTTAATATGAAGGATAGCTTTGTGACTCTGCAGGAAGAGGGAGGAGATTTTGGGACAGCAGGACTTGTTCTGGAATCCAGGTAACTTAGGCTACTTTCACACTAGCGTTAATATTTTCCGGTATTGAGTTCCGTCATAGGGTGTCAATACCGGGGAAAAAGCTTCTGTTTTATCCCCATTCATTGTCAATGGGGCCAAAAGTAACTGAACAGAATGGAATGCTCCAAAATACATTCCATTCCGTTCTCATACCAGAGAGCAATGCTGCGGTTTGCTTTCCGTCCTGGGATGCGAAGCAAAATGGATGAGTCGTGACTCACAATACAAGTCAATGGGGATGGATCCGTATTCTCTGACACTATCTGACACAATAGAAAACGGATCCGTCCCCCATTGACTTTCATTGGAGTTCATGACGGATCCGTCTTGGGTATGTTAAAGATAATACAATCAGATCCGTTCATAACTGATGCAGATGGTTGTACTGTCAGTAACGGAAGCGTTTTTGCTAAACCCTGCCAGATCCAGAAAAACCGCTGGTGTGAAAGTAGCCTTAGGTGGTTTTCCTACACATACCTCTGATTAACTGATAGTATATGTGGCTGGTCTATTTTGTTTCAAATCTTTTCATTATGGAGTTCTCTGGTATTCTTCAGAATTTTTGGGAAGTCTCAGAAATTGTTCATTGTAGGCAGATTTAAATATTTAAGCTGTGATGAGTCCATGTAATGTATACAGTGAACAGAACTCATATCTGAAGTGTAATGTGGCCATCTAGAGGGTGATACACAAACATACTGTATACAGCAAAATAGTCTGAGTTATAAAGCTCTGTAGGTTCATAACCAGGCAGTTTAACAACACAGCTTTCATGTGTTGCAGAGAAAAACTTGGGTATACTGTGTCCACCCTTCTTCTGTTATACCGGGCAGGTGCATGTCCACTAAATTGCACTTAGGGGTTTCTGGGATTTTGATATGGATGACCTACCCTCAGGGAAAACCCCTTTAATGTCTGCATACAAAGCTCTTATTGCAATATGTAAAGCCCCAGTAGCAAGTTGTAACAACAAGGCAAGGTCAGTTTGTAGAACTGATATGTTCTGAAGGCTAGACCAAATGGGGTGGAACTAACACTTCTGCTAATCTCGATGAAATCTGCAGCTCAATGTCAAGTAGACGCTGCCAGTTTGCCAGGAAACAGCTGCATGCTCTGCATGATCTATTATAATGGCTGCCCAGTTTCCTAGAAAACTCTAAGCAGCCATTTACCTTAAAATAGGAGATCACACTGTGCCACCACAGAGCTCCAAGTAACCCAATCTCAACAACAGGTATTCATGATCAATGATCAGATTTTTTTAACTATATATTGGCCAATTTCACATGAGCACATTCAGTCTGACAGACTCCATGTGAGGGCTGTATTTCCCGAAGTGAACACTGCTACTCTAATGTGAACTTACAGTATCATAAGCATTTATGATGCTGTCTCTTTCTGCCTGATTGCAGGTCTACTGAACTGTGCTCACAGCATTAGACTACTTTCACACTAGCGTTTTATAATTCTGGTATTAAGTTCCGTCATAGGGGCTCAATACCGGAATAAAACGCTTCAGTTTTGTCCCCATTCATTGTCAATGGGGACAAAACTGAACTGAAGACAATGGAATGCTCCTAAAAGCATTCCGTTCCATCTTCAGACCGGAGAGCAAACCGCAGCATGCTGCGGTTTGCTCTCTGGTGCAGGCATCCGCACCAAGACGGATCCGTCATGACCCCCAATGAAAGTCAATGGGGACGGATCCATTTGGTGTGACACAATGGTGAACGGATCCGTCCTCCATTGACTTTCAATGGAGTTCATGATGGATCCGTCACCTGCACACATATACACATACAAATACACATACATACATGCTCCCGGCAGGTCTCCACAGCGCAGGAGGAGCAGGACGGCGCACACATAGGACGATTCCACCCGGTGCCCAGCAGAGGGCGCTGTGGGGAATTGTCCTATCTGCGCGCCGCCCTGCTCCTCCTGCGCTGTGGAGACCTGCTGGGAGCATGTAAGTATGTGTGTGTGTGTCTGTGTGTATGTACTGTGTGACGTGTAGGGCCAGAGCACGCTTCCGGCCCCACACATGTCCCTGCGGCAGCACGGATCCGGCGGCACCCTTCACCTGCCGGATCCGTGCTGCCGCTAGTGTGAAAGAGGCCTTATGTGAGTACAGTTCAGTAGATCTGCAGTCAGGCAGGAACACACAGCATCTTGAATTAATAATGTGAGTTCATGTTAGTGTTCAGTCCGGGAAAAACAGCCCTCACACAGAATTTGTTTCCCTGACTGAACACGCTTTTGTGAAACTGGCCAATCCTAGTCGAATGCTTCTATGAAGGCTGGTGTCCTAAATATAATATAACATAATACATCTCTGATAGGCACATTTATAGCTATTAAATATTTCTTATTCAAGACTTTTATCCTCCTGGATTTAAAGTTGACATAAACCTTTACTGAAAGCAAGGAAGCACCTTCGGCTTATATCACCACACTTCTGCTTTTCCAGAATGTGAAAAACGGATCCATAGAAAGCATATAGGATCCCTGCTCTGTATACTTGAAAAGCAGAACTGAGCTGATGCAAGCCAGAGGTGCACAGCGCTATGATAAGTGCTACTGTACAGTTTTCATTTTAGGACATGGTCAGATATCATATTCAAGTATCAGAATAATGCCAGTGTGATACCTGACCCTGGACTTTGATAATCGACTCTGACATCTGACTTATACTCTTCATAGGTCTGGGTCAAAGTGAGAATGAGTTATAGATATACTGTGTATTTGTATGCTAACTCACACATCCAAAGAAAGTCTATAGCTGAGCTTATAGCTCTGTGTCTGAAATGCTATAAGCTCACATGTTGCAGTATTATATGACTGCATAACTGGTTAGGTTGGTTAGGTTGCTGGTTTGTACTCTGGTGTTTTTGGGTCCAAGACCCAATAGAAACCTTAAAACAAACTGTTAATGCTTTTAAACATTAGATGATCACATAGATGAAGAAAATCTTTCAGATTATTAAGTCTAAACCTATTGCTCAGTGGTTAGGCACCTCCCTCCCATGTAGACTTCTTGGGTTCAAAACCCCTATCGGTCTTTAAAAAAAAAAACTTTTTATTGAGCCCTAGAAAAGAGGCACATTCAAGTGATATGTGACCCTGATGTCTGACTCCACTGACTAGTCAGGCATCAGCGTCGGAATGACTTTTAGCTTCATTGTACTTTAGATATGCTGAATCACATAGATGAAGAAAATCTTTCAGGTTACTGTCTAAACCTATAGCTCAGTGGTTTATGTGATTCAGCATATCTAATTCACCTAAAGAACCTAAAAGTCATTGCGACGCTGACGCCTGACTAGTCAGTGGAGTCAGACATCAGGGTCACACATCACTTGAATGTGCCTCTTTTCTAGGGGTCAATAAAATGTTTTTTTTTTTTTTAAGACCAATAGGGGTTTTAAACCCAAGAAGTCTACATGGGAGGCAAGTGTCTAACCACTGAGCTATAGGTTTAGACAGTAACCTGAAAGATTTTCTTCATCTATGTGATCATCTAATGTTTAAAAGCATTAACCGTTTGTTTTAAGGTTTCTATTGGGTCTTGGACCCAAAAACTCCAGAGTAAGATCAGTTGAAATACTGAATTTTCCCCTCACAGTATGATGCCATATTTGTGTGTGTGTGTGTGTGTGTATATATATATATATATATATATATATATATATATATATATATATATACGTATCTATTGCTATTTTCCCTTACAAATATAACATCAGTTCTGTGAATACTTATGCAGCTGTGCAACTGTTCAAGGGTGGTGTCCACTTCCTGATACAGATTTGACCATCCACCAAGACCCTGTGCTGGACTGACCATGATGTGTGTCTAGAAGAACAAAGACTATATGTGTTTAACTCTTACTGGCTTACTGGGGAATGTCCCGCCTTTCTTCCTGTGTATATATGTTTGGTAATAAACTGAGTCAACCAGACTACCTGAGGGCCCCTAATGCGAAGGATGACTCCAAACTGACATTTGTGTCTGTCTCATGTTATTGCATGTGCACACACATTTTTTTAATTTAGACAACCGATCCAACCTCCTGTGAACCCCTTGAGTTCTCTACAAACTACAAACCAGCAACCTAACCACTGAGTTATGCAGTCATATAATACTGCAACATGTGAGCTTATAGCATTTCAGACACAGAGCTATAAGCTCAGCTATAGACTTTCTTTGGATGTGTGAGTTAGCATACAAATACACAGTATATCGATAACTCATTCTCACTTTGACCCAGACCTATGAAGAGCATAAGTCAGACTCAGATGTTAGAGTTGAATATCAAATTCCAGGGTCAGATGTCAGAGTCAGGTGTCACACTGGCATTATTCTGATACTTTACTATGATATCTGACCATGTCCTAAAATGGATCTTCCCTTTAAAGCAGGGGTAGGAAACCTCTGGCCGTATGCAGCCCACGGGATCATTTCATGTGGCCCCTGCCCCCTGGCAGAACATATTGTGGAAATGGAAGTGGTCATTACCATGTGGGAGGCACAGGAAGGTGAGAACTGCACAGTCTGTACTCACCTTCCTTGGCCTTCTTCCAGCCCCGCACTGTGTCCTGACACAATGTCAGGACGTAGTACACGTAGACATGCACTATGACCTGATGCTGTGCGCTGTCAGGTCACAGTACAGCACGTAGGGAAGAAGACCAGGGAGAGTAAGTGAATCTGCAAAGAGGCAGTGCCGACCTTAGCTGGAGAGGTAAGTTTTTTTTATTTATTTTAAATGTCTGATCTGAAGTCTTATTGGGGCTGATCTGAGGCTAAAGGAAGGTGAGGTGCATCTGATGGTGGTCTGATCTGAGGCTGGTGGGGTCTGATTTGTAGCTAGGGGTCTGATCTGAGACTGGGGGGGTCTGATCTGAGGCTAGGGGCCTATTGGGGGTCTGATCTTAGGCTGGGGGTCTGATGGGGCTGATCTGAGGCTAGGGGGGGTCTGATAGGGGTGTGATCTGAGGCTGGGGGTCTGATCTAAGGCTGGGGAGGATCTGATAAGGATCTGGTCTGAGGATGGGGGTCTGATCTGAGGCTGGGGGTCTGATAGGAATCTGATCTGAATCTAGGGATGGTCTGATTGGGGTCTAATCTGAGGTTGGGACGTCTGATGGGAGTCTGATGTAGGATGGGGGGCTGATAGAGGTGGGGGCAGATCTGAGGCTGAGAAAGGGACAAAGGCAGGGACAGTTGTGAAGAAAGAGGCAGGGACAGTGGCAGGGAGAGTGAAAGCTGGGTGAACCCCTCTCTGGACCTCTCTGGGATGAGCTTGGCTACCAATAATGCCAAATAAAGAACTAAATAAATAAATAACATTCTGAACTTGAAAATTAGACTGCTATGTGTGGTCAAAATGGCACCTGTACTATATGTAACATACATCGTGCAGGCGCCATTTTATGCTGTAAAACTAAAGCGCTCTAGATTTTTTTAATTGAAGCTCAATTTCTGTAACTTACCCCTTACAATTATATGTTTGACCACATATAGCAGTCAAATTTTTAAGTTGAGAATATTGTATGGCCCGCGAATGATGTTACAAATATCCAAATGGCCCTCAGCAGCAAAAAGATTCCCCACCCCTCCTTTAAAGAGAAGCTTTCATAGTTTAAGGTATAAGTTACATTGCAGTATACTTTCATTTTAATTAAAGGTTGTGGACATCTTTGTAGACCCTTTTTTTTTTTTACTGAAATGCACCTATTTTGGGCTATTTTTTTAAAATAGCTTTTTATTAAAACTTTTTGGGGGAGATTTATCAAACTTGTGTAAAGTAGAACTGGCTTAGTTGCCATGCAGTGATCCCCTCCGTAGTATGAGAACGAGGGATCACTATTGTGATCGCTTGTTCTAATACAGCTGCATTGTTTCTAGGCAGTTCACTGTTTAGACTGCACGATCTGCTAAAAGTTATAATTTAGGTGCCTGTGTGAACAACAGGATCACCCAATCAACCAGCATTTCACTCGTTCATCAGGTTATTGCTGGCACCTTTACACCAGCAGATTGTCAGGAACAAGCGTTCGCAGGAACGTTTGTTACAAATAATCTGCGTGATAATTGTAATGTCATAATCCACCATATCCATTACCATAATTTTTCAGAAATCAGTGTACTACAATTTACCTTATTTATGAAAATTTGTGGTACCTAAATATGAAATGCCGCAGAAATTAAACCTCAGTAGAGATGAGCGAGCAGTGCTTGTTACGAGCACTGTAGCGCTCGGCTCCTCTGCGCAATGCCCGCAGGCATTGCGGATCCGTCCTCAGCTGCATGTAAGTGAATGGGGACGGATCGGTTTGGTATGACACTCATACCAAACCGATCCGTCCTCCTCACCCGACTGAAAGTCAGTGGGGACGGATCCGTTTGGTATGAGTGTCATACCAAACTGATCCGTCCCCATTGACTTTCAGTCGGATCCGCAATGCCTGCTGGCATTCTTTCGCAGTGGAGACGAGCGCTACAGTGCTCATACCGAGCACGTTCGCTCATCTCTAAACCTCAGACATTATGGACAAAAGGGAAAAATAGGATGCTGGTGGTAAGCTTATTTTTTTAAACCAGTGTCTGTTTACTTCTGGGCATTGTGGGGCACAGTGTGTAAACAAGTGAACAAAATTTTTCCTTCAGCATGCAGTGTCCCACTCCGTATCAGTAGTGGGGCCCTATATGTTTAAGGGTATTTGCAGAATGTTATTCTATGCTGTGTGTGTATGTAACAGGCAGACGCACTCTTGCATGTAATTAATCAATCATGCCTAGGTGGTGCTGGCACTATATATATATATAATATATGTATATATATGTAGAACAGGGGCGGATTGGCCATAGACCTCACAGGGAAATTTCCTGGTGGGCCGATGCCCAGGGGGCTGCCTGGGCCCTCCTCATGGCCGGCCAGTGGGTTTTTGGGGACATATTTTGTACTGCTGGCAGTATTTTGTGATGGACTGTGGAATTTGGCTCTGTTTGGGCAGTATAATGTGCCACAATATGGTATTACTGGCCCTGCCTTTCATCAATTTGGACCCAACTACAAAACGGGGCCACATTTAGTATTTTTTCTAGGGCCACTTTAAGTTTCCAGTCTGCCCCTGGTGGAGAGGGAAGTGGGCATTGAAGACACAGAAATAAAGGAAGAAAGGGCAGCATACGTTTAGTTCTCAGCCAAGGAACGCTAACTCCAGCATCAGATCCAAGAAGTCAGATGCCTCAGCCAGACAGAAGGGTTGGACTAAAGAATTGGACAACCAAAGCTAGGACTGGACCTGCTGTATCTGGAAGGGCTGACATTTAGCTACCCCTTTGAGTTATGCGCAGGCCAAGGGTAAGCCTGAACAGAATAATAACAGAAATCCAGTGTGTTTAGAGTATAAGGAGAGTCTAGTGGAGACAAGAGTGTTACATCAACCTATAGACTCTATTAGCAACCAATGTGAGACAGGAGTTATCCTATGGTGCCTGTTCACAGTCTGCAGTGAATTACAAGCTGTATTTGGAGCTGCATTCCTATATGGACAGTGTGAACAATTGTGAGTAAGCCAGGAAAGCAAGACATAGGTATAATGACCATATGAAGCAGTTTATTGATGCATACTCCACACCTGGAAGATAGGCAGAAGTTACAATAGCCTGAGTGTGACCAGAATCAATACCTCAACAAAAACCTGTTACTAGGATTGCAGCCACAGCAAACTGTGATGTGCTTTGTATGGATTACATTAAAATTACCTCTTCCAGCTCAATGAATCTGTACATCTACCTCGAAGGCAACTGATTACCAGTAAATGTTCCAGTTATTTAAATGGACTCCTCTTTATTTCTACACCTCATTTTCACCCAATGGTGATGGCATCACAAACTTCAGGGACCCTGCCTTCCCTGCACCTAAAACTCTATACCTCAAACCAACATCTGGCGGAAGATCCCTCAACACCAGAGTGTGTCCCGAAGGAATCCGGTGCCTTCCTTCTCATCACTGCATGCCGGCCCAGGGAGCTGCAGAAACGTGAGTACCAACTACTACACCCATCAGGCCACCACAATCACACATTGCCCCTGTGGTCTCAGTCACTGTAAGTATAACAAAACAATAGCAAATGTCGAGGTAGACAAGGGAAGGCGCTCATAGGGTAGGAATGTTGGGGACAAATATGTTTAAAAGGAAGTGGTGGTGCTCGCCTTCTTGTGTTGCTAATGGAGAACCTTCGATGAAGAGTGGTCAGTGCCGCTGATGTTGTCAAGATTCTCTCTTAAAGGCTCAACCCTCAGGAGGAGAAAAACCGTGGTTAAAACCATCATGGTAGACAAGAAGTTGTCCTACCCATGGTTTTTCACCTTGCTATAAACAGAGGTGTATATAATGAATGCAGCTTGCTGAAGGTTTCTATGTACAGTCCACACTATCATACAAGAGCTATATATAATATGGATGTACACACCACTGACGCTTTTTATATACTTTTATATGTCATTACAATGAACACATTTCTATTTTATGTGTCCTTCTTTGTGCAAATGACCAGATTCCTAATCTATTTTACATAAAGAAACACAGACTTTGTTCCTCCAGGTTTCTGTCCACAGATACATTTGGATACAGTAAAAAAAATACAAACCCCGATGACGAGTTAACACTTTCCTGCTTAGAGCTCTAGCACCTAATAAAAACCCAGTTGGCCTTTCTTATAACTATAACTTTCTATACACAAGCATATACCATGCCCTAAAATTAGGAAATTGACTTGTTAGTATGCAAAGATCCATTGCACATTGTGCATGAAAGTTAATATACAGAATGAGACCATACCAGGACAAGCCAATCAGAGTTTTTTTTGAACTCTCAATTAGCAATTCCACCTTTCTTCCTTTAAGCAATTGTGCTAAAGTGCACTTGGCATCAATATATCCATTTAATCATTTGTTTATACATTTAATATAGATTTCTGCCTTACATCTCATGGCATTAAAGGCAGAGCTTGCCAAGAGCTCATTTGCATCCCTTTCCCAGAATTCCAGAGGAGCATGAATGGTCTTCTCACACCGATTAAGGCGCTTTCCGCAGGGAGAGATATTACCCCCCCACAACCTTAGAAACATGCATTTAAGAGACCAGAGTAAAATAATTACAGCTCTGGTAGTTCTACTTTAATGAAGATATGTAAATGTACAGGAGTTTCCCTATAAGACAAGTTCCTACTGGTGCATGGAAAAGCTTTGTTTGTCTAAAGTACCATATGCAATAATGGGACAGAAAGCAGTAGTAGACAGATTCCTAGAGTAAATTATGACCTGGACTCTCACAGTCACATAAATTGGTAGCACATATATAAGATACCATGGTCTATAATTACCATACAGCATTTTCACTGAAAATGTATTACCTAGAGTTTCCTCTGTGGCAGGGTCTGTACATTGCACCATTTGGTCAATGATATACTTCATATGCATATATGCTACATTTGTAAACCTCTATAAGCATTTTGGTTCCATCTTTAACCAGATGGAACCAAACTTCCCTTCTAAAAGGACAGTTCTGCTGCTTTACATTTATGCTAGTCCTGTAACCCATATCTTTAAACAACACTTTGATAGGTAAAATTCTTTGCATTTTTAGTGACTATATTTATTACCAATGGGTGAAGAAATCTATATGTCTTATACACTGTATGGACAATATTATTGGGACACACACACACCTCTTAAGTGAATTCAGGTGTTTAATTCAGTCCCAGTGCCACAGGTGTATAAAATCCAGCCCCTGGCCATGTAAGTCTGCCTTTACGAACATTTGTGAAAGAATGGACTGTTCTATAGAGCTCACTGAATTTGAGCACTGTGCTGTAGTGGGATGCCACCATTGTAATAAGTCAACTCATAAAATTTCTTCCCTCCTTGATATTCCACAGTCACCTATGTGAGATCTAATTACAAAGTGGAAGTGTGTAAGAACCACACCACCTCAGCCACGAAGTGGCAGGCCATGTAAGTTGCATAGCAGAGTCGCCGAGGACTGAGGCGCATAGTTAAAAAAAAAATTGCCAATGCTTTGTTGACCTAATAACTGCAGTTATCTAAACCTCCTCTGGCATTAAAATCAGCACAAATACTGTTATCCGGGAGCTTTATGGCATGTGTTTCCATGGCCGCATGAAATCCTAACATCACCAAGCACAATGTCAAGCGTCGGAATGGGGTGGGTAGTATATAGTACGCTGCTGCTGAATTCTGGAGCAGTGGAAATGTGTTCTGTGGAGTGACAAATCACAGTTCTCTATTTGGCAGTCTAATGGAGGAGTCCGGGTCTCATTCAGCGTGAATACAAGCCATTCTCTCCTCTTCATGCCTTGGTTTTTGCTGTGATATGCAGTCAGCTCTAAGACCTTATATAGACAGGGCTGGGTCTTTCTAAATCACGTCCAATGAACTGAATCTACCACTCCAATCAAAGTGTAGACACATCTCAAAGATGTTCTGTTTTCCCTTTCTCATAATGGGGTATTGAGTGCAGATTGATTTTTGCTTTTTATTTTATTTTAGCACAAGGCGTTATCCCATAAACAGCCAACTAATTGGCAAAATAAATGTAACTAAATGGCTGTCAGTTTACTTAATGCAGTGAAGCAACTACCATACAAAAATAGGGAAATTATCATCCCCCCACACCAGTTTTCTTACATAAAAAAAGTAGTAAACCCTGTGTGTGCAACTTTTTAAATGCCACTGCATTAAAAAGCTTTCTGGTGTGAATGAAGACAGAAATCTGATGATGTTGATTTCAGTCTGGCACACAGCCTGCTAGAGGATACACCAAATCTATGACCAGGACTATGCCTTGGAAAAATTAGGTAAATCCTCCAGCTGTGGAGGGGAAATCAAGATCGGTGAAGAAAATGTTGGTCTTGACACATTTATACAATTGGAACAAAAGACAGTACATATCCAACGCACATTGAATACAACAAAAATATATGCAAGAATGATCCTTTATTAGGTAGATAACAAAGATCATTTGTCTACAAGCATGGCATCGCCCCGATGAGGTGTAAATTCATATACCAAGTCAATATAGAATTCCCTCAACACAAGATAAAGTACCTAACTGATAACAACATGATTCCAGAAAATTTCAAATAATACAACGCTTACAAAACTCAATAAATAAGAAAATCTATCCCTAAACTCCAGTACATAATATTTATATTGTTTATGTATTGGTGTTTGGGCATAGATTTTATTGAGTTTTGTATGAGGCTACTTTCACACTAGCGTTTTAAAATTCCGGTATTGAGTTCCGTCATAGGGGCTCAATGCCGGAATAAAACGCTTCAGTTTTGTCCCCATTCATTGTCAATGGGGACAAAACTGAACTGAAGACAACGGAATGCTCCTGAAAGCATTCCATTCCGTCTTCAGACCGGAGAACAAACCGCAGCATGCTGCGGTTTGCTCTCCGGTCCAGGCATCCGCACCAAGACGGATCCGGAATGACCCCCAATGCAAGTCAATGGGGGTGGATCCGTCTGGTGTGACCATAATGGTAACCGGATCCGCCCTCCATTGACTTTCAATGGAGTCCATTACGGATCCGGCTACACATATTAACTTGGTATATGAATTTTACACCTTTATCATTGGTGACGCCATAATCTGAGACAAATACAGATTAGTTTTCACTTGGGAGTTTTCTTGTGATGTTAGATGTTTTTAAAGGTTTGTGTCTGTAACCTTATTGAGTAGGTGGTGCCCACTTCATGTGTGAGGTACAGGTCTTGATACAATTTTGGGGGACATTTAACACTGCGTGTGGTAGTTATCCAGTTGTATGAGTTGTAAAGAAACATCAGACTTCTAGGCTTAATTCATAGTCTGAAAAGCTAGAATTGTTACCACGTGACGAGAAAAATATTTGGAGCAAATGTGTCTTCTTTTATCCATGTTCTTTGCAGATTGCTAATGGGCAATATATCATTTTTGCTTTCTTTATGGGGTGCCTTTAATGCGCTTACACATTAATGTGTTTTGTCACCGAAAGCCAACAATAAAGAGTGTGGCCTGTCATCAAATCGCACCCATAGCAATTAAAACAACTGGATGAATATGATTGGTTGTTTTTAGTAGTGTCTTTTAATCTAGTAAAGCTTTAGATGTGGTCTTTGGAGGCACTATAATATATAGATAACCCATGGAAAAATACATCTGTTGTCTTTATATTTCATTTTGTAAAGAAACTATTCTTGAAACCTGTGATTTGTGGTTTTCTTTTCGCGTGATAGTGGTGTGGTTCCCAACTGCATCAAAATGTTCATTGTTAAGCCACAAGGTAATAAAATACACCAATTAGCACTAGCAAGAAAATATCAACCCCTACAGCAAATGTATTGGGGAAGTCTGCAAATGTAATATTTTAATTTATTTTCCTTTTCACAATATATAGTTACTATATCATTCCTTGTAAAAAAACAAAACAAAAAAAAAACAAAAACAATTTATTATACATGACATGTTTGCTTTACAGAAAATAAAATAACACCCAAAACTATGGTTTGGAGAGTCAATTTTCAAGTCACATCAACAGATGTACCAAGTTCCTATTAATACAAGGCTGTAGCAAGTGGTAAGAATAGGTTTTTAGGGTAAGCATCTAAGCCATACATGCACAACATGCGCCCTGGGGGCTGCATGTGGCCCACGATACTGTTCTATGCGGCCCAAGGCAGGAGGGACGGTCGCATTTCACAATGTGCTTGTGTCCTCTGTGTTTGCCTGTCTCTTGGTGCTAAGCTCCAGAATAAAATTAGAAGAATCTTTAAGTTTTATATGAATAACGCTCATTTAACTGAGCACTAAATATACTCTATATTCTGTCAACATTTTGCGGCCCTTTTAAGTAGTACAGTCTAATGTGTCGCTCATATCTCTGTTCTAAGCCATGTGTGTATATATGTATAAGAAAAAAAAGTATGTAGGCAAATACAACACAGGTCTGGTCAGAAGAGGACATATGGATGCTGCTACCGTTCTTTTTCTTCAGGATTTCCAGTCTTCGTAAAAATTCATGCCAATTTCAGCCTAAGGGTCGCAATCTTCAAACATTATGGAGCTTCATATATTCATATGATTGACAGTACTGTTACACTTGTCAAAACCAAAAACATTTATGGTCTAACCAAGTCTTGCACTAATTTTTTTGAGAACGTGCTACTAAAAGCATACCCTGTTTACTGACAGATACTGAGTGTTCTCCCAGGCTAAGCAGTTACATTGGAAGAGGTTATCCTTCTCCCTAAAAATGCTGTCTGACAATCATTAATACAATCGCAGGAATAAAATTCCACTTTAAAATCTCTGTGTCCTTTATGGTCTTGTCTCTTAATTGCCTATTGGCAGTAAATGACAACAATATGTAAAAAATAAAAAAATAAGACATAAGGGTTAACATCAGCATCATTAGGACTGGGTGACACTAAATAACCTATGTGTACATGTATGTGTAGGTCGGGGCCACACTATGTACAGTGAAGGTGCACCAGCAACCATGGAGAGAACATGCAGTGTTTTCACAGAAGCCTGTCTCTTTATTACACTCCTAATCCTCCAGCGGATGATTCAGTCAGTAAGGACGAGGGCCAGGAACAACATACTAAGTGCCGTCAATGATGCATCAGGGAGAAGAAACACATGGTAAGGGAACCTTTGGTAGGATCCTAACCAAACTGGTAACAGTTCTGCAATGGCCATGCATGCAGCTGCTCTGCATTGCTAGGTCTGTGTGCAATTAATTGGAATGTGTATATATCTTAAGTGCATATGAACACATGTACATACATATACAATGTACACAGACATACGTCATCACGCTTACAAGTCAGCTTTGTTAACAAACCAATGCAATGTAGCAAAGCACCAGGCGGAAATATCCCCTGAGTATAGAGCTGAAAAAATCCAATCTTCTATGAGGTCTGGGACGTTCTACTCCTTTGTGAGCAGTTGTGTTTCAGAAACTGAAGAAACATATGGACCCTCAATTGAAGATTAGGGAGTCATTTTAAGGCTTTTCATAAACTTTTCCTTTTTCCCAGTCTTTATATCACATTGGCTGCTAATAGGCATTCGGATTGGCTGCGGGGATCCTTTCCCGGGGGGTGGTTTCAATATTCATAGAGGATGCTTTCACTCGCTGTCGGAGAGCGTTTCATATTGGGAGCACAGCAGTGGTTTAGGCTCTTCATCACGTGCCCTCTGCGGGGTGGTGGAGTTGCTCTGTGGAATGGCTGTTGTGGATGGAGCAGCGACAAGATTGGTAGGGAGCCTCATTGTTAATGGATTGTATGGAAATGGTGTTGACCCTAAAGTAAATGAGAACATCAATATTAGTTTACTGTATCTTAGGGATTGTACGATTTCATTTTTCTAGATACTATATATGGATTGCATACACTCCTCAGTTTTTCACTTTACACATGTATGGTAATGAGAGAAAAAGAAAAGCATTATCTTATAAGCTTACATGTTCCAACTCCATGCTCAGCCTTAAAGGGGTATTATAGCATAACTGAAATATTCATTGGCCTGCAAATGGTTAAAAAAAATAAACAATATTATACTCACCTCTCTGATCCCCCATGGAGGCCATTCAGGCTGTGCCCAGGTCCCTGCTGTGCTCTACCTCCTGCTTCTGTTCTTGAAAATGTCTGGGAATGCCACAATCACTGGCTGCAGCAATGACCTACCTCGGCCAGTGACTGCATTCCCACCCCTTTCCTGATGTGTAGAGAACAGGAACAGGAAGTGGAGAACAGGTATGATGTGGGCACCGTCATAACGGCAGAAGGATCGGAGAGGTCACTAAAAGACCATTTTTTTTAGCCATTTGTAAGCCATGAAACATTGTTATATTGTGCTGAATTACCCCTTTAAAGGAGTTTTCCAGTACTTACTGTATTTTTCAGACACTGAGACAGACCTGTCTATAGCACACACCCAGGTCAAAAATATTTTGAATTAGTTCAGCATAAATAACATGTTACCTTTATTCAAAGTCTACAATTATGGCAATACCACATATGTATATTTGTTATTTTCTACTACTTTTGCACAGTAAAAATACTTAAAGGGGTTGTCTCACTTCAGCAAACAGCATTTATCATGCAAAGTGAATACAAGGCACTTACTAATGTATTGTGATTATCCATATTGTTTCCTTTGCTGGCTGGATTCATTTTTCCATCACATTATACGCTGCTTGTATCCAGCGCAGACACAAGGTGGTCAGGATGGGAGCTGCTGGGTATGTGTGCCTATGTGCGCTCCAATTGCCACAGCCACCAGAGAGGCCGACACTTTTTTATATAGTGTGTGAGCACGACCACCACTGATGGATTGCAGGGTGGTCATAACCATGGAAATAAGCAGTGTATAATGGGATGGAAAAATGAATCCAGCCAGCAAAGGAAGCAATATGGACAATAACAATACATTAGTAAGTGCCTTGTATTAATTTTCTCTACATACTAAATGCCATTTGATGAAGTGAGACAACCCCTTTAAAAAAAACAAAAAAAAAACAAACTTGTTTTTGCAGCGCCTCATTCAGAGAGCAATCCTTTTTTGTGGGATGAGTTTATACTGTACAATTTTGGCATACAAAAACAATTACTTATGGAGACAGTGAGCAAAATTTTCTTTTCTGGCGGTCAAAAATCTTTTGAATCTGTCAGAAATATTAGTTATTCCACACTAGTAATAACTGATAGCACAATTACTGCATGTAATAGGTATTGCTAGAACAGCAGTCAGCATATTTTATTCTAAAGACTGGGAATGGAAAAGATATGAATAGTGTAAAATGTAAACTTTATTGTGGTGCAAGAGTTTGGTGCAACTTGGTGCTGTGATCTAGATGTCGGTATATGTCTGGGTCAAGACATCAATAAACAGCCTAATTAAGCATAGAGGGGTGATTAGATGAGCAAGCACTCATCTTCTCACCACTTATCCGTAAACCCCATTGTATATGACAATCAATGACAAACATGTTGTAATTTTCGTCCGGCCGCCTCTTGGCATGTTTGCCGTGCTGCGGCCGGAACTCCGGCCCGCCCCCATTATAGTGAATGGGGACAGAGCGTAGTTCCGGCTGCACATCTGCACTAGCAGCAGCACGGATCCGGCAGGCTGTTCACCCGCCGGAACAGCCTGACAGATACCCGTGCCGCCAGTGTGAAAGTAGCCTAAGCAAGTATATGCTTGTTATCAAAAACATGCACAGAAGTCCATCTAGCCTGTACCTCTGGGGGCCATGTACAAATACACAGGGTGGAGGATTGAGGTCTCTACTACTCTCTCTGTACCCTGTCAGCGCCCCCCCACCCACACTTTCCTTCTCCATGTTTGCTGACATGAGAGATGGCTGAAGGGCTGAAGAAAGAGTGCAACTTAAACCTACGCTGACACAGGCTGCATAGCTACTACAGATGTGATCTAGTCTTCATAAACTGTGTTGGGAGTGAGATCTGCAGGTGATCCCAGTCAGGTTTTAAAGTGAATCTGACACCAGCAACCTACCTATCAAACGCTTTGCATAGACACGTTTCACCTGATTAAAACGCTGTTTTTGTCTGTCTTTCTTTCTGTGGCCAGCCCCTCCCTGGCTGCTTTGATTGACAGGGACAAAGTAGTGAGGAAGGGGCTGGGAGAAAGGAGTGGAGACTGGGTGCAACAAGAATAATGGTGATGTCCCCGTTGCACCAAAGGCCTAATTTACATATTAACAAAAAGTATAACTCTGCAATGGAGCCACGGATCAACAGGGATGGAGCGCTGTTTGTTGTGTTAAAGGAGTTGTCTGCTTTTTACTATTGATGACCTAGGGCGGACTAGAAAATTAAAGTAGCCCTGGAAAAATTTAAATGTGGCCTCAAGTTGTAGACAGAAGGCAGGGCCAGCAATACTGTAGTGCAGCCCAAAGTACTGCTCCAGCAGAACCAAACACACAGTGCAGCACAAAATACTGCTGCCCTCACTGCAGCATTCAACTCAATACAGTTCAATGCAGAAGAGCACTTTCTTCTGCCAGCCAGATAAGTACCAGATGCTCCTAGCATTAATTAGTGCTGAGAGCATCAGATCGCTATGTACACGACCGATGGCTGTGAAGACGGCTTGGGTGGCCAGCTGGCACCAGCTCACCATATTCCTGTAGGGCATAGGCCCCTGCCATTTCTAACAATCAGTTCTAAAGTCTTATTAAGGTTATTTTCATATCTGCGTTTTTTTTTCTTCTTCCGGTTTTGAGATCCATCAGAGGATCTCAAAACCGGAGGAAAACGCTTCGGTTTTGTCACCATTCATTGTCAATGGGGACAAAACTGAACAAACCAGAACGGAGTGCCTCAGAATGCATTCTTTTCAGTTTTGTTGTGTTCCCATGCCGGACACAAAACCGCTGCAAGCAGCATTTTTCTGTGCATCATGGGATACTAATCAAGACAGATCCGTTTTTTTTAAATGCTAGATAGGTAGTGGCTCACCAATTACAGTCTATGGAGTGGAGATTCTCCGATCCACTGGCTTACCCGTAGCCACAATATGTTTCAATATCAATTTCTAAGATGGAAGGATGGGCACACTCCTCACCTGTTTGTGTTGTAAAGTACTATATGGGTTGATGTTCTCAATTTTATAGGAAGTATTTATTACAACAATCTTAAAAATATATACAAATAAGCAACTGGTCCCAGTGCTGTTAAAATGATTGACTATGCATATGAGTAAGGGAAATAAAGTGAAAACATAAAAATACAAATGAAGTACTTGGACAGATGTATAAAAGAAATCAATAAAAGGGCCGATATAAAATGAAAAGAGTATATATAATAGATGGATTTTTGTTAGATGTCCCAACTGTACTTGGAGTGGCTTCCTTGTTCGTTTAAAATCAGTTTGTCTATTTGTTTCAAATCAATTTATCTGATGCCACTATGTCTATCTTGGCTTGCTTTTTGGTATAAACAGTATGGATGTCCAGAATAAAAAAAAAAGGATAACCAAAATAACCAAATAATGGATAGCAAAAATAAAAACAGGGGTGATGATTCTTGATTTGTGGCGTCCCACGTGGGTACCCGCTATCGCTGAGTAGTAGTGGGCGCTTCGGAGCGGGGAATGATGTAAAGGTTTCCTTATACTTAGTCCCCAATGAATGTCAAGTGTAATCCTCAGGAAGTGATAAGTATAGTATTACAATATCACTTTGACCTCTTGTAACAATAATAGTTTTGGGTTATTTTGATCTCGTGCCAGATTCCAGGTCTAACCAGATACCAAACGCGTTTCGGGGACTTAACTGCGTGCCCCTTCCTCAGTGGCATCCGTTTTTGGACACAAAAAAAACCTGGATCTTGAGCCATTGACTTACAATGGTTTTAGTGCCAGATCTGTCTTGATCATTTTAGAGATAATATAACCCGATCTGTTCTGAAGGGATGCAGACGGTTGCATTATGGACCAGATGCGTTTTTGCTGATCCCCTGCCGAATCCAGCAAAAACGCAGATGTGAAAGTAGCCTATCAGTGCTGATCATGCAACTTTTTTGTGCAATTCAATCAAATTTTTGGAAAACTAAAAAAAAAAAAACATCTAAATTGACCAAACTGACTGTCAGAATATCAAAGAATAAAGAAGAAAAGGGAAAGTGGTTAGTAGAGATTTGTAACAGACTACCTTCTCCCTCACCTGTTGAAGACGGCCTTTCTTCCCATATTCTGTTTGCTAAGGGGGTTTTCCGGTTCGAGTCACCCTCTGAGTGAACTGATGAAGCAGAAGGTGGCCTTTCTGCTAATGGCTGTCCAGGCGCAGGTGACTTCACCTTCCGGCTGCTCGGTCTGGAAATCTTGGGCTTCCCTCCACTGCCTGAAACAAATAAACAGCCCTAAAGCATTCAGAAAGGCTCATAAGCCTACTCGCTTTCTGAAGTGGCCTAGCAAAGTTACTTGTTCCAGTGGTCACTATATCTACTGGAACAGTCATACATTTGGAATACATAATGGAGGCTTAGGCCACTGTTAATAACATGATGGACATCTAGGCTTTGAACAGCAGTGTGGAAATGTGTCACCAAAATTTGTTTCTGCCAGTTAAAACCAGATAGAGACACATATCCTTTTTTTGCCTTTTTGCAGATTTCTTTATTCTATTTCCTGAACATGATTATGTGAGTGGCCATCTTGCCTACATAAATAGCGGGTGCTCCGTACAGTATTAGAATGTATTGGCTCAGATGAGCGAAGTTATTACTCGGGTTCAGTTCCAAGGTACTACTTGGAACCGAACTAGAGTTCGGAAAATGGTTTTTTTTTTAGAGTAAAAATGAATTTATGAAGTTATTACGCAAAGTCTCATGAAGTAATAACTTCGGCTTACTGGAGCCAATACATTCTAATACTGTATGGAGCTCTCGCTCCGTACAGTATTAGAACGAAGTATGTGAACTGAATTCGGATGTTTCATCTGAAGTCAATTCGCTCATCCCTACTGATGACCTATCCTCAAGGGTCCGGCACTCAACATCCCTCGATCAGCTGTATGGGGAGATGGCACCTGTGCCGTCTCCCTTCTCTCTTCCTGCCCGCTGCTGCTGTACCATAGACATACAGCGGAGAGCAGGAAGAGAGAAGGCATGTGCACTGTCTCCCCGTACAGCTGATCGGCGGGGGTCCGATCTCATATTGATGACCTATCCTATCAATTCAAAAATTCTTTAACATAAAAATCGTTTAACATAAAAATGTGCTTTTTGATGACACATTTCCGTAAATACTGTTATTACAATCTCTGTTCTCCAGTTTCTAAGGAACTAAGTAGTAAGAAGCAAACAGACTGTGAATAGAAACTTGACTTGATATATAGAAGGGAAGTTGCCTGGATTTTCTTGAGTAGCCGTGCAGAACTTTCATCTCAAGACCTGTGTTTAAGTGAATTGACTATTTAAAAAACCCCTTAAATATACCGCCAATATTGTAGTGCCTTTAACGGCAATTGGTGTATATTCTGCTGCTGAACAGAGTTCAGGGAACTTTTAAGGCTGTGCTGAGCATTATTAAAGAATGAGATATCCAATGCAACCTAATGTCTCATCCAGCTTTTGTAGCATTTAACTGCTTAATGATCGGTCATTGGCAGGACCCATAGAGAAGACAGGAGCAGTCTTCACCGTTTCTGAATTCTCAGAATAAATGCTATGTATGAAACAGAGGCAACTACACCACCACTGCATCTGCATCTACTGGTGCCAGCGGTTATGAGACTGATCACATAAGCATCGGGATACTGGTAGCAGGAGGCTGCTGCTGTGTAGCTATATATATATATATAAAATAATGTCCCCCAATGGTTCCTTTTGACCTTTGAGGGATATACCTTAAAAATAAAAAGTAAAAAATAAAATAAATAAAAATACATATAAAATATCTCCTCCCAAATATGCACACAGCTAGCCAGGGTGCAAAACTATAGTACTTATCTTCTTACTAATTAAGCGTTAAAATTTCAAAAAAGTTAAAATTATGTATATAAAAATACTAAGCCTGCATTCATCAGGATAAAAACGCAACAAAATCACGTTGATTTTTGAGCACCTGAAAGGGTTAAAAAAAACCCTGCAAACCAGGAGCAACAATGCCATTCCCCAATTAGAGGATGGTCTTTAGGGATCTGCTATCACAAGAGGGAATTTGGAAGTCATGCTGCAATAGGAAGAACCACGTCTCCACACAATGGGGGACATTTACACAATATTTTGTGCCTTTTTGGGGGTTTACTGCCCCACTGGCCACTTTTTCATAAACTGCGAGAAGTTGGTTGGCCGTAGCGGGCCCAGCACATTTATTATAATTTACGCCATTTGGTGAAGATTAGACAGGAAATCTATACCAGATCCTTTGTTGATGTAGATTTCCGTTTTGGCGCACAGCCCTGCACCGATGTGCCACAGTTATTATGAGGTGTGCACCTTCTAATAATTTTGGACCATGTGACACCAGCGGGGGAAAGATTAAGACTGGCATGTAGTACACTAGTCTTAATAAATGTCCCCACTTAACTGTTAGAAATAATGTATTCTATTAACCTGTACATATTTGTAAAAACAGGAATAACCACAAAAACAATTACCCGCAAATGTAAAGTAACTTTTGGGTTATAGCTAATAAAAAGGAAAGGTGCATCATAGACTAGACAAGAGGACACAGGCAGAGCTTTCCATGGTTAATAGGGAAATAGAGAATTCAGTTAGAGACTGAGAGAAAATTCAAGGAGCAGAAATCAAAGAAATTAATAAACGTTAGAACAGAGCAAAAGTATGAAATGAAAAATAAAGCAGCAGACCTGGCAAGGACCGCATGTCGTCATTCCGTCCATCAGCAGCAGTTATGGGAATAGCAGAGGGCAGGCTTGCATTGGCATTCAAAGGGTTAAAAGCATTGGTATTGAGTGCTGAGCGATCTTCCCACTGCTCATCATATTTACCCATTAGGGCCTTCCTAATTATGGCCTCCAACCCTATGTTGCTGCTGGAGCTCTCCTGCACAGCCTGTGTTCTGCAGCCTATTGGTCCTGAAAAAGTGGGGGAGGGGGAAAACATGAAAGTTACAAAGATTGATTTACAATGACATAAGGCTCCTACACTTCACCTCGTGTGGCAAAACAACTGTGGTACTTATTGCCGTGAACTACTTTGGATCAATTTTGCTTATTGATTTATATGTATTATGGACTAAAATGTTACAGTAGGTTTTTATTAAAAATGTGCTTTGTTTTGCTTCTGCAGATTCTATGTTTTACACTACATTGCAGCTGCAGAAAGCCATTTTGTGACAAATCCATCTAGCTGCCCCTCTCTGACCTCTACTAAACAATCTTCTATACTGATTTATGACCATGTCAAAGTTCAGCTTTGATTTGGGCATAAGCTTAGAACAGGGATGTCCAACCTGCAGCCCTCCAGCTGTTGCAAAACTACAACTCCCAGAATGTCTAGACAGCCTACAGCAGGGCATGGTGGGAGTTGTAGTCTTACAACAGCTGGAGGGCCACAGGTTGAGCATCTCTGGCCCGAGCGAGCTATGAAGTGTGAAGTATGACGTGCAAACATTTTAAATATCCTATTACAATAGCCCAAAATAATGTAAATCAACAATAAAAATAACGACTCCAAAAGGTGTCAGCTTTTAGCTTTCAATAGCACACCTCTTAAAATGGTAGATAAAAACAAACAAAAAAAAAAAAAAAAGTTGGGCAGAGAAGAATTCTTCCATAAGTTTACAGAATCTTTTCTGTCCTGACCGATTTAATATACAATACTGTGAAAAGTATTTCCCCCTTACCAATTTCTTCTATTTTTGCAGATTTGTCACAAATAATCAAACTTCTTTTACTATTAGACAGGGGTAACCTGAGTAAACACAAAATACTGCATTTTGAAATTATGGTTTCATCTATTGAAGGAAAATACTGTTCTGCCCTAACTGGCCCAATGTGAAAAAGTAATTGCCCCCTTGGCAATACAGAGGTGATATCATTACAGGCAGGATTAGAATTAAAGATAACACGATCCACCATTCACAATAGGTGATTGTCAGAACTTATCTATTCTATCCATGTACAATGACCTCTGCACAGGTCACAGAGCATGCCTAGAAAATTCTCCCATAGAAGTCAATGAGATCCCCTCCATACCATTATGTCTATAGACCATTGGGCTGCTGTAAAGCAATTTTCTTAATGCTTTTTAAATGTTGTTAAGAATGGCCGCCCGATAATTATGTTCAGGAAATAGAATAAAAAATCTATTATAAAAATAAAAATAAATTAGAAAAAAAGGATGTGTGGATCTGGTTTTAACTGGCAGAAAAAAAAAATTGATGACACATTTCCTTTAAACTGAACCTGTCTGGCAACATGAAGCAGGCTAGAAGGTGTCAAAACCAGTATCTGTACAGATGCAAAACAAAGTCATTGACACCTACTAGTCTGGAAAGGGCTACAAAGCCATCACTTGGACTCCAGTGAACCATAGTAAAAGCCATAATCCACAAATGTAGAAAACATGAAACAGTAGTTAGCCTTTTATGAAGTGGCAAGCCTACCAAGATTTCACCAAGACCACCCCAATGACTAATGACAATTCCACAATATGAAAGACACTGGGCAAAAATGGCATCCATGGGAGAACTGCAAGGTGGGAACTATTGCTGTCCAGAAGAATGGTCCTGCATCTAGATGACCCCCAGGACTTTATGAATAATGTTCTGTGGACTGGTGAGTTAAAGATGGAACTTTCTGGGAGACATGGGTTCTGTTGAACCTGTTGCAAATCTTCACCTGCATTCCACCACTTATACCAACAGTCATTGGTGGTGGTATTGTGATGGTCTGGGATTGCTTTCCTTCTGCATCACTTCTTGTCAAGTTGTGGAACCAAGCGCACTTGGGTTATGTAGCAGGACAATGATTTGATACACACAGACATGTCCACCTCTTCAAAAGAAACAAAATTAAGGTTTCAGAGTGGCTGAGTCAAAGTTCTGACTTGAATCCAATTGAGATGCTGTGGCAAGTCCTTAAATGGGCGGGTCACGCTCAAAAACACTCCTGTGTAGTTGAATTAAAACAATTCTGCAAAGAAGAATGGGCCCAAATTCCTCCATAAGGATGTAAAAGTCTCACCTCAAGTTATGACAAACGTTTGAGGCAAGTTGTTACTGCCAAGCAGGCCAATTAGGCTTAGGGGGGCAATTACTTTTTCACATGGGTGATATATGTTTTTAATATGTATCTTCAATAACTGAAATGCTTATTTAAAAGCTACTTTTTGTGTTTACTTGTGTTGTGTTTGTGGTGCCCTTATATTAAAATTAGTTAGATGATCTAGAACACCTAAATCTGAGACTTGAGCAAAAATAGAGGACATCAAATGAGGGGCAAATACTTTTTCACAGCACTGGGCTTCCTCGAGGTATATTATTTACACTTTCCAGCGGGTCCCCATTTTTTTTCTGATGGAGGACTGTACCAACCTTGCCTTGAATAGATGACATAGATTTTTATGAGCACCATTATTTCACAAACTAAATAATGGTGAATGTGTTACCTGATCCAGTAATGGCTGGCATGTTAAAAATTTCTGTTCCTGGCTGTCCAATATCTGACAAAAAAGAAAACGCATAAATCAACAAAAAAAAAATCTCAAGTTTACATTTTAATAGAGAAAACTAAACCTGGAACCCACTATACTACCGAGACAACTATAGGCACAAATCATTCTAAAACTCAGGGGTGGACTGGCCATAGACCATACAGGGAAATTTCCCGGTGGACCGATGCCCAGAGGGCCACCTAAACCAACCTCTTGGCCAAAAGGCAGGTACAAAAAATCTGATGCTCTTAGCATTAATTAATTTAGGCAGTATTTTGTGCTGCCCTGTGGTATCTGGTTCTGCTGAGGTAGTATTTTGTACTGCACTGTGGTATCTGGGGCCACTTTTAAGTTTTTTTCCAGGGCCTTTATGAGATCCCAGTCCGCCCCTGCTAATACTTTCATATCTATATTCACGATATGAACCACTTCCATAAACTGCAGCACTTCACACAGTACTGTATAGTACTTCATACAAGCAGAAGCTGCATTTATCTATATATGCAACCAAAATAGTCCTTTGTATGTTTATATCTTTTAGAATTTAGAGTGTGAGCTACATTGCAGACTATTATACCAGTAGGTAGGTTTGATCATGGTGAGGGCAACAGACCCTCTCTTTCTGCAATCAGATATTCTGTTGCCGAAAAAGTCATAGTTTTATGCTAATAAGTTAATCGGCTCTAGCACCTCAAATCACCACTTCACCTCCTGCTCTTCACCACTGCCACTCCCTCTCCCCCACTGGTTGGCATCATCACTGCTCAGATTCCTGGCATGCAACGATGATGATACAACTGGTGCCTATGCAATTTAGATCTCAGAGCAGGGACAGCCAAGTGAGATCATCTGAGCATGTGCCGACTGTACTATTGTGGCACATGTGCGATGTTTCAGGACCATGCATTGAGCAGTGAGGATTCTTGGCCCTATCAATCAGTGGAGGAGAGGGAGTGGCAATGGGGAAACTAGGAGGTGAAGTGGTGCTCCGAGGGGCTAGGCCAGCCACTCAGTCCCCTGAGCACCTCATCTGCATAATAATCAACGTAAGAATTTCTCTGCACTGGAACATCAGATTGCAGTATAAGAGGAGTTGCTGCATCCATGATCAACCTTTCCAGGCATACTGTGTAATAGAGTTGATCATGGTGACAGATGCTCTTTAATGACAATGTACATCACTGTGGAATACGTGGCACTATCTGAGAAACAGGAAATAAATAATAAAAAGTATAACAATCTTTGTATTTACTTAGCTGTGTTCTTGTAATCTACCATTTTTACAGAAAACTGTAGGTAGCTTTCTGTTGATCTCCCTACTGATTTCAGTGGGAGTTTCCAGACGGCAAATGCCATCAGCTGGCATCGGTTAGCTTTGGCACGTAGAGTAGTGTTGTCTGCTACTCTATTGTAAACAGTAAAAAAACCTCTTGAATTACTTTCTTTCCCCACTAACTGTTAATGGTATCAGTTACTCTGGTTTAATACATTAAAGGGAGCAATAAAACCAGTGACAGATTCTCTTTAAACATGTATCTACGAAAGGGAAGCCATGATGCTCATGTAAATTAAGCCTAAGATTTTTCCACATCAAAGTTGTTGTCTACTTAGAATCATCGCTTTTTGTTACAAGGGTCCCTTAAACTCCCTGAGATCAACCCTAATCTGTAAGGGGACCTGGGAGCAAGTGTTCAATTCTTCTGCAATGTCAACAAGGGGGAAATGAAGCAATACATAGTGTCCTTTGAAATCAATGGACTATCCATGTAATGTATGTCCATGTTTGATGTGCTTTGTAGTCACTCTTTACTCCAGCTAGTCTTCTCTATTAGTGCAGAACGCCTTCTTTTTCTTTTTTTTTAACCAGACAACCCCTTGACATTTATGACTGTATATATATTTCAGTAGACCAAGGACCTACAGCATCCACCCTATGCTAGAGGAGACACGGTTACCTGTGTCAAGGTAACTTGGCAGAAACACAAGGGAATTTTCTGGCTGCTCACAATATTGGTCTACATTATGGAGCTAAATCTATATTGTTTAACTGTATATAAAGGTAAGAGTTGGCAGCACCTATTAAACAGCAATCGCTATATACCACTAGTTAACCGTAAACCTAATAAATCTCGTAAATAAATCTCAGCCCCTAGAAAACATATCCTCTCTACATACGTTCTCATTTGTAAAATGTATACATCGCTGTCCATCAAATGTTGGACCAAAGAACCACCCAGACCAGGTAAGAATTGGTGTAAGCTCCAAAACAGCACAAGTTGACCACCCTCCCACAATTCCCATAGCAATTCCTCCCTGTGAAAAAAACATGGAAACTCTTACTATACTCTGGCTCATTCCTGTTGGTTGTACTAAGTTTTTTAATGATCTCCTGTTTCTTGGATTTAACCATAGCAGAGGTGCTCTCAGTCAGCTTACTGAAGAACGCTGGGGGTTGTGCGTTGTTCCCTGGAGATTTCGAACCCATCCTATAGAAAAAAAATAGGTGTCATTTATGTTGCGGACAAACCAACTCAGAAACCTTTCAGTCTGCAACACGAAATATGTATAAAAGGATTAATTATAAATCTTCATTGCTAAAATGTCAAATCTTAAATCCTACATATTGTCCTAATCCTAAGGCCTCTTACATCTTAACTGACCCGAACAGAGCCAAAAAGACCTCCTTGTGTATAATGTGGTCTTTTTTTTCGGTTTCCATTCTGAAGTCCAATTCTATAGTGGACAAAAAAATAAGTGCTGCATGCAGGACTTTTCTCTTTGCTGTGAATGAGACCTTACTTATATTTTATACAATTTAGCACTATGTGTGACCTCTTTGAAATTACCTTGTGAATTCTATGAATTTATAGGCATACAATTCCATACTTGAAACAACAGAGAACCAGAGGAATATGTACATTCTAAGAGTGTTAATATGATAACACTACTGGACCTGCTGCTTCTTTCCTTCCCTTTTTATCCCAAACTCCTCTTGCTTCAGGTTGACCAAAATTTTGCATCACTAGTAGTTTTAGAGTGTTTTCCAGGACTTTGATATTGATCATCTATTTGTAGGATCGGTCATCCATGTCAGATTGGTGGGGGGTTCAAATCCAGGCATACCCACCAATCATCCAACTAAAGGCCGCAGTCCCCCTACATGCCGCATCTTCTTCACTGTTTACTAGGCACAGTGCCATACATTGTGTAGTGGCTGTGCGTGGTCCTAAGTATAGGCAATGAAGATACCAGAAAACAACTTTCGTGGTGCATTTCTGCCCCATTATACTATCATTAAAGTAATCCATGAGTTATTGCTTTCCACACACTTAGGTCATGAAATATTTAGTGCTGCTCTGTTCATTTATTGGATCCGTTAGGTGAAAGGACTTCCATTTCTGAGCGTGTCAAACACTGGAAACATGTATACAAGAGTTGTTCACCAGTGGCAAATTAGGGTAATCTAAAATACATTGTAATAGAAAATATACAGAATTCATTTTTTCATTTCTTATTTATTCATTTTTTCACATTTTTCCCGTTTTCTCTTTTTTCATTATCTCATGAATTTAATGCATACATTTTCCTTTTTTCCAGCTATTATCTATTACTTAGCATTTATTATTTTTATTTCTCCCTATTCATTCATATATTATTACTCATGATTTTCCTCTTGACAATTCATCACATAACATTATCCGTAACATTCAGCCTCACTTCATATGCCTTCTATACAGTGCGGCATGCAGCTGGAGCGTACGCCTCGGCATTCTTGTTTCCATGACGATGACCACGCTGATGTCACGGATGTCCCTACCAGCAATCCACAAGAGCGCACATACTCTGTAATTATAGGTTTTGCTTTCCCTAATGCGAACATTACGTGGTTGCAATCACTGGCGTCACCATGTCACGCCGATAACCCAAGCCTATGTTCCGCCCCCACAGTAAGAGTGACTATCCTGTACAGGCGTAGGATATTTAAGGGGACAAACCCACTCCATGTCCATGATCCGAGCGCTAACTACTAGCCTCTTCAGATTTCTTTTTTCTTACCGGCCTCTGACAGATGCTTCACTTTACTCCCCCATGCACTGCTTTGCTGCCATTACTCTCCTATGTTAGGTTCACTCTTGGGATGGTGCCACCCAATCCTGGGTGGCACCTCACCATTCATAGTTTGATAAAAGCTATAGAAACTATGACCTCATTTTTATTTTTTTACCTTTTTCTCCTCTGGAACATCCTGTTTTTGATACTAGACCATTGCCATTACAATAACTAATACTGTATTTTATGCTTGATCATCGATTTGTTACTGCTAATGAAGGTCCTACAGGGACTGAAACGTCCGGTGCATATCTGATTCTGTGATCACCAGTCTGGATGTTGTATTCACAATAAAACTGACACTTTAATTGCAAGTTCCTATTTAAGTGCTGCAAATTAATCTTCATGGCCATGTCTCAAGAGTAGGTTAGCAAGAACCTGTGGGCATGTGGAGTGGAATAATACTTGACTTCAGCATCCGACTACATATGTGGCTTGTTTGTAGCGGGCAGCACCTCCATTAAAGGGGTTGTCTCACTTCAGCAAATGGCATTTTTCATGTAGACAAAGTTACATCTCCGTATTGCCTCCTTTGCTGGCTTGATTCATTTTTCCATCACATTATACACTGCTCATATCCAGGGGTTACGACCAACCTGCAATCCAGCAGCAGTGGCCGTGCTTGCAAACTATAGGACACAGTGCAAGCCTTTCTTGTGGCCAGGACCATAACAGTTTGCATAGGCATGCATGCGCAGCAGTTCCCATCCCAACCACCTCGTATCTGTGCTGCAGAGGTGGCTGTAACCCCTGGATACGAGCAGTGTATAAAGTGACGGAAAAATGAATCAAGCCAGCAAAAGGAGGGAATATGGAAAATCACAATACATTAGTAAGTGTCTTACATGATAAATGCCATTTGCTGAAGTGTGACAACCCCTTTAAGCTGCTGCACACGAGTCTGCATAGGATTTGTATACACAAATAGATATGATATAAGGTTAACGTACCCTTTAGCATATAAAGAGATAATTTCTAACACAAAGTATGCATACATTTTTTCAGAATATGAAGGAGTTAGAAGGTTATACAGAGCTCATTATGACAGTAGCAGAAACAGAACAGGTTGTTGACCAGTGAAACCAAACTATAGGAAATGGTAAGATGGAGATGAAGACAGGATGAGAGACGTCAGTTGGAAGATTTTGTGTTCAACTTAGAATACGTTACGAGATATGAATTGTTCTTAATTGTCTATTTCTTGTACTCAGTGGCGTACATAGAGAAGTAAGGGCCCCATAGCAAGGATCAAACCATGACCCCCACAGGACAGAAGGGTTTCTGCCTAAACCCCATTTCAATGACCCTTGGGCCATTTTTCCACTGCCTCATTTGCTACAAGTTGTTCCTTTAGAGGGTAGAGTCCTCACCAAGTTTTCACCTCCAATAGAAGAAGACATAATCCCAACCAAGACTGGGCCCCCTAGCAGCCGCATGGTCTGCCGCTATGGTAATTACGCCCCTGCTTGTACTCTTACTATTCATAAGGTGTTACTCTGGCAGCACACCACCAGGCATATTTGTTAAATCTGCTCACAATCAATGCCTTTAAAATCATTTTTAAAATGGTGGAGTAAGCCTTTTTTCTCAATACTAAACTTTCTTCAGTAAATCTTCCTCTTCATACACCAGTTTCCCCCTCCTTAGGTTATATACATAGTGACCTGGGAAGAACTCTTGTCATGTGTAAATTATTACAGACAACTATGATGCACTTCTCTGGCTGACTTTCAATGCACTAATTCAATAACTTGTGACTTTTGGATTTGATAAAGGGGCAAAAAGTTTCCAGCAGAAAGAAAAAAAAAACAGACCCAACATTTATTTGGTCATCATAATTTGTCCATGGGATTGTGCAAATAAAATGACTAATATGCTAGTGGAATTGTAAACAGGTTGTTTGCATGGGATATTATTATAGTTAGTTGGACATCAGAAGTCCATCCCTGAAATATAACAGCTTTTCCTGCTCTACAACCTACTCTACTAGCAGCGGACGTTCTCATCAAACAGCAGTTGGAAAGGCAATCTGAAGGGAAAGTATGACTGGATACTGATGGAAAAGTAGGCTGGCATGCTGAGAGTGTATTACCTTGGTTCTGTTTGCTCTCCCTCTCTATATAAAGTGGTATATGTGGAACTTCTAGAATACTCTGGTTGTCCCATGCCCTCTGGTGGAGAAATAGGGTCGATACCATCTTCTGAGCCACTCAGCGTAGATGCTTTGTTTTGATCTGGTGATCTATGGATCAATGAAGCTCAGGTTCATCTACTGTACACATGAGTTTAGAAGTTTGAACTACACTTCGTAGGATCTAGTAGGATTGAGTTTTCATGGGAAATACTACAGTTCTGTCAAAACAGGCTTAGAAGTCAATATGGATGTCATGGACAACCTGAATTACTGATTTAAATAACATCGTCAGACATTTATAAGGATATGTCACCATCACTTGATCCACTATACAAACCCTTTCAGTCTGGAGACTATTTCACAGTGTTTAATCTGCTGGTCTCTGCTACCAGTTTAGGCTCTGGATGTCACACCTTAAACTCATCAAACGACACAAACCTTTTCTCTGCATTATTCCCAGGAGATATTCTTGCTGCCTGACTGTGTTCCTGCTGCTGATGGACGGTATCACTGGGGTTCTGCCTTAGATCTAATACTGGACATCCAGCATAATAAATCTGTGGTGGAATTTGAGGGTGCAGCTGCTGTGGATGGTTCCGTGTATAGTCCTGTGTAATAACCTCCTGAAATGAGAGACAACATGCAACAGCTGAAAATGGCTTTTTATGACAAATTAGAAAGCCTGTCACCATGAAATACAGAGTAATCTGCAGGCAGTATGTTATACGGCAGGAGGAGCTGAGCAGATAGATGTTGAAAAAGTTGAAAAACTTGAAATTTATACCTTTAAAAGGATTATCTGAGCATTTAATATTGATGACCCATGCGCAGGACAGGTCATCAGTGTCTGATTGGTGGTGATGCGACTCCTAGCACCAGGGCCGATAATAAGCTGTTTGAAGAGGCTGCAGCGCTGCGGCCTCTTTGCAGCTTCCAAGCACAGCTCTGTCTACTATCACAGCACCATCGCTTGAATGAGACTAAGCTGCGCCTAGGCCTTGTGACTGATAAATGTGACATCATTAGCCAACAAAGAGGCCACAGCTCTCAAGGAGCGCTATGGTCTCTTCAAACAGCGGATGGGCATGGTTGGGGTTGTCTTATCTGTGACTGACAGAATACCTCCCTCTCTATAACATGCTGCCTGCAGATCTTGACCTCTCAGACTGACAGGACCCGCTTTGGTAATTATATTTACCAGACCCCGGTGCTGGGTCCAGGCTCATACGCTCCCAGGGATCCACTACTGGTTTCAGGTTCCTCCTGTTTGACACTGCTGCAGCCAACTGCTAGATGTAGCAATGATCTGCTCCCCTTGCATCACAAGACCATTTGTCATGATGCAAGGGGGAAGGGGGGGGGGGCAGGTCACCGCTGCAGCCAATGATTGGCCGCAGCAATGTCAAACAGGAAGTTTACATAGAGGGACCCAAGACAAGTAGAAGAGGCCTGGGAGCGAAGGAGCTGAGACCCAGCGCCGGGGATTATGTAAGTATGCTATCATCAACATGAGTCCTGTCAGTCTAAGAGGCCTGGAAATTAGTCCACAACTTCTTCAAGCACACATTCAATCCAAATAGTATGAAGACATCCAACATAGTGCCCAATGTTTTCAGTTCTGGAACAGGATCCAGTACAGGTCAGTTCAGTATTATGGAATATTAAAGCAATTGCCTTTACATAACATACTTGAACTCATATAGTACATTAGTATCCTTTGACATATTACAGAGGTATGATGCCATTGATGAGCAGTAAGTGTACTTTCAATCAATGGCTTTTCTACTTAGATCCATAGATGGCAAAAAAAATATTGAAATTCAATAGACACGCACGCTGATATGCTGAGCCAAAGTGACCACGCGTTGACTTTTCTGGTGTGACGAAACCTGTGAAGTATGACACGGGGATTGCTGTCCATCTGTTTTCTGTCGTAGATGCCCTTCGGATACATGTTTTGTAGGTACTAAATAGAGTAAAACAAGGAACATTATTAGATGTGCATTATCACCAAATGAAAAAACACACCTATATATTACAATATGACAAAAACGCTCTCTTTTGCATATGTATTTGCATAGACCTCCTATGTTTCACATAAAAAAATATATTGACTAGTCTTGCTTAAAAAGCAATTTTCAAATTTTTTTTGACAAAAGGAGGATGTTTTATCTGACCTTGAACGAGCCTGGAATTCATTCACACTTTCAGTAGAAATGCCTAAAGAACGTCTGAATTAGATTTAACTAGATTTTACAGCCCCAAGATAATCAACAATATCTGATTACAACTGACCATAAATAATCAAAACCGTTCCCTAAAAGTATACCAAGACTACATTTGCATTCAAACATGGTGGTGTGTGTGTATCTCTATATCTATCTATCTATCTCTATATATATATATATATATATATATATATATATACATATACATACTACAGTATATTAATTATAATGATGGATTTGTTCATCCAGTATTTTGTTGTGGTTTTATAAAATGTGATGTGCAAAATAAAGCCTAAATAGCATGTGAGTTTTTAAAACAAAAGTTTGCATAAGGGCTGTGCTTCTTTGTACAATCATAACTGGTATTTTTTTGGACTTTCCTAATGTCTCGGTCAACCATATTATTCACTGCTCTGGCTGCACAGCTAGATGCATATGACTCAGAAGCAGGGAGTGGCTCCCTTCTGTGGAATCTGCCAGCACTGTACTGCTGGGACATCCTTTCCCTTACTTCTCACTATGCTTGTTTTCAGCTACAGAGCTGACAGAACAAATAAAGGGAAATCAATATAGTCTTAAAAAGCTCAGTAGAAGCAGTTCTTCTATCAGAATCTCTATTAGCTCCGACTTACCCCTATTTGCTGTGATCAGTCTTCGGTGTCTCACTTACCATGGATGGATATTGCCTGACAACAGGCAGTGGACTGCAAATTAGGTGGATGTGAAAGCCCTAGTGCATGCATATTTTTTAAATATAGTGATTTAGAAATATGCTTGTTACATCATTCTCTATTAAGGGAAATTGTGTGAAAGTACAGTGACTCTACACACGGTACAGTGAAATTGCCCAGGGTTAGTAAAAGGGTTTACTTTTTTATTATAACAGCTCCGCTGTTGTCTAAGATCTATGTCTAGTAATCGAGTTTATCCCCATTCACATCAATGGTGATCAGCTGTAATATCAGATGAATCAACAGACAGGAGTGTGGCAGTGTCTTAAAGAGGACCTGTCACCACTCCTGACATGTCTTTTTTTAATAACTACATGCATTCCCCATGTAATAACAATTCTGGAACATCTGTACTTATGGCTCTATGTTGTGCCATTCATTTATTATTTCTACTAGAAGTTATGAATAAATTGCTAGCAGTCTGCAGTAAGGGTACAGAGCGGTGGTAACCAGTTGGGGGTGTGTACCTGCACAGTCTGACAAACACAGCACTGACTGGATACATAGACTTTGCAGAGACACCCCCAAACTTGTTACCACCCTTCCCCTCTGTACCCTTACTACAGACTGCTAGCAATTCATTTGTAACTTCTAGTAGAAATAACACAAGAACTGTACAACCTAGAGTCATAATAATAGACGCTCCAGAATTGTTATTACATGGGGAAAGCATGAAGATACTAAAACAGACATGTCCTTGTTACATTTGTTTCTAATTCTAAGCCCTTTGAAGAGATCTTATATGGAACTATTTAACATCTGATGAGGAGAAGCTTGCAATCACCTTGTTTGTGTCTTGAGTCATGCTCCAGACGGGCATTTTCAGAGTCTTGCATGGCAACTCGAACCTGCTTCTCATGAGAAAGGCGTGATGAACTCAGAGGGCTAACTGCATCATGTCTGTCAGGGCTGTACCCAGTGGGAAATCCTAATCAGACGTACAGACATTAGTATTTTCAAACCAATGCTTTAATATCAGGAAAAACTATGCAACTGTGCAAAATGTTCTCACTTTGATGGTGAATTTTTTTTAAAAGAAATCAGCAGTACTAGGAAATGTATAGATAAAGACCATGGGGAAAACCACATCTCATTTGGCAGACCCTTATTCAGATTTTATGTCACAAGGTTGGAATATAAAGTACTGTTCAGACTGATAATATAGTTATCTATTCACTTCGATAGAAATCACTAGGGAAGGAATTACCATATGTTCAGGATTACTCAATAACCAGCCAGGTAACAGTAGAACATCTACCATTCCCATACCTTTCCTGGAAATATGCTTGGCCTTGGCTACTGAATAGGTTTACCCTCTGGTCTAGTCAATGGTGGATATATACAGAGATTCAATATTTCCCACTAAATCACAAAAGGAATATATTTTCTACCCATTCCCAAGTGGCTTTCGTTCTACAGTTACATGACTGAAGTGGAGTTTTGGATGCTGAAATGAGGCCTAAGATTCAAGACTATGGGCCTAATGTATCAAAGCCATCTTTGAGTGCCTTGTTTTCCATGGCATTCACAGTTATCGTGCTTAATGTTTCCTTATAATTTGGAAACTGAAAGCTGAGCTCTAGTTGTTACAAGCAACAATGTCCCTTTTCACCCAAACTGTCAACTGTGGGAGTACCAACTTACAATTTTGTTAAAAGCCGTTTAAAGGGTCTGCCAATATGTCCCCCTGAACATCACTAGGAAAATGTGCCATCTATTGTCACTCTTGGAATATGATTTTTGAGAAGGTATTCCATTTACTATCCACCACCTTGGAAATATACAAAGCAGACTATTCTAACTTACAAGACTTTGTGTTCGGTGGTTCTGGCAATACACACACACAAAATGTACATTTTGCACAGTTGTTTGAATCCACAACCCAGACTAAAAAAATCTCAGAACCACATAGCAAGCAATGTAGAGGTCTGCTTGGCATAACTAGAAGCTGTTGAGTAGAGTTGAAAATGTCACAGTGAGGACACGCCACCAAGCCAAGCCACCTTGGGGTGACCACAATCTGCCAGCAGTCAGACCCATGTTCTGCATAAATAGGAGAGGACCTAATCCTGCAAAGGTGATGGAATCCCTAAATATTGCAGCTTCGCCTGGGATCTTCAGGACACAGGAGATGCTGCACTTCAGTTGAACGTTGTGCTTTGTTAATCAAGCAGCAGGTCCATCTTATTGGGTAGAAGAAAAATAGCACCATACATGCAGCTCATATATTGTTCTATGGGAAAACGGTTATCTGCCGAATATCAGAAAAGGAACCACAATGTACGTACGTCACATTGTTTATTGACTCCACCTATTATCTGAGTGGTATCAGTGCAGCAGCTACTGACTAATGCTGTCTAGCCCCCAACTATAGGTGGCCATACACCTTCAATAGCAGCTGGCTGAATTCTCATTTGGCCAACAGCTATTCCTCTAGACTCCCTTATACAGAAGTATGAGTTTAGGGGAGTGTGCATGTGCTCTACATTTGGAGGGGCAAGTAAGCCACTGGCAGGCACCTCCAGCGGTGGGTTCTCTCTGGTAAATTCCTTCAGCATGCCTAATCCTTCTTGCCCCTGACATCATCTGTGCTCAGTACATCCCCATACACATAAGGTGGGATGGGCTGACTTTGCTCTTATGTGTATGGACACCTTTAGACAGAAAATGCATAATGAATGTGTGTGATTCTATATTTTGTTACTGTCAATATAAAAATATTGCTGGTAGTTTTATCTATTGTGGCCTGTGTGAATTACTAAGAATATACATAGTATAGATAGATTAGATTTCCAACAAAAGAGAAAACCATGGATTGTACATCCACATGCTATGCACTGGTCTATGACTGCTTCTTAGCATAATAAAGAGTATACAGCCCCCTGATACACGTACTTTACATGAGGCATTGGTATACGTTGGATCAAAATGCATAAGCCTATCACGCTAAGGTTGCCTCGAGTGGGACCTACTCTAATTTGGCGCAGCGACCACCGATGCTGCAGGCGCTGTGACCTGGCAGTCAAACAGCACCCCTGCTGCCAGATAAATCCACCCTGGCACTGGTTCCCACCAACCCGCCAGCACAGCACCAATGGCAACCACGCAGTACTGAGCCAGGTGAATTTCTATATAAAAACATGCAGCTCCAGATTAATACAATGTAGTCTGTCATAAAATGTTTGTTCCTGATTTAAGGCTGCTTTCACATCTACGTTGGAGGCTCCGTCCAGGGCCTCCATCACAGAAATCGCCAAAAATAGTGCATGCAGGACTTTTCTCTGCTAAAAAAAAAAAATTCTCCCAAACGGATCCCATTATAGCCCAGCACTTCCATTATTTTCGTTCTTCTGCTCCTATAATGGAGCAGAATAACGAAAATAATAGCGGTGATGTGAAAGCAGCCTAAAAGATGACTCTTCTATGAGATCCTTACTTTGCTGTGTAACACCATGGTAGAATTTTTTAGAAATTATGTGCAAAATTATTCTTGTATCATGCACCAAAGTTTAGAACTACAATTAACACACAAATTAATCCAAGACAAGTTGGACCACATTTCATTGCAGGGAGGATTGTTTTAGCTATTGTTTCAAGCCCCTCAAATTAAAACATTCAACAAGTCAAGCCAAGCACAAACTGGACCAACAAAATAAAAAAATACCCCTAGCAAAAATATATATCTAATTAGAAATTTTAAAAGTAACGGAAAAAATATTGAGACAAATGATTTGTGAAGTGAAACAGAAACAAAAAACTGGGAAGCTGAAAAAGCCAATCACCAAAACGTGCATTAAAACAAAATGGAAAAAATTATATATATAATTTATATATATAAATGAGCTACAAGCTTTGGACTACCTGCTCCCGTAAGTCTTACCATCACTACTGGCGTTGATATTTAGCGAGGCTCTTTCTCGCTTCCCGTTATCACAAGAAATTTGACGCATGATAATGGCGTCTATGAAGTTGGCCGCGGTCATGGTGGTCTTACCGAGTGATCGGAGCTCCTGTTCCTGCATGGAAAAGGGTTTATTTGGGGTCTTGTCTCTATTGTGCTGCTCACTGGCTGGCACTGCGCTCTGGTCCAGGGGCTGGTGAGGTTGGCTTTTCCCCTGTCCGTTGTTATACTGATGAACTGAATTGGCCACAGCTGAAGGGTGAGGCCTGGACTCAATGTTCTTAATGGGTGACGTCTGTTCAAGGGCTGCTGACGGCAGCTTGGAGTTGTATATGTTTTCAGTCCTTGAACGTTCAAGTTTGGCTTCTCGTGACCTTGCAATATCCTTCTGTACCAAGGTATTTTCAGCAGATTGAAAGCTTTCTCGTTCATTTGCTGAGCGGTGAGAGGGTGTGGACAACTGCGAGGACCGGATGGGTGAAGAGTTGGAGGACGTTCTATTCAGCGAAAAAAAAAAGTAATCATTAGAACAAAAAATAAAAACGTAAAATCAATTTAGATAATTTATATAACTAGATTTACCGCAATACAGAAGTGGCACTCTCAGAGCTCGTCATGTGGTTTTTCATGCCAGTGTTTTGAAGAACACTGGGGCGTTGCTGAACATTCTCATGTGTTCGTGGTGATACTGGGGAATGTTGGTGGCCGTGATTCTGAGCTGACAAGCGTCCACTACTTTGCTCTGTTCCTGCAACAGAAAAATCTGTAGCACTGCATGGCACTATAAACTCCAGCTCACACAGGGAACAAGTTACATTATATGGAAGTCCCCCTTAGAAATTATAAAAGGATTACATATAATACTCCTTACCTGGTCTCCATATAGGAGCGTGCTCCACTGTTGTTGTAAGCACTGATTTTTCCCTATCTCTTTCTCGCTCTGAGGCTGATGAGGTCTGCTTGGTCATGTGTGTGGTTGTTGCTGTAACAGTTATATACAGTAGGTGAGGCATACATATGAAATAAGCATTAGATTACTACACATCCAATAAAGTGCATCTGTCAGCAGATTTGTACCTATGACACTGGCTGACCTGTTACATGTGCGCTTGGCATCTGAAGACATCTGTGTTGGTCCCATGTTCATATGTACCTGCATTGCTGAGGAAAATAATGTTTTAATATATGCAAATGAGCCTATAGGAGCAACGGGGGCATTGCCTTTACACCTAGAGGTTCTGCTCTCTCTGCTGCGTCCTCTGCATTTTGATTAACAGGGCCATGTAGTGAACTCATTATGACACCTGTCCCTGTCAAAGTGGAGTGGGTGCAGCAGCTGCAGAGAGAACAAGTCCTTTAGGTGTAACAAACAAGGCGCCCGTTGCTCATTTGCATATATTAAAGCATCATTTTTCTCAGCAATGTGGAAACATATGAACATGGGACCAACACAGATGTCTTCAGCTGCCAAGTGTAACAGGTCAGCCAGTTTCATAGATACAAATATGCTGACAAATGCCCTTTAAATATTGAATCTATTCAGAAACATGGCTTTATTAAACTATTATTTTTCCAGAAACAGCACCACACCTGTTCACGGATTATGTCTGGTATTACACCTCAGCTCCACTGAAATGAATAGGAATAAAGAAGCACTCCCAAAAAATTCTTTATTCTCTGACCTGTTAGATAGTTACATGATGTAAACTGAAGTGGAGGTAATCTTACCAGTGACTGCATTTGTGTACAAATCCCCTCCCTTCTGCTTCTCAGCTGTGTCATGTGACACATACTCTGATCTCCAACTGGCATGGGACAGGAAGTCAGTTACTTACATTGAGGCTCCCATTGGAATACATAGAGAGACTGACTTCCTGCTCACACATAAGATGGTCTGCTATTTGCAGAGTGTTGGTCACATGACACAGCTCAGAAGGGAGGTTATAAATCAAAGTAACTGGTAAGAAGAACACCTTCATCAATCTACATCATGTGCCTTTCTATCGGATAGGTAGGTACGAAACTTAAAACCCCTGACAATCAGGTGTTCTACAATAGGTCGGGTGCGACAAAGCTGGTTATTGCATCACTGCAGTTAACAGCTCCGTCCACTATACTGCATTGTGTAGTTCTAGGGTTGACAGAACAGCTGATCGGCAGGGGTGCAGGTTGTCGGACACCTGCTTATCAGATAATGATGGCTTATCCTCTGTGCAAAGAACGTCACTGTAGGCTGTGCTGGTTGGAGCAACAAGCTACACCCACCTGCACTTCCCAATCTGCTGGCTGAGCTGTCTGCCCTGTGTCTCCCCTCCCGCTGGATTCTTCGGCAAACTTGAACCCTTTCTACCATCAACGGCACAGACTTGCAATTGCATTTTTAACCCCTTAGTGACAATTAATTTTAGCATTAAAGGGTTATCCTACCCCCAATCATGCTTTCCACGATTAGATTGCACAGGAGTCAATGGGGCTGTTGGTCACTCTGTAAATCTCTGATATGTTGTGCTTGACTGAGGCATCTAAGAGGTTAAACAGCTAATAACTCTGATCCCAGCAGAAAGCGTAGGTGCCAGCTGTATAATACAGCTAACACACAACTGATGGTGCAGGTAAAGCTCCTGAGCCTGCAAAATCACAGTGGCATAACAATAAGGCGGCTTGCAGGAAGTATGTACTCTGCCATGTACTATTACAGCGCATCGCATTAAGGGGTTAAGGAAAGTGTTAAAGCTTGATAAAATAACAAGAGAGCTAGTTTACAGAGAAAGGCAAGTTGGTACCTGGGGAGAGTGGGGAGCTACTAAGTCTGTTGCTGAAAGTTTGTGGCCCTCCAGAGATGTAAGTGATGCGGTCCATGGTGGCAGCGGATGATGCTGAAGACTGAGGTATGAGGACAGGCAGATGTGGCACTTGAGACAGGTCTATGATTCCTGTAAGTGGTAAACAAGACAACGGATCAGATAATCACTGTCTAACATAATATTATACCGTATGTTTTATCCATCTGAACTCCTCTAGACCTGATACACCCTGTAAAGTTAGTAATTTGCCTATGTTCAAACTAGTATTCAATCTTATTTAGATGGAACAGGTTTACTCGGCTTCTGTTCACACAAGCATCACGGCTTCTGTTTATAGCTGACTAATGTGACAGATCAGTTTTTCAAAGCATCCAAAAGGCTGCAGATGGACCTTAATCTGGGCTCTGAAAATTTTGCTGCAGACTGTTATTCTTGAGGTCAAAATACAGTTGTTTTCAATTTGGTGGGGGGGGGGGGGGGGGGGCGGTGCACGGTAATATTGCTATCACTATGGTCGTGATGAATCCACCAGAAGGGGATCTTCTCTGCATCAGATTTCCACTCTGGCTAACAGACTGTAAATTAGACAGTGAGCCCCTCACAAGAACTATGAGGAATATGAAGTGCAGGTTTAAGGTACTGCTTAAAAATTGATTACTAAGGACATGAAGCTATGGGACAGATATTCAGTGCATACTTCGAGGACCTGCTGTGTAGTTGAGAGCCAGGGCTGGGTCTCTTGGTTGTAACCCACGTAGCATTTCAGCCCTCTGTGCCATGGCAGTTGACGGATTGTGATGCATATGCTGCGAAGTGATGTAGTCATTGATGATCGTCTGGCGGTTCTCCATGGCAGCAGTGTCCGGGTATCCACGGATGAGGTATGGGGGATAGAGGTGGGGGTATGCTGGATTTGGGGCCAAATGTCTAGGAAGGTAGTAGGCAGCTGAAAAACAGTACAAATGGGACAACCATAAATACCAATCATATATAATCAAATATTTAATCTAATATACAGTAGATAGCATGCTTTAGTCAGGAAATGTGTCACCAAAATTTTATCTGTCATTTAAAGGGGTTGTCCCACGAAACATTGTACAGTTTTCAAACCAGCACCTGGATCTGAATACTTTTGCGATTGCATGTAATTAAAAATTTAGCATATCCACTGAGTTATTCAATAAAAGGTATCTGTATAGCGCCATTTGCTGTTTGTTTTTTTTCTTATTTATTTGACCTGCTCACTGAGAAGGCCACACATGCTCAGTTTCATCCTTCAACGTCCTCCTGAGCTGTGATAGGGAGAACATGGACACGCCCCCTGAACTACAGCAGAAAATACACTCCCCTTGATCTGCCAGCTTGATATAAATCTAGCAGAGCAACGAATGGGGAGATCTCTGGATTCATGTGAGGTACAGGACTGATTCTAGCTTTGTTAGAAAGAGATTGTCATGTACCAGATTATGTATGATTTTCATTTTTTACATTAACCATGGGAGAACCCTTTTAAAACCAAACATTAACACACATCCTTTTTTCTAATCTGTTTTTATTTTCTGATTGTAGATTTTTTTTATTTTATTTCCTGGACATTATTATGGGACAGCAGCCCCATGGGCCATACACACAATGGACAGGAAGGGACCCTATTGACATACTGTACATATGGGAGAGTTATCTAGGCTCTGTGACCTGTGCAGAGGTCATTGTACAAGGGAAGAATAGATAAACTCTGACAATAGAAATAGATAAGCTTTGACAATCATCTACTGTACCAATCACCTACTGTATTGAGAATGGTAGATTCTGACTTAGGCTACTTTCACACTAGCGTTTTAAAATTCCGGTATTGAGTTCCGTCATAGGGGCTCAATACCGGAATAAAACGCTTCAGTTTTGTCTCCATTCATTGTCAATGGGGACAAAACTGAACTGAAGACAACGGAATGCTCCTGAAAGCATTCCGTTCCGTCTTCAGACCGGAAAACAAACCGCAGCATTCTGCGGTTTGCTCTCCGGTCCAGGCATCCGCACCAAGACGGATCCGGAATGACCCCCAATGCAAGTCAATGGGGGTGGATCCGTCTGGTGTGACCATAATGGTAACCGTATCCGCCCTTCATTGACTTTCAATGGAGTTCATTACGGATCCGGCTACACATAGACACATACAGACATACACATAAACATACACACACATATAGACATACAAATACACATACATACTTACATGCTCCCCGGCAGGTCTTCGGAGCGTCGGAGGGACAGGACGGCGCGCACAGGTGACGATTCCACCAGGCGCCCAGCAGAGGGCGCTGTGGGGAATCGTGACCTGTGTGAGCCGTCCTGTCCCTCTGACGCTCCGAAGACCTGTCGGGGAGCATGTAAGTATGTATGTGTGTTTGTTTGTCTATATGTGTGTGTATATGTTTATGTTTATGTGTGTGTATGTATGTACTGTGTGACATGTGTGGGGCCGGAGCGCGGTTCCGGCTCCACACATGTCACTGCAGCAGGCCTGATCCGGCAGCACCCTTCACCTGCCGGATCAGGCCTGCCGCCAGTGTGAAAGTAGCCTTATGTGTACACAGAGGTGATATCTCCTTATAATTACAGGGAAGATTAGAATAGAATAATATATAACTTAAGTAAAGTGATCTGTACAGACCAAGATGTGGCGCCAATTAGAGATAGCGGCCAGTGCAAAAAGCGCAGGATTTTTTGTTTTGGTTCAAATATAAAAAAAAGAGACATGGAAAATTGAAAATAACATCATCAAAAATTAGTTACAAATATATCAAACATAAAAAAGTGATATAAACAGAAGGCCATTTTCTGATGGCACATTCCCATTAAAGGGAGTCTTTCACCTTATCTGAGCGTCATAGACTGCTGAGATCAGGCTATAGACTACCTTACACACATTAAAACAGTACCTTTGTTAACAATGTCCCATGCTGTATTCTTCAGAAAAACACTTTTATAACATATGCAAATGACCCAGCTCAAGTGCCCAGAAGCCACCTTATACAAGAAGGTGCCCAAGCCCCTGGACGATTTGAAATGCAAACCCCTCCCTTTCCCATGCTCCGGCCGCCATCCTTCATTATAATAACCTCCTCCTGGTCACAAGTCAAGCGCTGCGCACTGCTCTGCCCACTGTGGGCAGAGGCGCAGGAGCTTTTAGTGCGCATGCGCCGCTGTTCCCAGGCCAGCCAAAGTAAGAAGCTGCCACAGCGTGCAGGCGCCGGATGAGCGGCGCAGCGCTTGACTTGTGACCAGGTGGAGGAGGAGGTTATTATAATGAAGGAGGGCGGCTGGAGCATGGAAAAGGGAGGGGTTTGCATTTCAAATCGCCCGGGGGCTTGGGCACCTTCTTGTATAAGGTGGCTTCCAGGCACTTGTGGGGGCTCATTTGCATATGTTATAAAAATGTTTTTCTGAAGAATACAGAGTGGGACATTGTTAACAAAGGTACTGTTTTAATGTGTGTAAGGGGGTCTATAGCCTGATCTGAGCAGTCTATGACGCTCAGATCAGGTGAAAGACTCCCTTTAAACCTTTTTTTTGTAGTTATTTAATTGAAAATGTTTTTCTACAGAAATAATGTACACGTGGTTTCTTTACCTGCTTCAAGTGGAATTCCTCTGGAAATAGCGGCAGGGTCAAATGCTAAGGGAATATGACTTCTGTACAGCTCAGCTGGGCTGACTCCACGGAATAAATGCTCATAGGGCGACATAGCGTGGAGATGTTCAGGGACTGCTGTATGAGGAGACTTGGAGTTTGAAATGTCTCTAGGATTAGGGGTGCTCTTCCTTTCCTGGGTCACTGGTTTCCCAGAACTAATACTTCCTGTTGGTGAAAAAAGAAAGAATTAAACTTGAATATAATGCAATGTAACTGATGAATGCTCAGAAATATTAGTCCATAGTATAATATCCTTTATTATAAACTCAGTTGCGCTCAAATCAGCCCAACTGCAGAAGTAAAATAATGACAAATCACTCATAAGTATATTCTGTTATATGTCAATGCAAATAAAACATGTCTTAAAATGACCTCCAAAGAAATATAAGGTAGGGGTTCTACCTTCATGGCTCCGCTGTGCAGACTCTCTGGTAGTGACAGGAGACCCTCTATTCAGATGACTACTGTATGATGTTCCATGGGGCAACTGATGATCCTCATAAGTTAGTGGGCTATGTCTGGGCTTTCCAGGGTCGGGAACAATTACAGGAGCTCCTCTGGTTATTGAACCAGAACTAGGTCTACTTTTCAGCATCATCTCATCATATACTCGTTCCATAGTCCTTGGGTCTTGCAAAACCTCCATGGGGTGCAAAGGGTGGTAAGGTCTCCCTGTGCTACCAATTATGGATCGCACATCATGCTTCTTGGCACTCACTGAAGAACCGCTGTCATACTTTAAAGGTGTACCCTGTACAAAAAGTGACAAGTTTGTATGACATTAGAAACACTGGTAAATCATGATAATAGAAATATTTCTTATATAGCCACTGAAGATATATGGAAGGTGAAAATGATTATCTTATTGCATCTGATGTTCACTACCATTTATAGGATAGTCTTCATGATTTGGTTAGGTAAGAATTATTGAGATGGTCTAATGAATGGCCTAGAAAGGTTTCTTCCTGAATACAGCCATACGGTACATTGACCTCAATGATAAAACAGTATACAGTAATCTACTAAGCTCCACCTAGTGGCAGATGCAGGCATTATGTTTGGAATGGGTTGTCCACCTTTTATTTCGGGATGGCCTATCTTCAGGAAAATTAGTATTTTCCAGCTTATAACTAGAAGCAAAGCTCTATCCTCAATGGAAACAATACACGAAGAACAACTTGTATGTATCAAGACTGCTATGTGAGAGAATTCCCGTACGTAAACGAGGCACAATTTTCACACCACAACCCCCTATGCTCCTGCAAGGGGACAAGTCTCTGCTGTCCTTGAGATGAAGACAGGTCTTTTTGAGTTCCAAACCAAATATTAATCCCACCGAAGGAACAAGGAAAATATTCCTAAAAACAGTTTGAGAACATTTTACTGGCTGGCATCCATTTTTATGCCTGTCTAAACAGGACTTTCATTCATTCTGATAATCTCAGATTTCATGTTATTCATCTAGCCATCTCCATAAACAAGGATATCCTGGTAAAAAAGAGCTAAAAATGAAAACAAGGAGGCCCCTCAGACCAAAGGAAATAAACACTGTAAAAACATTTGCGCTGGCAGATTTACTACGCTATAATAAACGAATAGCACGGTCCATGGACATCTACACCACAGGACCTGCAATGCTAGCCTGGAATTCCATACAATATAGAAAATGTATACAAAGGCTATGCTCAGTAAACATTTGCAGTGACTCCAAGACTTTTACTCTACAATCTGGCTCGGCTGTGTAATTCCATGGGCTGGCCCCGAGTACACACTTTTATGGCAATCTGCCCAGTGACTTAAGACAACAAATCTGCCTCGGGACTTCCACACTCCAGGGCCAAGTAGGCTAAAGTATGCAGTGCTTCTTTATCCCATCAGTCACAAAGTGATTGCACAAACCATTTGTTTTCATACATGTCTAACTGATGAGAATTCAGAAGATACAGCCCTGGAAAACCAATCAATATCTGTTTATTGAGAGTCGGGGAACTGTACATGCTGTCACTTTATACACAATATACGTAGGGGTTTTATTTCATGATGTTTTCCATGTCTCTATCAATCTGGCTTCTGGGCCTCACATTAGGCTGACACCTACTGTTCTGTAGAAATCATTTCCATGTAGTGATCTCATTATCATCACAAGCAGGATTACTAAGATATATAACACCTATATATAGATAAAACAAGATACACTATTCACAATAGTAGATGAACACAGCTTATCGATCACCTCCCTGCACAATGACCTCTGCACAGGTCAATAAACAAGTCATCCTATGATCCATGTAGCTACCTGCTGGAAAGTGTATCTCTGAGTGCTGTAAACCGAGCAAATGAGCAGCTCAGGCATGCTGGCCAGCCATAATAATGTGCCAAGACACTGTAGAATAAAAAAAAAAAAATCTACTATCGAAAAATTAAAAAATTAGAAGATATTTTTGTTCTTATCCAGGTTATTTGATTTTGTGATAGAGAAATAAAAAAAAAAAAAAAAAAAAGACTCAAAATTTGAGACTTTCACCTTTCCAATAATGTGTTACACATCGCAACAAAAAACAGGACTTCTAAGTAAAAAGTTATTTCCAATGCTCTCAAAGGATAAAAAGACCTGACGTGAGGCTAAGTTCACACTTGGAAACCACAATGCGGTGACGGATTAGTCATAAATCTGACCAAAACGGGGACCTGTCAAGGTTTTGTCAAAGTTTCCTTCATATGAAAGGCAAGAACATCACTGCACGCTGCAGCAAATTTTGTCAGAGCAGCAATATGGAAGAGCAATTTGCTCATTTTATATTTCTAGGTAAAGATGATACTATGCCTTTACTGTGATTGATTTTTCGGGTCAGTACAGTTTTTCCTGCTGACCAAACTGTTATAGATTTCACCACAAACCTGTGTGATTGATCCTTCCTTATGTGGTCGGGGATTAACTTGAAGCTCAGCGCTGTGTCTCATTTCTTCCCTGGGAATCTCATGAACAGATCTACCAACTTCTTTTACTGTTGCCACCATTTCCTCATGTGTCTTTAGCTTGAGCGGGCCTGAAAGACCCTCATGTGTCCGGACTTTGTAGGCATCAGATAGGCTTCGTGGTGGAGTGCTTTCTCTCTTTAGCTGCTTGGCTTCTCTCCTGAGGTAGTCTTCTTGAGCCTCAATGTAGGCGCGTGGGATCCCTAGACAGAATGAGCAGCATGAAATGTTACATGGGAAAGCCGCACAATATTTCATATTATTTTTTATATTATACACAAACATACTTGGGCTACTTTCACACTAGCGTTTTAAAATTCCGGTATTGAGTTCCGTCATAGGGGCTCAATACCGGAAAAAAACGCTTCAGTTTTGTCCCCATTCATTGTCAATGGAGACAAAACTGAACTGAAGACAACAGAATGCTCCTGAAAGCATTCCGTTCCGTCTTCAGACCGGAGAACAAACTGCAGCATGCTGCGGTTTGCTCTCCGGTCCAGGGATCCGCACCAAGACGGATCCGGAATGACCCCCAATGAAAGTCAATGGGGACGGATCCGTTTGGTGTGGACACACCAGTAATCCGGATCTGTCCTCTATTGATTTGCAATGGGGGATCATTCCGGATCCGGCTACAGAGCTAGACACATACATACATACAGACATACACACATACATACTCACATACTCCAGGGACGCCGGCAGCATGTCTTCACGTGCCTCCTGCGCGCAGCTATGACGTTTCCCCACTGCGCCCAGCAGAGGGTGCTGTGGGGAATCGTCATCACTGCGCGCTGGAGGCGCGTGAAGACGTTCTGCCGGCGTCCCTGGAGTATGTGAGTATGTATGTGTGTATGTCTGTATGTGTGTATGTCTGTGTCTTGTTCCATGTTAATATGTGTGCGGCCGGAGCGCTGCTCCGGCTCCACACATGTATCAGCGTTAGCACGGATCCGTTGGCACCCTTTAGGTGCCGGATCCGTGCTAACGCTAGTGTGAAAGAGGCCTAAGTTATACAAATGAATCCTATAACATTTTATGAGCTAAGCATAGTCACTATGGAAAACAAGCAATCACTAAGGATAGCCTATAAAAGCACATATGTAATAACTAGAGATGAGCGAACGTGCTTGTAACGAGCACTGTACCGCTCGGCTCCCCTGCGCTCGCATGGGTGCAGGCAGCCGCTTCTGTCCTCCTCACCTGACGGAAGCGGCTGCCTGAGCCTATGAGAGCGCAGGGGAGCCGAGCGGTACAGTGCTCGTTACAAGCACGTTCGCTCATCTCTAGCAATAACATGTATCAACATTAACAACTATAGAAACACCACAGAGATCCTAAATAGTTAAACAAGCTGATGTCCCCAGGTGATTATATTGGCACCAACACAGGTTAAAAAAAACCTATGTCACAAATCCCAGTCCCAACAAATTTCTCCCCTCTTGCGGTCATCGGGGGACACAATAACCAAGGGCATAATATGCAGCCTCTGTGGAAATAACGCTCCAGGGGATCTAGTCATGACTACCCTCACTGGTCTAAAGATGAAGCGGAGATTATATTTCTCCCATTGTGATGGTCAGAACAATTTCTTTGCAAACATCCACAGCTACCAACAGTTACCATAAATTGCCACAAACAGGTTAAAATACATTTTTTTTTTTTGCTTTGGTTTTAAAATGTGCATGTGCAATTTGTATTTAGTCAAATGAGCGGATACCCAACACTCAGGGCTATGTCCTTACTTGCAGCATTTGTCAGTTCTCTATGCAAAACTGACCTCACATGAACTGAAGGTCTAATCTATGCGTCTGGGCTAAAATGTAACAAAGTATTAAGTGGTAGGAATCTACCATCCCCAGAACAAATACATTTCAAATACATCACGTGAAAATTTCACATGACACCAGAGGTGGACACTGTGATGACTTACAGAACATTTACAATAACCCAAAGTGAAAACTATCTTAAATACAATACAATGTTGGATAAAACATGACCACAGAATCAAAGGTGTTTTCCAGGAGGATAATATATATGAAAAATTTTTGACACAGTATAACAGTAGAAGTATAGCTACTCATACTAAGCATTTTCATACTTCTATATCGGCCACTGCTGTTTTGTGCCCAATATTTACAACCTAACCAGCTGCCCTTACAATGCATTGTCAAAGTCTTCAGAACCTTTCACTTTTTACAGATTTTGTTATGTTGTGGACTTAAAATACCCCATAATGAAAAATTGAAAACAAAATTGTAGATTTTTTTGCAAATTTATTAAGTGGGAAAAACTAAAATTTTGAAGGAAAGCTGAATGGAGCAAAATACAGATATTCTTAAGGAAAATGTGATCTAGAGTGCTCAAGACGGGGCCGAAAGTTCGCCTTTCAATAAGACAATGACAGCATACAGCCAAGACAACACAGGGTGGCTAAGGCTACTTTCACACTAGCTTTTTAAAATTCCGGTATTGAGTTCCGTCATAGGGGCTCAATACCGGAATAAAACGCTTCAGTTTTGTCCCCATTCATTGTCAATGGGGACAAAACTGAACTGAAGACAACGGAATGCTCCTGAAAGCATTCCATTCCGTCTTCAGACCGGAGAACAAACCGCAGCATGCTGCGGTTTGCTCTCCGGTCCAGGCATCCGCACCAAGACGGATCCGGAATGACCCCCAATGCAAGTCAATGGGGGTGGATCCGTCTGGTGTGACCATAATGGTAACCGGATCCGCCCTCCATTGACTTTCAATGGAGTCCATTACGGATCCGGCTACACATAGACACATACAGACATACACATAAACATACACATACATATAGACAAACAAACACACATACATACTTACATGCTCCCGGCAGGTCTTCGGAGAGTCAGAGGGACAGGACGGCGCGCACAGATGACGATTCCACCAGGCGCCCAGCAGAGGGCGCTGTGGGGAATCGTGACCTGTGTGAGCCGTCCTGTCCCTCTGACGCTCCGAAGACCTGCTGGGGAGCATGTAAGTATGTATGTGTGTTTGTTTGTCTATATGTGTGTGTATGTTTATGTGTATGTATGTACTGTGTGACATGTGTGGGGCCGGAGCGCGGTTCCGGCTCCACACATGTCACTGCGGCAGGCCTGATCCGGCAGCACCCTTCACCTGCCGGATCAGGCCTGCCGCCAGTGTGAAAGTAGCCTAAGGCTACTTTCACACTTGCGTTGTGGTTTTCCACTATTGAGATCAGGCAGAGGATCTCAATACCGGAAAAAAACTGATCAGTTTTGTCCCCATGCATTCTGAATGGAAAGAGATCCATTCAGGATGCATCAGGATGTCTTCAGTTCAGGCAGCTTTCAGTTTTGTGACTGGACACAAAACCGCAGCAAGCTGCAATTTTGTGTCCGGTCATAAAAACTGAAAGAAACTGAAACTGATCAGGTACTGAAACCAATGTAAGTCAATGGTGACGGATCAGTTTTTTTAGGAGACTAAAAAAACGGATCCGTCACCCATTGACTTTTAATGTATTTAGTGCCTGATCAGTTTTCTTCAGTTTTGATTTCACACAACTGCATCCTAACTGAACTGATGCATCCTGATGTGCAAAATCAAAACGGATCAGTTTAATTCAGGTATAGAGATCCTCTGCCGGATCTCAATACCTGAATTAACAACGCAAGTGTGAAAGTAGCCTAAGGGACAACTCTGTGAATGTCCTTGAGTGGTCGAGCCAGAGCCCTGACTTGAACCCAATCAAACATCTCTGGAGAGATCTGAAAACAGATGTCCACTGATAGTACCCATCCAACCTGACAGAGCAGGAGAGGATCTGCAGAGAAGAATGGTAGAAAACCTCCAAATCCAGGTGTGCAAACCTTGTGGCATCATACCCAAGAAGAAAGGAGGCTGTAATCACTGCCCAAGGGGCTTCAACTAAGTCCTGAGTAAAGGGTCTGAAAACGTATGTCAATGCAAGGCTTTAGTTTTTAATTTTCAATTAGCAAAGATTTTGGAGATTTCACTTTGTTATTATGGGGTATTCACTGCAGAATGTTGGGGAAAGATTCATAACTTCTAGTGCAAATAATAAAGGAATGGCACAACACACAGACATAAGAATAGATGTTCCAGAATTGTTATTACATGGGGAATGTATGAAGCTATTAAACTGGCATGTCAGGAGCGGTGACAGGTCCTCTTCAACGGATCTGAAGACTTTACAAGTGCATTGTGTGTATGGCCAGATTTAAGGTATGATGAAGCATAAATGCTCTGATTCTCTGCAGCAGAACTGTATGCAGAGTATCCACAGTACTTAAAGTAGAAGCAAAGCGGAAGAGACTTAAAAACAATCTCATCCACATGCGACAGAGTGTGTCTGTAGTGATATCTGCACATAACTTGACATGTGCTGTGGATTTTCAAACTGCAGCAGGTCAATTTAAGTTTGTAGATATCGGCAAAGGGTGAAATCTGCGGTGTTTAAACATTGAAACCCGAATGTTTGTTGCGGAATTTGGCACTGTAGATCTCAGCCAGAGCTGCTGCAGGGAACTCACTATGCTTGGAGATATCCTTGGACTGGATTCATGCATAATATGGGTGTATTTTCTTAGATCTATGGGGCTGAGAATTTGAGTCAGTTAAAACCATGGTCAGGCTGTGATACTGGGGGTTATATGGATGGAATATATGTCTGACATATGTGAATCCAGCCTAAAGGCTCATGCACACAACTGTTGTTTGGGTCTGCATCCGAGCCGCATGTTTTGCAGCTCAGATGCAGACCCATTCACTTCACTGTTGCTCCATTCCGTGCCCCCCCCCCCCCCCAAAAAAAAAAAAATCAGTTCACAGGTAAGCTACGTTTTATAATTAAATTCAGAAAATACAAGAACATTTTATGACAGCAAGAGGTATAAAGGGGAAAGACAAAATGGTAAGATTACCCTGTGTGATAGAGCCTCGTATATGCTGTGGCGGTTCCTTCATGCCGTGTGGACTATGTCTGTCACCAGGAATTGCTCTTCCCATTAAACCTGCACACAAACAGAAATATACATACTAGGACATTCATGTTCGTGGTAATTAAACAACATAAAAAGCTTCCAATCTACACTATATGGAAAAAAGTATTAGGGCACTACGTAGTACATCCCATTCTAAATCCATAGGCATTAATATGGAAATGGTTCCCCCTTTGCAGCTAAAACTACTTCCACTCCTCTGGGAAGGCTTTCTACAGGATCTTGGAGTGTGTCTGTGGGAATTTGTGCCACTTTTTCCTATTTGTCAAGTTAGAAACTGATATTGGATGAGAGGGTCAGACTTGAAATCTTCATTTTAGTTCATCCCAAAGGTATTTGATGCAGTAGAGTCAGGACTCTGTACAGGCCACTCAAGTTCTTCTACACCAAACATACCAGATTTCTGGCATGAGCAAATTGTTCAAAATGTCTGTGTATGCAGAAGGATTAAGACATCCCTTCACCGGAACTAAGAGTCCTAGGCCAACGCCTGAAAATAATCCCATAGCATTATCGCTCATCCACCAGTTGGCACAATGCAGTAAGGCAGGTAACGTTCTCCTGTCATTCACCAAACCCAGACTCATCCATCAGACTACCAGATAGAGAAGTGTGATTCATCACTCCACGGAACATTTTTCCACTTCTCCAGAGTCCAGTGATGGCTTTACACCACTCCATCTGACACTGGCCATTATGCTTGGTGATATAAGGCTTGCATGCTGTTCGGCAATGGAAACCCATGCCATGAAGCTCTGAGAGCACAGTTTTTGTACCGTTGTAAATAGCAGAGAAGGTTTGGATCTCTGCAGTTATTCAGTCAGCAAAGCGTTGGTGACTTTTATTTATTATGCTCCTCAGCATTTGGTGACCCTGCTTTGTAACTTTACATAATCTGCCAATTCTTATGCTGTGGTTTCTAGGTTTCCACTTTATAATAATACCACTTATAGTTTTTTGCGGAATATTTAGGAGGGAGAAATTTCATGAACTGACTTGCTGCAATGGTGTAACCCTTTTACAGTACCACACCCGAATTCAGTGAGCGCTATACAACAACCCACTCTTTCACAAATGTTGGTAAAGGCTGGATTTTATACACCTGTGGCAATGGGACTGAATGAAACACCTGATTTCAATGATTAAATGGTGTGCCTCTGTACTTTTGTCCATATAATGTATTTTTCATGTAGTGATACTGCTGTATATCTCTCTATATTATAATCCTTCATAAACGAAACAAGCAAATAAAAATGAGCTGACAAAGAGATTTGTCAGAGCAAAAAGATATACAGTAATTTCAAAGACAGATACACAGATACAGATAGATTGCTACTGAAGTTACAAGCTGAATGTTTTTATTTTTAAGAGGTAAAGAAGAAAATGAACCAAATAACAAGCAAATGTGAAAGGCCAGAATAACTAAAGGATTTCCAGTTTCAAAGGGTAAGACCCCAGGCACACATCTGTGGGGCACAGTCTGTGAAAACCCAGACTGCCCTCCTGCTAAGCGCATGGAGTCATCGGTTGCTATGACGCTGTGTGCTTTGTGCCGCCACCGCTGTACAGTAATACACTCATATGATCTATATGAGTTTGCTACTGTAAAGCGGCGGCAGCTATAGAAATCCTGCTGACAAATGTATGCGCATATTAGGGGCTGTTCACATATGTTTTAGCTCTCCACTGATCTCTCCACCAGAAAGTAGGAATACCCCAAAACTGTAGGACACAATATGGGGGTAGACTGTAATACTGTGTCTCCAAAAAATAAAAAATAAATAAAAAAGGAAGACAGACGAAAGCAGGTTAAACAGAGTCTAAGGTTTATTCTTTTTGATCCCGTTTGCTTCATTGATGTAGAGGGATACATTTGAATACAGTTTTTGGGTATTTATACATATTCCCCCAGTGTACAATCAGTGTGGAGGGCTAAAGCGTGATGTGAACAGTCCCTTACTCTTTTCACTGACCTATGGATTCTTTCAAACCTACCTTCTATAGAACCCGTTGGTATGTCCCGAACTTGTAAACTTCTTGACATCTGCCCTTCCATCATGTCATAAGTGCGTTTGGGAGCATTTGCCTCTTGAGAGGACCCAACAGTCCTAATATCGTCTTTGGAGTTTTGAGCAGGTGAACTGCCTAAAAAGGAACACAATGTCAAAAGGGCAAACTGTTATCCATTCAACATTTCCAAGCCCGATAACAGCAAGCAGCTAGGTAAAAATCATGGGGCACATTTTAGATGCCAGTCTAAATAAAGCCCTAAGCTAGCGGTGGATCTGCCACAGTTATGGAGAGGTGCAGGCCTCTACATAACTTCTGCGTATCCAGCGCCATTGTTAAATTTAAGACAGCTTCCTAGCGGTCTTACATTTAGACCTTTTTCTATGTCTAAAACAGACGTAGAAAATGGTAAATGAGACAGGCCTGTCCACGTCCAGTAGATGTTGCGCTGCAATCTGTGCATAAAATATGCCTAATTTAGGCGTATTTCAGATTGATAAATGACCCCCAATGCTTTAAGACATGTGTGCTATGTACCATGAGACAAGAAAACGAGCTACTTTGTTTTTCACAGAAACGAGGGCTGCATGTTCCCTACTCAGCAGCACGATACAGAACAGAGATTAATCTTTCCATTGAAACACCACTCAGCAGAACAGGAAAGATACTTCTGCATAATCCTGCTTTTTTTCTTTGCTGAATGTGATTAATATCACTGTTTCTATTAGTATTAGATAATTAATCTCCTAAAGAGAAATTCAAATTTTAATTAGCGAGCAACAGAAAAAAAGAGCTTCACACCCAGAGGATGCCCCAATAAATGACATCAATGTCTTCAGAAAGAGTACAAAAAAAAAAATTATACCCAACCCCTCTCCCACAGCTTATGGCTGTTGTAAGTGTAGAAAACCAAGGGAATAATTTGCTCTTCTCTGTTTGGAGAGAAGGAAAAGACTGAACCATACATATTACTGACACTGGAAGGGTTGTGCTGACAGATAAATACTGAAATGCTTGATGAGCAATATCTAGGACAGCCTACTGTCTCATACACATACCCGCAAGTTGCACACATCTGTAATATGCCACCAGCACACTTCTATGGGGCTCTACTGTACATTGCATGAATGTGACTTCAGGGAATTTTTTTCTCCGACTCCATATACTGAAAGTCTGATAGAAAAAAAGATCCTAGATGCTATATTGCAGAGCTATCCTTCCCTTGATGCACAGTACCATATGGCAGCACACACACTGCTTACACCTCCATAGTACAAGTAGTCACAGGACTTCTTGTATAGCCTCCTGCATGCAGCGGTGCCATGTACTTGAGCCTGACGGCTGCATCAAGACGTCTGTATTTCCTCATGATGGGATCCTATCTCTTGATTCCCCTCAGTATATCTTTCTTGCACAGAGCCATGTTAGAGGGACTGTCCTTGCTAAATATTTTACCAGGAGCAGTAAACGTAATAAAAAACAGAGTCATACCATCTTTCTCACTTGCCGCTTCCTGCTCAGGTCCTCCCCATTGGTGTTTGTTTTCCTGACCACATCAATAATGTCACCACATCACCGCTGCAGCCAATCACTGGTCTCAGTAATCGGGTGCCATACACTGCTTAGGCATGTGATTGGCGGCACGGTGACCTACGGGCACAGAACATCACTACTAAAGATGACATATGTTCTGTGGGAAGGAAGTGTGACGCAGGAAGTGGCAGAGAAGAAAAGGAGTAACGTAAGTATGAAGAAAAGAGGTGAATATTACTTTTTTTTTTGCTATTTTCTGACAATTATTTTAACTTGGACAAGCCTTCTAAGTTTGACTGAATGCAGGCTGAGGGCTAGCTTGAGACTGCTTTACTGAACTAGTGTCTCACAGTACATATTATGGAACTCTCATCAGGACCCCTCACAGTTCTACTAAACCAAACACTGATCACCACAGGGTTAAGTCAAGCGAGATGCCAACCATTGCAAAAAATGTTTTGGTGGAAATAAAACAAAGAAAAAAAGTACTAAAACCCTCATATTACATCATTACATTTTACTTTTGTAGGTTGTCCTATGTACTGCGTGAAACCTTGGCATTTATGCATTAACTGAGCCACTTCCAGGTCATGACAGCATTTAAAAGTCCAGCATTTGCTCAGTCATTACTTTCATAAGAACACAATAGTGAATGTCTACAATTTAGAGGGAACCTATTATATTATCATGATTTACAGTCTTTAACAACAGGTCCAAGGAAAGGAAATCACCAGACTTGCCATCGAGGGACAGGATGTGGCCTTTCTTGCCTTTATAAATGACCTGACCTTTGGACAGCGGTTCCTCCCGCATTCGGTCTACCCTGCCAGGACTGTTTTCTCCCATGATCTTCGAAATGGTTCCTTTGTACAGCACGTCTGCTGGAGTGCCCTTAAGTGTGCAAAATGTTGTGTCAGTGCAAAATGTAAGTTAAGATCACATTTTATATTGGCAGTACATAGATTGAACTCACATGTGTTATTGACCCTCTGTATGTTATTTGAGGATCTGGAGGAGGTCGACTGCTTGGCAAACCTTTAGTGAGACTTCCTCCATGAGTTGTTCCTGCAAAGTAAATACAGAAATATATTTAATAACAACTAAACATGATCATCACAACTGCAAGACATCAACAAATTGCGCTAGAAGTCTTGACATCATGTGTGGATGTTCGGGACTGAGAGTGGTCTCCATAAGCGACTAAGTAAAAAGTAAGAAAAACTCTTAGGCCCCTTTCAGACAAGCGAGTGTCACGCTCCGAACAAGCAGCTCAGCACCCGGCCTGAACTTCCAGCACTGATGGGGTCGCATAGCATTATATTGATTTATGATGGTATGTAACCCTTATAGTTCTGGAATGTATTGGATAACACCGACATAATGCTGTCAGTGTTAACCAATACATTCCAGAACTGTAAGGGTTACATAGCATCAAAAATCAATATACTGCTATGCAACCCCATCTGTGCTAGAAGTTCAGGCCGGGTGCTGAGCTGCAAGTCCGCAGCGTGACACTTGCTCATCTGAAAGAGGACTTAAGCAATTTTTTCTTACACTTCCCTGAACGTACCAGTGACCTTTCATAGTCTTGCTCTAGTTTGCGCAGGGCTGAATTGCGCTTAAAGAGGTATTCCCATCTCAGACACTGAAGGAATATCGCTAGGATATGCCATCAATGTCAGATAGGTGCAGGTCCCATCTCTGGGGCCTGCTCCTATTTACAGAAGTGAGGGAGAGCACATCACGCATGTGCATTTACTGCTATGGGATGTCCCATAAAAAGTAAAAAGCTAAGTGAGCTTGGATATTTTGAGAAGTCCTACAGCGGTAAATGAAGAGCGTACTGCGCATACACAGCCAGCTCTCCATTCACCGTTATGGGACTTTGCGAGGTTTTCCTCAGAGGGAGCTCCGACCATTTGTCTAACTGCTCAGATACCATAGCCGAGATTGACTGGTATCTGAGTGGCTAAACTGTTGGTATTGGAAGATATCTCCGATCTCAGCAGTGAGAGCCCGGTTCCTGGTGCGGGCCCAGCTACTGAGCCTGTGTCATCACCATGACATACTATTACGACACAGAGCGTTAACTACCAACACTTTGTGACATAATAGTACAGAAGTAAGTCAGAAGTAAATCCATCAGGAAGGAGAACAAGTACTAACTTTAAATTTCTTTTTCTTGCACAAAAAATGCCCCAAAAACTGCTGTGTGAAACATATAAATGATGTCAAACTTTCTAATACATGCCCAACAACCTACACAGATATATACACAACGTATATATTAAAGAGAGCCTGTCAGCAGTTTTGACCCTGCAAAACCGATAACAGCATTAAGTATGGTCCTGAACAGCAGGAGCACTGTGCAAACAAACCATTATCCAGGTGCATGACGTTGGCACAAGTGCCCCAGAGGCGATCTCTCACATCTGTGGTGCTCGCTGCAGCGGTCTCCTGGTTGAATGCTACAGCAATCTGGAGGGGTTATGAGGCAGCTCAATGCCAAGAGCATGCGGGGCAACCTGTGTAACCAGCTGTCCTTGGCCACTACTTAGTGCTGTCAGTAGTTTTGCCATGTCAAAACTGCTGACTCCCTCTAAATTAATCAGTTGTTATATCTATATTTTCGGAATGCGTCAGAATATACACATTTTTGGTGCTATGGTTTTGATGTTGTTTAACAATGATTCTATCATGCAAACTGCTACATTTATACAGTTACACAAATGTTTAGAAGAAAGTAACATCAGATCCTACCCCTAAAAATGGAGCTCTCTTGGGTGGTCTGCATCACTAGGTTCTCAGGCTGGCTCGGCTGGCTCTTGGGAGAGAGCTGTTCTTGTTTAACAGCTAAGAAAGGCACTGAAAAAATAAGAACAATGAAATAACCTCCATCAACAGAGAAATCGCCACTTGTTATTGAGCTTTCCCGTCTCGTCACTATCCAAATACATAGTCATTGACTGTTTTGCAGCAGCCACTACAGAGGGCGGTACTGTTTACTACTAGCCAGAGCTTATTTCAGCAGAGAACGATGTCGCACAATATTTACTAGTAAATTTGAGAATCTCAGTGTTACATTGGGGTACACAATTTCAACTGTAAATGCCCTTTATATGACTAGATGTAGGAATTATAGCTGAAATAGTGAAATAACTGAAATGAATGAATAATACAAAAGGAATGAAGCATAAGCGGAGTAAATTTCATAAAAAAATTTGGTGCAGCATTTCATTGATTTGGCACGTCACACAAGTGACAAGTAAATCTACGCCATAGCACTGAGGAACGTATTGTAACTCCAGGACTAACAGTCACAAAATGTTCCCGGTACAAATAAATATATGAAGCCATCACAAAATGCAAATAGTGCACTAATAAAAGTCTGCAGCGATCCTCCATCTCCTGAAGAGTCCAGTGCAAAGTCCACCATGCTGAAAAACAACTTTTTACATTTTTATTACACGCATAAGAGTCATAAAAGGAGGTCACCGTCCCCAAGTATAATGAACTGAAGGAGCCTACTGTACTTTAACTAGCTAAATGCCAGTGGTAATGTCCTGAACCAAATACCACAGTGCAGCATAACATACTTCCCCAGCAGAACCAAATACCACAGTGCAGCATAAAATACTGCCCCAGCAGAACCAAATACCACAGTGCAGCAGAACATACTGCCCCAGCAGAACCAAATACCACAGTGCAGCATAAAATACTGCCCCAGCAGAACCAAATACCACAGTGCAGCAGAACATACTGCCCCAGCAGAACCAAATACAACAGTGAAGCAGAACATACTGCCCCAACAGAACCAAATACAACAGTGAAGCAGAACATACTGCCCCAGCAGAACCAAATACCACAGTGTAGAATAATATACTGCCCCAGCAGAACCAAATACCACAGTGCAGCATAAAATACTGCCCCAGCAGAACCAAATACCACAGTGCAGCAGAACATACTGCCCCAGCAGAACCAAATACAACAGTGAAGCAGAACATACTGCCCCAGCAGAACCAAATACCACAGTGTAGAATAATATACTGCCCCAGCAGAACCAAATACCACAGTGCAGCAGAACATACTGCCCCAGCAGAACCAAATACCACAGTGTAGAATAATATACTGCCCCAGCAGAACCAAATACCACAGTGCAGCAGAACATACTGCCCCAGCAGAACCAAATACCACAGTGCAGCATAACATACTTCCCCACCGGAACCAAATATCACAGTGCAATAGAACCAAATACCACAGTGCAGCATAACATACTGCCCCAGCAGAACCAAATACCACAGTGCAGCATAACATACTGCCCCAGCAGAACCAAATACCACAGTGCAGCATAACATACTGCCCCAGCAGAACCAAATACCACAGTGCAGCAGAACATACTGCCCCAGCAGAACCAAATACCACAGTGCAGCATAACATACTGCCCCAGGAGAACCAAATACCACAGTGCAGCATAAATAATGTTGTCCCTGATGCAGTATTTAGTTCTATCACTGTCCTGAGGATGGCTATACAGTTAAATTCAGGAGGCCACCTGTAGCACGCATAAATACCTAAAGCTCTTAGCATTAATTAACGCTGAGAGCATCGGATCATTTGTTCCTGTCCAGCAGCTGTAAGGAGGGATTGAGCAGTCCCTTGTGCATCGGCCCACCAGGAAATTTTCCTGCAGGGTCTATGCCCAGTCTGCCCCTGCTGATCTACATGCAAGATAAACAGATGCATAGATTTCTATGTAAATATTTCCACGCTTGAGTTACACACTAATTAGGCAATGCTCTCCATCCCCAAGAGTTTCAGCTGTACATTTTGGGATTATATTCTGGCATACACTACTTTATAGCCATACAGTGGCATATGTCACCCATTGATCACAATATAACCCACTGTACAGGAAATCATAGTCTGCTGTTTTTTCCTATTCCGTAGCTACGCCATCATATACCAACCCAACAGAGGCCAAAAAATAAAGGCATCCATTGAGTCAATGGTGGTTACGGCCATCTTTGGTGTATGAGCCGTGAGTACTCCTGGGGTGTGCACCAAACATGTTCACTTAACAAGATCTGAACAGGGCCTAACCATCGCGTGCAGAACAACCATCTAGCACCAGGAATCAAAGCTCTTCTGAGGTGTTTTGTGACAATTGTGATGTTCTTTGAAACTATAGGTACTTAAAGGGGTTTTCCTGGATGTTAATATCCTGAGGATAGGTCATCGATATAAGCTAGGTTGGGGTATGACACCTGGGCACCCCTGCCAATCAGCTAGTTGAAGAGAAGGCCGCGCTCCATGCAAGTACAGTCTTCCCTTCATTGTTTACCTGCTCGCTGTCATCATCGTAGCAGTGAGCAGGTGTAATTACAAGAAGCCGTCCCATTCACTTCTATGGGAAGGCTCCTTCCTATATACAGTGGTTCCTCAAGATACAATATTAATTGGTTCCAGGACGACCATTGTATGTTCCAAAGCCTTGAGGGATCACTGTACTTGAATAGGAAGGAACCGTCCCTTCAACCAGCTGATTGTCAGGGGTGCTGGGTGTTGAACCCCTGCCGATCTGATATTGATGACCTATCTTAAGGATAGGTCATCAATATTAAAATCCCGGAAAACCCCTTTAAGTCTCTACTCTCACGTCAAGCTGCAAGGCAGATTAGTTAGATCTAAGAATCATTCAGCATGGAGTAGTGGCATGCTGAATGATTCTTAAATGATACCCTGGTATACTACGATATCAGGTTTAAATATATCCACCAAACAAACAGCCGCTCCCCCAAGTGCCAAAACACTTCTGTGAAGCAACATAATCTGTCTAGGGCAGTAAATAGCTCTGTAAAGGATCACGAGATGCTATCTAACTCATGTACTAGGTCATCACTCTGATGCTTTCGTGTAAGGCTACTTTCACACTAGCGTTTTAAAATTCCGGTATTGAGTTCCGTCATAGGGGCTCAATACCGGAATAAAACGCTTCAGTTTTGTCCCCATTCATTGTCAATGGGGACAAAACTGAACTGAAGACAACGGAATGCTCCTGAAAGCATTCCGTTCCGTCTTCAGACCGGAGAACAAACCGCAGCATGCTGCGGTTTGCTCTCCGGTCCAGGCATCCGCACCAAGACGGATCCGGAATGACCCCCAATGCAAGTCAATGGGGGTGGATCCGTCTGGTGTGACCATAATGGTAACCGGATCCGCCCTCCATTGACTTTTAATGGAGTCCATTACGGATCCGGCTACACATAGACACATACAGACACAGACACACACATAAACATAAACATACACACACATATAGACATACAAACACACATACATACTTACATGCTCCCCGGCAGGTCTTCGGAGCGTCAGGGACAGGAGGGCTCACACAGGTCACGATTCCCCACAGCGCCCTCTGCTGGGCGCCTCTGCTGGGCGCCTGGTGGAATCATGACGATTCCACCAGGCGCCCAGCAGAGGGCGCTGTGGGGAATCGTGACCTGTGTGAGCCCTCCTGTCCCTGACGCTCCGAAGACCTGCCGGGGAGCATGTAAGTATGTATGTGTGTTTGTATGTCTATATGTGTGTGTATGTTTATGTTTATGTGTATGTATGTACTGTGTGACATGTGTGGGGCCGGAGCGCGGTTCCGGCTCCACACATGTCACTGCGGCAGGCCTGATCCGGCAGCACCCTTCACCTGCCGGATCAGGCCTGCCGCCAGTGTGAAAGTAGCCTAATGAGACCAGTCACAATGATGGGCTCCATAAGACCTGGAATGATATGTTCCCGCACTTCCTTGAATCATCATACACTTCTCTACTGAAATCACTTGCTTTCAAGATGTAAACAAAAGCTTAGATTGCACACAACACAGCACTATCAATCTATGCTAAAGGGAACAAGACGTCTCTTGAGAAGGAACTTCACAGACGTACTGTCATCATCACTGAACTTTGCTTCAGAAAGAAATTTGAGTTCACAAGGGATTGGTCCGTGCAGAGAAATAGGTCAAGGACACTGTCTGGCAACACCGTATTTATATTGGAATAGGATTCTTGTACCTAGCAGACGTGCTGTGGACATAGCACAAATAGACTATTATGGAACAGTCTACTTAAATGACACGTCTGGGTGGACAGTACAAACATGTGAAGTTTAGCATCTGTGTGGCACAATAATAGTACTAAAATACAAGGAAACATAATTAGTTTAGAAGACAAACAGCAACAGGGCAGGACAGATTTCAACTTACGCTCCTCACCCAGTTTTTTAGGGTCCACACTCATTGGTAAACCCATTGTGATAGACCCAACAGGGACTTTTGCATGTTCAGAGCTGTATGGAGTATGAAGTGGGATGGGAACACCCTAAAAATAGAAAAAAATATTAGTAGTAAAAAATGGCAAAATGTAGTTCACATCTTACTGCTATAGGATGACAAGAACACCTAAAAACTCACTAATAATACTGCATTACTTCACATATGGCTGATGCATAAATGGCGAGAGAAATGACTACCACTGCCCACATGGCTAGCTATCACACTTTATCCGACACTTGAATAGCAAATCTGTCTACTTATCCTGAAATATAAAGGCTGCAGCTGCATATCTTCTCCCCTTGGAAAATTGGTGACAAGTTGACAACACTAGGGGAAATTGTAATGGCAGCCATATTGGTAGCATAAAATTCTTAACTTGTCAATTTGTGAAATATGATATATTTCATCAAACAAGGATAACAAGGAAAGTAGATGTTTTATCTGAAGAATTGATGACATTCTTATGAAAGCAGTACAGATAAAACCTACTAAGTACTAGGTTAGTACTCTCCACAAGGAGAAATAGTATCACTGCATTGAGGGGGCAGCTAAAGGCTCATGGGCCCTAGTGCAAGAGTTCGCCTTGGGCCCCCCTTCCCTTCAGTGCTTTGTGGCCAGGGAAACACATAGCCTTCCTGCTGCCTGAGGTAAAAACTGAAACAGCGCCCCCCCACCCACCATGCCAAATTCTTGACCTAACCCTTCCCTCCAGCCAGAGGTGTAACTTTACCAGCATCCACTTTCTATAATACTGGTGTTTTCTTATGCGGCACAAAGGTTTTTGGGCCCAAGTAGGCTCCTTGGCCCAAATGTAACTGCTACCTGTGCACCCCCTATAGCTATGCCCCTGACTGCATGGAAATGCAGCCAGCATTGTTATAGAGCAGGAAGAGCTGAACATATGGATATATAGTTTTTTGACAGCCTTCCCTCTATGACTGTGTATACAGAGAGAGTTGTCAATCACTGATAGGACCGCCTCCTGGACTGCAAAGCATGAAGCAGGAATTTCAATGAATGAAAAACAAGTTATGCTGAATCTTTTCCCACAAAACTATATATCAATCTGCTCAGCTCCTCCTTCTCTATAAAGTGCTGGCTGCAGCTCAAACACCATGTTCAGTGTGACAGATTCCCTTTAAGCCATTTCTCTCTGCTCTGCACTGATGAGGGGCAATCAACCCGAAACAGCCGTCTGCAGATGAGGTGCTGGTTTGGTTATAACCCTAAATTATGTTGCAAGTTCTGAACAAAAGGTCAAACATTGACTTATAGGACAGCTGCCTTCCAGCTGGTGGCACCAGGGGGACACATTTCTTTTCTTGTTTGGAAAGAGCTAATTTGCATATTTCAGATAAAAGTTAGACAGATTAGATAGATACAATCTGCAAAGCATCAAATAAAATGGTATACAAACTGCACAAAGAAGTATGAATGAAAATTAACCCCAGCTACCTGAGATATAGAGCTCATGGGTCTTTCGACAGCAGCTGGGTGTTTGCTAGAGGAGATGAGGGGAGGTGGGTTTGATATGTTGTTAATACGAGGAGCCAGTGATCGTGATCCATCATGCAGGTTTAATGGCATTGAATGACCTGTGTAAAAAGAAGAAATTACAGAGTTATCGAAAGCAGTGCTTGGCAGCTAGACCTGTTTCGGTTTATCCTGTGGGACCCGTGTTCCCCTTTTCTTCCTGTATACTGTAGAGTGTGTACAGTACACAGTCTTGCATATACATTGCAGTATGTCACCATGTATCATAGTCCAGTGTGCATATACAAGACAGCAGAGACTGCAAGCAAGGAGCTTTGCACGATATGTGCAGCAAAACATTGACCAGGAATTTGATATCCTCAGGATAGGTCATTAATATCAGATCGGTGGGGGGCTGACTCCTGGCACCCCTGCCAATCAGCTGGTTGAAGAGGCTGCTGCTCAGTCTTTTCACAGCTTACCAAGTAGCTCTATTCACTTGAATGGGACTAAGCTGCACCTAGGTCATGTGACTGACGTATCATGACGTCACTGGCCTAGGAAGAAGCCTAAGTGCTCAAGTGCTGTGGCCTCTTTGAGAAGCTGATGACCTATCCAGAAGACTGGCCATCAATATCAAATTCCCAGATAACCCCTTTAACTTTGAACTGTAACCTGAGTTTTCCAAAGACACCCAATTATGGCTTACACAGACTGATTGACTGCTGGGAATACAAACTCTAGGTCCCACACCAACCATGAGAACAGAGCTGCCCATAAGCAGTCACCCTACAATAAGGTAGATGTGTAAAACCAAAGCAGGAGAGCAATCAGTGGTTTCTAGATTTCACACCAATTGTAATGGACAGGGACTGCAAATTTTACCACCAAACATCGAATAGCCTTCTTCCCCCTTACTAAGTTATTACACAACATTCCCCTTAAATACAAGCACGTCTTGTCTTTCCTTATAAGGTTACTGCAAAACATACATAAATATATCTGGTCTACTACATTTCACAGCATGGTAACACACAGCAACCATTCCATACATTTCTCACCTTGAGGGTTATATGGGGATGCTGCTTCATGTTGTGGAAGGGGCTTTAATACTTCTCTGGCAGGCACTTGATACTGTGCTGTAGGGGGCCATGGTGGAAGGCAAGCCTGTTCTGCACTTAACCTCTGACCTTCTACTTGTAACGTCATATATGCAGACTTGTCTGAAAACAAAATGCAATAAAATTTACTCCGCTTATCTTTGCTTATTGGTGGTAGTCTTATCTGAAACCCATGGCTGCAGATGTTTGCTCAGTTCAGAGACTTCCTACAAGACTGCAGTGGACTAGGCATGCCCTAGTTAACACGGTGCCTTAGGCCTCCTGCATACGTCAGTAGTTCGGTCAGTATTTTGCATCAGAGTGGAACATAAACAGAGAAAAATTATAATGGAAAGATTTGTGCCTCTTCTGTGTTTTGGACCAGCTCCTGGTTTTGGCTTACAACACTGATGCAGAAGCCTGATCTAAATACTGCTGTGTGAAGAAAACAAATGGTGACATTCCCATTTCTTAGACAAACAGTCATTTCTCTGTTACACCATAGTGCAGGGTATAGCAGGTCAGTTTACTAACACACACCAGTATAAATAATGTATAAAACATTAACACACAGTCAAATGAACTTTTCTTCTATATAATACTGGACCATTTAATATAATACTTAACCTTACAGCATGACAAGAAGGTACAACTCTAGGGACCCCCACTTACATTTAAAGGGACACAATCATAATTTTGTTCCTTACATATTAAAGAAGCACTCCCACACATATTTTTATTCTCTGGCACATGATTGTAGTGAAGGTAATTCTCTTACCGGTTACTGTATTTCTGAGTATTTCCCTTCTGATCCTCAGCTGTATCATGTGACCAGCACTCTGATCACCAACTGACACAGGACAGGAAGTCAGTTACTTCTCTATTCATTCCATTGAAATTGACATTGAGCCTCCCATAGGAATACATAGAAAAACTGACTTCCTGTACACACATAAGATGTTTTATTTGGAAAGTCTGAGTGCTGGTTGCATGACACAGCTTAGAAGTAGAAGGGAGGTTAAAACTCACCAACACAGTCACTGGTAAGAAGATTCACTACAGATTATATCATGTACTTTTCTAACAGGTCACAGAAAAAACATTTTTGTGGGAGTGCTTATTTAACAGCCTATATGTGAATATTATATGTAATTTTATTTACAAAAAAACCCAAAAAAACATGTGGATACCGTATTTTTCGCTTTATAAGACACACTTTTTTCCCACCAAAAGTAGCGGGAAAATTGCCGTGCGTCTTATAAAGCTAATGTGATAGGTGCCGGGAGTGGTGAAACATACTCACCCTCCCGCACTGCAGCTCTGCTCCGGGTCCGGCGCTCCTCTGTCTTCTCCTCCTAGCGCTGCACTGTCCTGACCGCGTACAGCATCAGGATGTAGTGCGCGCACTATGACCTGACGCTGCACGCAGTCAGGTGACAGTGGAGCGCCGGCAAGAGAAGACAGAGGAGCGCCGGACCTGGAGCGGAGCCGCGGCGCAGGAAAGTTGAGAGAGTTTTTTTATTTTATTCTTATGGGGCTGATTTCGGGGCACAGTGGGCTGATCTGAGATCTGATGGGGGCACAGTGGGCTGATCTGAGGTCTGATAGGGGCACAGTGGGCTGATCTGAGGTCTGATGGGGGCACAGTGGGCTGATCTGAGGTCTGATGGGGCACAGTGGGCTGATCTGAGGTCTGATGGGGGCACAGTGGGCTGATCTGAGGTCTGATGGGGGCACAGTGGGCTGATCTGAGGTCTGATAGGGGCACAGTGGGCTGATCCGAGGTCTGATAGGGGCACAGTGGGCTGATATGGGGGCACAGTGGGCTGATCTGAGGTCTGATGGGGGCACAGTGGGCTGATCTGAGGTCTGATGGGGGCACAGTGGGCTGATCTGAGGTCTGATGGGGGCACAGTGGGCTGATCTGAGGTCTGATGGGGGCACAGTGGGCTGATCTGAGGTCTGATGGGGGCACAGTGGGCTGATCTGAGGTCTGATGGGGGCACAGTGGGCTGATCTGAGGTCTGATGGGGGCACAGTGGGCTGATCTGAGGTCTGATGGAGGCACAGTGGGCTGATCCGAGGTCTGATAGGGGCACAGTGGGCTGATCCGAGGTCTGATAGGGGCACAGTGGGCTGATATGGGGGCACAGTGGGCTGATCCGAGGTCTGATAGGGGCACAGTGGGCTGATATGGGGGCACAGTGGGCTGATATGGGGGCACAGTGGGCTGATCTGAGGTCTGATAGGGGCGCAGTGTGCTGATATGGGGGCACAGTGGGCTGATCTGAGGTCTGATGGGGGCACAGTGGGCCCGTCTTTCCCTCACAGCAGTAGTAAACTGAATAATGGGTTGTTTAACTATATACTGTAAGAGTACTATCTCTCTGTGCTCACTGCTACAGAAGGACAATATTTTGCATTTAATTCTCTATGGCATAGTACTGCTACAATGAATAAGAAAAAACAACAAAAAAGTCTAAAAAATATTTTTTCAGGAATATTGAGTTAAAAAATATCCCTTTCTGATGAAAGTGAAGCTCTGCCCCTTTGGCACTCCTGACCTAACTGCAACATAACCTAAATTCACCTGAATAGACCTTGAAAGGTCAATTGATATAAGTAGAATAAGGGCCCAGAGCATCCAAAAAAGATTGCTTGTAGAGGATGGCCGTAAAATCTACTACACCCATGAGACTTGACTTCATTCATGAGACTGGTTGCTGCGATAATTACCAATATAAAGGAAAACAGTTTTTTAAGGATTACATGACAATATCACGGAAGCAAACTGCATGGATCTCCATGCCAAGCATTTACGATTTTGTCACTCCCATAAATATATCCAAGAGAAATTGCTGTTTGTATTCACACAGAGCTAAGAATAACCATCCCACCTAGTCTTTCCTGTTAATCTTCAAAATGAAGGTTAAGATATACAAGCCGTCAGCATGTTTACCTTAAAATATATTAATGAGAAGAACCAGCGCCCTCCAGCTTAGCCGCAGAGCAGTATTCCCACACACTGCATGGACATATCCTTACACTATATATCAGGTGGAACTACTTCTTAATGTTTCATATTCTTTATGGCTCTGTAGCAAGATGACAGCAATACAAGTCTTACACATCAAGAGCAGAACTCAGTCCTTGACTTTCTATCTGGCTGAATGGTAATGCTACATCACAAATGGATTCTCTTCCATGTACTCAGAGCTTGATTCCTGCTGATCGCTGTGAAATAGTAAGTGGTGAAAATGTGCTAGCAGGAAATGTCGAGTAATAAGTGGAATTTGGCCTTGTTTTAATGTACTTGGCTCACAGTTACCTCTACAATTATAACCCCTATAATTGCACCTCCTGCAGGGTGCCTGTGCACATAATACTGACAAACAGCTCAGCACAAAATCCAGCCTATGCTACTAAAGCAATTGTTAAGATTTCTGACCAATACCACCTAAGCTATGCCACCTACAGTAATAGTAGATCTGCTATCTGCCAGGTTGATGTCAATGCAAACACACTACTGGAAAATGAAAAAGACCACCTACAAACTCTGATGCAGCAAAGTTCAATGACGAAATTAAGTTCTGCCATGGTACTAATGATGGCCGCATCAGAGTTTGTAGGAGCCATTATGCAAGACTAGCACCAGTATCATGGTATGGGGTGCCATTAGCTACCATGCCCATTTCTGTCTTTCGTGAAAGGAACACTGACCATCCATTGGTATGTGTAGGTCATTGCGGAACCAGTTGTGTTTCAACAAGGTAACACTTGCCTACACAACGTGCCCTTCAGGATATCCCTTGGCCAGCACAACTGCCAGATCTCCCCCCATGGAGAACATCTGGGACTGGATGCAAAGGCAGATCTCCTGTAAACAGCAGCCAAAAAACACCTTGGCTGAACTGTGGGTGCAAGAATGGAATGACAATTACCAAGCCAGGGTGGCAGCCTGCAGTGCAGCAAGGGGAGATGCCACCCAGTATTAATGTGCCCGTGCCTCAACATACACCCTGCTGAAGAACCCAAAATAAAGGGTGCCCCACCTTGGTTGTGAGGTCACTGACCAAGCACCACTGGCAGTTTATACTTTGTCAATCTCAGCTGAATTGTGGGGTGTCCTTTTTTCCAGTAGTGGACCTAATGGAATTAACGCTCAGTATACCATGTTTCAAGCCCGATCATGCCCGACTCCCGGCATTCTATGCCAATACAGCCTGTCGGACAGGTCAAATGGATATGTGAAAATAGTTTAATACCCATTGGTCAATTTATTCATAAAATTTCTAGCAGGAATAACAGAGAAACACTGCCAATTGGCCATAAGGGTTTAGACTATATGCATGACCCACCAAGGAATGTCATTCCAGAAAAATACAGTACAGACCAAAGGTTTGGACACACCTTCTCATTCAAAGAGTTTTCTGTATTTTCATGACTATGAAAATTGTAGATTCACACTGAAGGCATCAAAACTATGAATTAACACATGTGGAATGATATACTTAAAGAGGACCTTTCACCACTCCTGACATGCCTGTTTTAATAGCTCCATGCATTCCCCACGTACTAACAATTCTGGAACATCTATTCTTATGTCTGTATGTTGTGCCATTCCTTTATTATTTGCACTAGAAGTGGTGAATGAATTTCTATTTGCCTTCAGTAAAGGAACAGAGGGGAGGTAACCAGTTGGGGGTGTGTCCCTGCACAGACTGACTCTAGCCAATCAGTGCTGCCATGTTCAGACTGTGCAGGTACACACCCCCAACTTGTTACCTCCCCTCTGTTCCCTTACTGAAGACAAATAGCAATTCATTCATAACTTCTAGTGCAAATAATAAAGGAATGGCACAACATACAGACATAAGAATAGATGTTCCAGAATTGTTAGTACATGGGGAATGCAAGGAGTTATTAAAACAGGCATGTCAGGAGTGGTGAAAGGTCCTCTTTAACTAAAAAGTGTGAAACAACTGTAAATATGTCTTATATTCTAGGTTCTTCAAAGTAGCCACCTTTTGCTTTGATTACTGCTTTGCACACTCTTGGCATTCTCTTGATGAGCTTCAAGAGGTAGTCACCTGAAATGGTATTCCAACAGTCTTGAAGGAGTTCCCAGAGATGCTTAGCACTTGTTGGCCCTTTTGCCTTCACTCTGCGGTCCAGCTCACCCCAAACCATCTCGATTGGGTTCAGGTCTGGTGACTGTGGAGGCCAGGTCATCTGGCATAGCACCCCATCACTCTCCTTCTTGGTCAAATACCCCCTTACACAGCCTGGAGGTGTGTTTGGGGTCATTGTCCTGTTGATAAATAAATGATGGTCCAACTAAACGCAAACCGGATGGAATAGCATGCCGCTGCAAGATGCTGTGGTAGCCATGCTGGTTCAGTATGCCTTCAATTTCAAATAAATCCCCAACAGTCTCACCAGCAAAGCACCCCCACACCATCACACCTCCTCCTCCATGCTTCACGGTGGGAACCAGGCATGTAGAGTCCATCCGTTCACCTTGGACTCATCAGACCAAAGCACAGATTTCCACTGGTCTAATGTCCATTCCTTGTGTTCTTTAGCCCAAACAAGTCTCTTCTGCTTGTTGCCTGTCCTTAGCAGTGGTTTCCTAGCAGCTATTTTACCATGAAGGCCTGCTGCACACAGTCTCCTCTTAACAGTTGTTGTAGAGATATGTCTGCTGCTAGAACTCTGTGTGGCATTGACCTGGTCTCTAATCTGAGCTGCTGTTAACCTGCGATTTCTGGGGCTGGTGACTCGGATGAACTTATCCTCCGCAGCAGAGGTGACTCTTGGTCTTCCTTTCCTGGGGCGGTCCTCATGTGAGCCAGTTTCTTTGTAGCGCTTGATGGTTTTTGCGACTGCACTTGGGGACACTTTCAAAGTTTTCCCAATTTTTTCAGACTGACTGACCTTCATTTCTTAAAGTAATGATGGCCACTCCTTTTTCTTTACTTAGCTGTTTTTTTCTTGCCATAATACAAATTCTAACAGTCTATTCAGTAGGACTATCATCTGTGTATCCACCTGACTTCTGCCCAACACAACTCATGGTCCCAACCCCATTTATAAGGCAAGAAATCCCACTTATTAAACCTGACAGGGCACCTGTGACGTGAAAACCATTTCAGGTGACTACCTCTTGAAGCTCATCAAGAGAATGCCAAGAGTGTGCAAAGCAGTAATCAAAGCAAAAGGTGGCTACTTTGAAGAACCTAGAATACAAGACATATTTACAGTTGTTTCAGACTTTTTTTGTTAAGTATATAATGCCACATGTGTTAATTCATAGTTTTGATGTCTTCAGTGTGAATCTACAATTTTCATAGTCATGAAAATACAGAAAACTCTTTGAATGAGAAGGTGTGTCCAAACATTTGGTCCTACTGTGTACTGTAGATCTCAGCTAGCCATAACACATTGAAGTTTGCTGAAACTATAAATTTCTTGTACTAATCACACAGGAGGACAAGTTCACAACACTGAGCTAAAAAGCTGCCTCATCCTCCTCTCTGCTCTGCTTGTCAGCGATTATGATCCTGAATACAGATAAGATCTTCAGCTGAATCTCAGTAGGAATGGAGTTCATGAGCAGATGTGATAATGAGCAGCAGCACTTGTATACAGTGTCCATTACCAAAGCCCCACATTACCACAGTCTCTCTGTTCTCCAGTCTCCTCATTATCTCCATTCCTGCAAAGATTCAGCTGAAGATCTTATCAGCTGTATTCAGGATCATAATCCCTGAGAAGTGGAGCAGAGAGGAGGATGAGGCAGCTCTGTAGCTCAGCGTTGTGAAGTAATTTGTCCTGCTGTGTGATTAGGACAGGTTTTGTGTGTTCTGATAGGACGGTGGCCATTTTATTTCTCCTAATGATTGCTCCCCAGACAAAATGAGCCATCATAACTAATGAAATGTATTTGGGAATATATTTATAATAAAGTAATATTTACATATTTTAATTTTCATAATTCCCAGAGAACCCCTTTAAGGCTAGGGCTACACAGTGACACTGGTCTCTGCCAGGATTCCTGCATAGCAGTGATTCCATAGAAATGGCTGGATTTCTTGTGACTGCTCCAGTGATCACCGCTACTCAGCAATCCTGGTGTAGCCCTGGTCTTAATCATTGTTTCTGGGTAGCAAATTGTGCTGTGTGAACGCTGATCTGCTGCCCAGAAACTATAAATCTGTATGAAGACGAGTGATGGAGTAGCTATTACTTGTCTCCATACAGTGGAGGTGAGCGCTGCATTCAATTACATTGCTTTCCTCCACTTATAAGCAGGCAGGTATTGGGAATAGTTCCTTCCTGATAACTGCATGCTTGTGTAACGCATATAAATGTGTTTTAACCCCTTGGATACCGGTTTAGACGCCGGTCTTAATAAGCCTTATAGCTGGCGGTGGATCCGTCTGGAGTTGTGAAAAGGCGCCGGCCTCTACATAACTTCAGTGGATCCTCCACCACTTCTAAATGTAAGACTGCTTCTGAGATGTCTTACATTTAGACCATTGTCTAAGCCTAAAACAGGCATAGAAAATGGTAAATAAGACAGGCCTGCTCACTTTTTTTTAGACCTGGGGTGAGCGGGGAAAAGGCATGCCAGAAATATGCCTAATTTAGGTGTATTTCTGTTTGATAAATGACCCCCTTTGAAGAAAAATTTATATATTTTTTTTACATCTTCTGACCCCCATAACTTTTTTATAGTTAAGTCTACCAAGCTGCGTGGGGGCCCATTCTTTGTTGAATTACCTGTCGTTTTTATTGATACCATTTTGGAGTGTGTGTGAATTTTTGATCACATTTTATGACATCTTTTTGGAGTAAGTGAAGGGAATTGGCCATTTTGATTTTTTTTTTCCGTTACATTATTCGCTGTATGAGATAAATAGTTTTATATTTTAATAATACAGGTGTTTTTGAACACGGAGATGCCCATGTTTATGTTTTTTTTGTTTATGTATTTATTTTTTTATTCTAGGGAAAGGGGTGATGTAAATGTTTATTAAATGTTTATTTAAAGGGACACTATCGCGAAGAAAAAATTTTTGATATGTTTTACAACATAACAAAAGCAGGTTTTAACATAATGTATTTTTCAAATTGTGTAAATGTTTTTTTTTTTAATTCAGTTTTCTTGCCTTACATGGGGGCTGCCATGTTGGAAGTAAAGTGTGACAGTCTGGATTTACAACACAATGGCACCTCAGGCATGTACATAGGCTTCCTCAGTCGCTGCTGACCCTATAGAGAATGAATGGAAGATGTGAGCCCGCCCCTGTGATGACACCAGTAACACACAGCCAGGTCCTCCCTCCTTGCTGCTGGGGACTCAGAAACAGAGTAGATGGAGGTTCTTGGGGCTGTAGGACCTTAGTGATGTAATCGGCCATGTGACCAGTGGGGGAGGAGACTGAGGAGCAGAGATCTGTGTTTTTGTAATGAAGCCATTGTCTCATCTTATCTTGCTGAAGCAGTGATGTCACCGCTGAAGGTGTGAATTGGTGATGTCATTGGTACCACCCACTTTTTTGCAGCATGCCTACTTACAGGTTGCTCAAAGCCTCATTTGGCCAGCAGAGCTCCCCCTGGTGACCAAAGATGGTAAATATGGTAAAATCTAATATTTATTTATAATATTTCACACATTGGAATTTTTATTTATTTATTTATTATTTCTTACAAATATATAATAGATTTTTTTAGCATAAATAAAATATAGAACAGGTTTTTGTGATAGATTCCCTTTAATGTTTATGTTTATTTTTTTTTTAAATGTATTAACTTTTCTTTTTAGCTCCTCCAGGAGGCTACAACATTCACTAGTTAGAGTTATTTTCGCTTATACTGAAGTTCCATAGAACTACAGTATAAGCTCAATTTGCAGTTCAGTTTTCCTATGTTGGCCTTCCACCTGCAGGCCTCCATAGGAACTGCAGCACTATAGAATGAAGGGCCAGCTTCCCCAAGCGCCACAATGGAGAGCCGATCCTCAGTCAGAAATGCGCGCTTCTGAGTTTTTTGCCAGTCAGATGCCACAGTTATGCTTGACCAAGGCATCTAAAAGGGTTCAATGCCAGCGATCGGCATTATTACCAGTCGCAGACATTAGCTGCGGGCCTCTGCTGTATGGCCCTCCCAGTGCCCGAACATGTACGCTGCTGGGAGTCTAAGGATTAAGGACTTATGCACTTATGGGTCCATGTCTTTTTGGTGAATCGTAAAGGGACCCATTCATTTCAGTAGGGCTGCAAACAAGAAATTTGCATCTATGTGCTGTCCACATTCGTATTTCCATTCTGCAAATTATAGAACAAGTCCTATTCTTGTCCAGTTTTCGAAATAGGTAGTTATGTTATGAAAACACGGTATGCATATTGGCAAATATCTGTATATTGTGGATCCACGGTTTGAGTACCGAAAAATACACAGGGTTGTGTGCATGAGGTCTACTCCTACTGATAATTGATGAAATTGAGAAATTGCTCCTTTCTGTGGAATCATTAATGATCAGTGCACTGCTACACATTACATACCATCTTTATCTGCAGCTTTCCCTTTCGGGCTACTGATTGTCTGTGGCTCTTTCTCAGATGTTAAATGAGGAGGCTTAGTTGGTACTTGTCCATCCAGGGCTGACTCATGAACCTTGGTAATCTGCTCTTGATAAAGAGCCAAAGCGTGGTGAGGTTTCATGGATGCAGTTTGAGGAGCTGACTCAGAGAAGCCTTCTGAGATCTGGAAGAACAAACAAAAATTAACAACTTTATCTTTATCAACTTTAACATGTGGTTTCAAAAGTAGCATAAAACAGATTGTAAGCTCCTGCGAATAGGGCCCTCATTCCTCTTGTTTTAATTCCTGACTTGTTTGTTGCTATGTTATTTATTGCTCTGTTTCTATGTAAAGTGCTGTGGAATATGTTGGCGCTATATAACTAAAGATTATTATTATAAAACACAGAGCAATGTGGTAAGAGACGACGGCACAGTGGTTATCACTTGGTCCCTGTCTAGGAACTGCAGTCCTGTGGGTTGATTCAAAGACTGACGGATTATGATGCATGAACACAGATTACAAAAACCACAAAGATCATAAAGGTTACTACGTTTGCTTTCTTTGCTTCTTCACACAGGTTGGGAATTGATAGCCAAGTGACAAATCCTTCTATTTTCCCTGTGTATTTACATTGTATATGATCTATCTGTTAAATACGATTTTTGACCATAATGACTGGATAAAGATAAGAGAAAGAAAAGTCTCTGAAAGCTGTACAGACAAATAATTTTGGCATTGGGGAGGCTATTACAAACTAAAACTGCCTAATCAGTTATTAATTATACAATAACGTCATCATCTCCATCCACATCCCTTTTAGAGCCTATACTGGAGGGAGAAGCGTCTCCCCATGTACACCTAGGCATACAGTGGGACACGTCACTGGTAAAATGGAGCCCTATGTATTTGTTTCAGCTTTTTTTTGTTGGATACACCAAACACAAATAAACCTAAAAATAAATGTGAGTGAAGCATAAAACACATCATTTCAGGGTCCAACGCTGGCACTATATATACATATAATTCTAAAAGTGCTCCTCCAATCTGTAACTTTTTGCCTAGTACTTGCAAAATTGAGGAAACATATTAAAATGTATCCTGGGGAGTTTCAGGTTCAGGCTTTAGCAGAAGAGATGTTTCTGAGAATTTTAAAGGGGTTTTCCAGGACTTCAACATGAATGGCCTATTCTAAGGTTATTCTAAGGTTAGCCCATTAATATCAGATCTGAGGGGTCTGACTTCCAACATCCATCAGCTGACTAGGGGTCACCTCCCCTTCACTGTTTAGCAGACACAGCTCCACAGGTTTGGTAATGGCTGTGTCTGGTACTGCGGTCACTCAGGATCGAGCTGCAGTACCAGGCATGACCACTACTTAAAGTAGGGAGCTGTGTCTGGTAAAGAGCTCTGGGTGCTAGGAGTTGGATACCCACTCATTAGATATTTTAAGGACAGGGCATCAATTTCAAAAATGCTTTAAATGCACAAGTATCCAAATGGCAGAACATACCAAAAGCGATTATTAAATCAGATGAGTCTTGTAACTGGTTCTCTCTGCTCGGACATCTGCTCCTTTTTCCTGAAAAAAGGGCTTTCTGGACTATTGGGGAAGAATTTGACTTTAAAGTGTAACTGTCATATTTTTTTCTATTTGTGGAATATGTAGGGCAGTGATACTGACCATTTTTGTAATATACTTTAATTACTGAAATCATACATTACTGCTAAAAAAATAGCTCTAGTGGCCCATTTTGAGTCTTAGCAACGCTCCTCTGTCTTCTGTTTACATAACACAGTCAGTGCTGAGCAAGTTAGTCTCCACAGTTAGCGTTGCTAAGGCTCAAAATTTTAGAGTTATTTTTTTAGCAGAAATGTATGATTTCAGTAATTAAAGTATATTACAAAAATTGTCAACGTCACTGCACCTACAGAAAAAAAAATATGACAGTTTAAATCACGGTGCTCATGTTCCAGAAAGTGTTTATCAGAATTTTTTTTTACAAATAACCTAGTCAGACTGATGAAAATTAAAAGTGCAAACAATAGGAAATAATAAAATAAAGCAGAAAAACAGTCCCCACATTAGTATAATTTAACAGTCAACAGTAAAAGGAAGAGACAGGTGGCTTGATAGCTTCGTACAAGAGAACACCATGAGTGATGACTAGGATCTGACGGGCAGAACGTCTTTGCACGAGAGACCTCGTTGTGCATCTAGTTACATCATCTGACAGCAGTGACATGCAAATCAATACACAGAGCCAAGCACAGGAGACATATACGAGACTTAGAAGGAAAGTCCATTGTAACCTTCATAAACACCGGGCACTGCCAGGATACTCTCCCCTATAGGTAAAATGCTTTTCAAGAAGGTACATACAATGGGTGGAATGAAAGCCGCTCTCTGCTTCAGTTGTTTCAGGTCCATTGGTTTTGGAGGCGAGGCGTTGACTCGTGTGTCGCTGCCAGTATTTAGCAGACTAGGCCGGGGAGACATCAGCCTGTGCACAGAAAACACAAAGGTCAGTCATGTTCCACACACAACCTGTCTGAGGTTACAGATATTAGAAGAATTCACTTTGGGAAGAGTTTTTTTCAATAGACAAGATGGTAAAATGGCACAAACGGCACCCAAATAAAACACATGGGATGGTAAGTTTAGACGCACTCTTGAAACCATGTCATGGCTGACATCAGTTTAGCTTTATACATTTCCTCCAATACATTTGTGCACCTCAGGTGTCTTTATATGCTGCTAATAATAACATTTAAAAGAGAGCCAGCAAAAATGTGATTATTTTTTTTAATTAAAGGGATTGACCACCTCCTGGTCACTGTTGATCAATGGGTTTGTGAGATGACTATACGGCACTTACTAATATAGCCTTTGTTGAAATTCAGAACCATTTTCTATATTTCATAAGGTATGCCGCATTGTTGGCCGAGTCTTTTGTGCTGTGCACACAGAGGTCTTGTCAAGAAAATGGCTGCTAATGGAGGGTCATGTGACCAAGTAAAACATTCAGTCTCCTCCATTCATATACACTGCACCTGCCATCTGCATTTCACTGTTGGGGTTTTAGCTCAGGCACAGTTTATTAGAATGCGTCAGTGGCCATCTTATGGACAGGACCTCTAGGTGGACAGCACAGAATATCTGCTTAACAAGAGGACCTGACTTATGGAATATAGGAAATATTCCAGAATTTCAACAACGGCTATATTAGTAAGTTCCATATAGTCATCATACCTATAGATTGGTAGCAGAAAGTGGGCAACCCCTTTAAGGTATCATAGAGGATGCCTCTGAGGTGTCCTAAGTATGGACTAGTGGAAGTATCTCTCATCATAGTAGAAAGGGTTGGTGACACTTCTAAACTGTCAGTCAGGAGAGAAAGGTGACTGCCAGTCCCCAGCATGAAAACATGGATTGTTCAGTAAGCAGTCATCTCTTCTGGTTATACATTTTGATTGTGAATGTTGTCTAGAATACTGTAACAACCCCCCCCCCCCTTAAAATGAAGATCTGTAAAGCAGATGTGATAAGCATGGACAAAAGCATTAAAAATGCCAATTCTCACACTACTTTGTGACTATCTGGACCATATGGCTGCTCCTCAGGTGTCTGTGAAGAAGGTTTGCACATGACTGTACTTCTGTGTCCGCATTTTTTTAAATTAATTTCTATGGGTCCATATAAAAACTACAGACATATTTGAGTGCTGTCTGCATCCATATGTCCCTTCTGAAAATTATAGAATATGTCCTCTTCCTGCAAATAGAAGAACAGTAATTTCTAGTGATGGGAGTGAGAGAAATGTGGATTGTACACAGAAGGTATTCATATTTTGTGGACCGACATATAGATCTTGTGCAGGAGAATGGATGTTACTGTTATTTAGTGACACCATTTCCTACACAGCAGACTAATATGGTACAGCCGATACTTAGCAACCAGAGCTGGAGAGTGTGGGCGACTATGCTGGTGATTCACAATCACTAGATGATGCGTATCTGAATGCAGTCCTGGTTGTCAGAGAGAGGGACCTGTTGTTCGCCGTTCCGTGCATTGCGGACCCGCAATACGGGCACGGCTGAACAACTGCCATGTGAATGAGCCCTTAAGCATGTCAATCACAGATACTAATAGAAGAGGAATTGCATTAGCTTCTTTTCTATTCTGCGGTGTGAATTCTGGCAGGCTGTTCTGGCAGAGAACAGTCTGTCAGAATTCACCAGATCCGGCACTGCCAGATGCCAACAGAATGCCCGTCGGCCCTATTAGAAAGTAACTAAACCTTTGACTAAAATTTTAAACGTTTTTTTCTAATATACTTTACTAAAGAATTTTGTATTTTTATTAGACTTTTCACTGTGCACTTAAAACTGACATTTCTGTACACTGCTGACAGCGCAGTACAGGCTGTAGACACTTTATGAATTTGTCGCAGCATAGTGAGTACGGCCAGGAGTGCACATTGCGGCTCCTGCCCATGTCCCCCGGAGGATTACCAACTCCTGGCATAGCATATTGGTACCCTGTACCCATGTGCTATGACCGGATCAGTGGAGTAGGCTCCTGCTTCTGCCTGCAACGCTAAGCTAAGAAAACTGCAAGTCAGTGGTGTACAGAAATGTCAGCTTAGGGAAAAGTTTAATAAAAATACAAAATTCATTAATAAAGTATTAGAGTATTAGAAAAACTTTTATTAGGGCATTAGGGACATCTTATTAAAATTTTAGTCAAAGGTTTAGTTACTCTTTAAGTATAATGGGGTCAGGCGGAGATCCAGCCGCATTCTGGCAGACAATGTGGAGGATCTGAAGGACACAGACTGCTGCATTTTGGGTGAAGTCGCTTCTTAAGCAACATTTACACCAATTCAGGAACCACATTACTTAAGTGCTCTCGAGTGGTCATTAATGTTATTAATGTTGTATTAGCATTTGATGTAAGGCACAATGTCTAAAGCGTACAAACCAGGGTAAACCAAGGTAAAAAGAACAGAATGATCTGAGAGCTGTTTGCCCATGTAACTCTCACCTCTAAAGGCCATTTTACAGGAGCCAATGTACAAGGCAACGATCACAAAGAATCATGATCCCAGTAGGAGCTGCATTTTCATGCGCCAACCTTCCTCACTATCAATACTGTGATCATTCATCCCCATACAGATTCATTGTTTGCTGTCTTTACAGAGGGCGATGTGCTGCCCACAAATGGTGAATTTATGTGCTGCATGAAAGATGCGATTACGCAAAGAACGGGCATTTGATCATTCAGGAGGTGAACGGCGGCACTTTTACACGGAGCAATTATTGGAAATGAGTGATCCTGATCCTTGGTCCCAACATAAGATGTGCCTTTTTGAGACTTTTTAAAGTCACAGTTGATAAATCTGATGCATAAATAATTAACATAGCTTTCCCATCCAGTTTTGTAAAGTGGCAAGAGCAGTGTAAAGTCTCAAAAAGTCGTAAATTATTTTATGCAAAATAATGTGAGCCCAAATTTACCAGAATTCTGCCGTTTATTAAATCATACATTCACCCCAAAGACTGAGGCGACCGCTAGAGCGTCTGCACCGGATCAGAGGCAATTGCTGATTTTTTTCCTTCAGAAGTCAGATACCGTAACTGCTTTGAAAAACACAGTCAGCAGATAGCCAGCAAACTGTAAAGTGGAAATCCACTTAGATACAGTACATGTGCGGATAACATTCATGATGTCTGGACCTCTGAAAGGGCTCTATATTACTAAAAATCTGTCCCAATGTACTAAGCAAATGTCCATTCAACTAAATATTAGTGAAAAGAAACGTTTTGAAACCAGTAGCTTATGTTAAAAAAATAAAATAAAGCAGCAAACCTTCATGTGGTACATAACCAATGATCTGCAGTGTGGTTTAGTGGGAGAGGGTTATATTACATTACAAATGGTTATATAGAGCCATGTTCTTACACCTACACATTCAAAGCTAGAAACGAAAATTAAAGGGGTATTTCCATCTCAGACATTGGGGGCATATCCTGGTAAAGCCTGCAAAGTGCTGGATGGCACACCGTGCATGAGCAGTCACCCTCCATTCATTTGTAAGGAAGCACCACTAAAATGAATGGGAAGTGCACTGCACAAACGTGGCCCACCTCAAAGTCGCAACAATTTTCATTTCTGTGTCTTCATTTATTCCTCCCTACCTCCCAGGAGAACTTTTTGACTTTTTGGCTCACGTAGATGAGCTTGATTTTTGTGGGACAAGTTGTTCTTTCTATTGACACCATTTAATATTCCCTATGATGTACTGGAAAAAAAATTATTAATGGGGTGAGAAAAAAAAAAACACAACTACGCCATTGTTTTATGGATTTCGTATTTACAGCATTCACTGTGTGATAAATATGACACTAACTTTTTTCTGTGGGTCAGTATAATTACAGCGATAACATATTCATAAAGTTTTTGCTATGTTTTAAAAGGGTTTTTTCAGGATTTTTATATTAAAGCCTATTCACAGGACAAGCCATCAATGCCACATCAAGTTGTGTTATTCCAGTGCTGGAGCTACTCGGGAACAGCTGATCAGCGTGGGTGCAGGGTGTCAGAGTCAGACCCCTGTCAATCTGATGTTAATGGCCTATACTGAGGATATGCCATCAATATAAAAATCCTGGAAAAAACGTTGAAAAAAATTTCAGTCTACATAGCTGTGTAAGGGCTCTTTATTTGCAGGGGAAGCTGTAGTTTTTAGTGATACTAAATATATATGATTGTTAAGAAAATTTTTATTCAAATTTTTGGGAACATCAAAGTCACCAAAAGTGTTGATTTGGGCATTTAATCTTTTTCTTCTGGAATGGCATTTTCCATATAGGATAAATACTTTATATTTCAAAAGTTAAGCCATTTATAGATGCAGTAATATTTTATTTATTCATCTTTAGCCCCCTACGGAAGATGAACATGCGACCATTGGATTGCTTACACCATAGACCTCAATGGAATAGTATTGCAGTTTTAAATGGAAGCGGTTAATAGAAACTTCACATAGGAAATTTACAGTGGTAGAACTGGGAGCATTCAAAAGGCCCCCAACTGATGTAGTAATAGCATTCGTGATCTTGCTGCAGGATGAGGGGGGGCATTTGTTTCCCTTTAAATGACTGCTCAGTTGCCGTGGGTTGCAGTTCACCAATGTATCTGACAGATTAAATGTCTGTCATGGACACTGATGGGGGATGTCTGTTGTGTATAACAGCAGGCACCCGCCAGCTATGGCACGCACCCAGATGCTGGGCCAGCACCTTATTAAAAGACCCAGCATCTGCCATTGATGTACTGTTGATGTTGGGAAGGGTTTAAAATTACATTCATATTAAACATCTGCCACTCTTAGAGAAGGTACTTACTATCCTCTGTGAATTTTCACACTTGTATGAAGTCTACAACTGCTATTCAAGTCTGCATGTATCCATGGTAACAGACTACAAACTCCATGTAGTCTGACCCTGCAGTCAAACTCCATTCCATCTTTCCTCTACATCTGCGTAATATACATTGGAAGGTAGGAAGGCAAAAAAGACCGACACAATTGTTTGTAGTCTGTCTCTATGGAGACCCATAGGTGTTAATGGATAGGATCTTTAGTTCATACAAATTCAGAGGTGCCTCATTATTTTATCCTAAAAATAAAATGGTTAAGAAATCTGACCCTCCACTTAAAGGGGTTTTCGGACTTTTATACTGATGACTTATCCTCAGGATAGGTCATCAGTATCTGATCAGCAGGGATCTGACAACTGGGACCCTCACTGATTAGACGTTTGAAGGGACTGCCTCCTCACAGTTTACCAAGCACAGCGCCACACATTGGATAGTGGCTGTGATTGGTATAGAAGCTCAGCTCCATTCACTTGAATGGGACTGATTGGCGACCAGGCCATGTGACCAATAAATGTGACGCTACCTCTAGGGCCTTCTCAAACAGCTGATCGGCGGGGGTTTCAGGTATAAGACCCCAACCAATCAGATACTGATGACCTATCCAGAGGATAGGCCATCAGTATAAGGCTACATTCACACGACCGTATGAGTCCACATCCGTTCAATTCCGCAATTTTGCGGAAAGAGTGCGGACCGATTTATTTCAATGGGGCCGCAAAAGACGCAGACAGCTGTCCACATCTGTAGGTCCTTTCCGCTGCCCCGCAAAAAAAAATTGAACATGTCCTATTTTTGTCCGCAATCCCGGATAAGAATAGGCATTTTCTATGATAGCGGCAGCATGTGCGATCCGCAAATTGTGTAACGCACATGGGACGGTATCCGCGTTTTGCGGATCCGCATAATACCACAATCGTGTGAATGTAGCCTAAAGAAGTAAAAAAAAAACCTTGTTAAAGCTTTTGGCTTGTGTTCAAAGAAATATCCAATACATGTCAAAATACTGATGTTCTCTGACACCCAAAGGAAATTCCAAGCAAACCATAATGTTAACTCAAGATAAAATCACCAACTGACAATTAGAAGTGTATAGCAATAAAAAGTGAAGCCTGCAACAAGCAGTCAGAGCAAGCAAGGCCAGAACTTCATGTACTGCCTGCAATGTGACCTCTCCAATGAGCTAAATCGTATTTATCCTGAAGACCTTTTCCTGTAAGCAGTGAGGGCACTTAAAATTATAGATACTTCCAAGCAAAGGTGGATTGTGCAAAACATCAGACAATGGTCATTACTGGGACTGAAGAGTCTTCTAGAGGAAGTGACCTCACTACAGGGACAGAGGCACTGGAGGTGAAAAGCTATTTTTTGAGGTCAGATAATTGAGTTTCATAGGAAAAAGGCTACTGGTACAATTTGTTCTAAACAGAATGGAGATGGCAGGGAACCTGCACCCACAAGGTTAATACACTATAGTCTATAAAGCCATTGTCTCCTAGGTCACTGCATACACAGCAAATATATGGGATGACTCTTTTACAACGTCCACACTGGTCAAAAACCAATACAAACCTGGCAAATACGCATGTTTTTCCTTTACTCTCAGGAACATATACACTCACCGGCCACTTTATTAGGTACACCATGCTAGTAACGGGTTGGACCCCCTTTTGCCTTCAGAACTGCCTCAATTCTTCGTGGCATAGATTCAACAAGGTGCTGGAAGCATTCCTCAGAGATTTTGGTCCATATTGACATGATGGCATCACACAGTTGCCGCAGATTTGTCGGCTGCACATCCATGATGCGAATCTCCCGTTCCACCACATCCCAAAGATGCTCTATTGGATTGAGATCTGGTGACTGTGGAGGCCATTTGAGTACAGTGAACTCATTGTCATGTTCAAGAAACCAGTCTGAGATGATTCCAGCTTTATGACATGGCGCATTATCCTGCTGAAAGTAGCCATCAGATGTTGGGTACATTGTGGTCATAAAGGGATGGACATGGTCAGCAACAATACTCAGGTAGGCTGTGGCGTTGCAACGATGCTCAATTGGTACCAAGGGGCCCAAAGAGTGCCAAGAAAATATTCCCCACACCATGACACCACCACCACCAGCTTGAACCGTTGATACAAGGCAGGATGGATCCATGCTTTCATGTTGTTGACGCCAAATTCTGACCCTACCATCCGAATGTCGCAGCAGAAATCGAGACTCATCATACCAGGCAACGTTTTTCCAATCTTCTACTGTCCAATTTCGATGAGCTTGTGCAAATTGTAGCCTCAGTTTCCTGTTCTTAGCTGAAAGGAGTGGCACCCGGTGTGGTCTTCTGCTGCTGTAGCCCATCTGCCTCAAAGTTCGACGTACTGTGCGTTCAGAGATGCTCTTCTGCCTACCTTGGTTGTAACGGGTGGCAATTTGAGTCACTGTTGCCTTTCTATCAGCTCGAACCAGTCTGCCCATTCTCCTCTGACCTCTGGCATCAACAAGGCATTTCCGCCCACAGAACTGCCGCTCACTGGATGTTTTTTCTTTTTCGGACCATTCTCTGTAAACCCTAGAGATGGTTGTGCGTGAAAATCCCAGTAGATCAGCAGTTTCTGAAATACTCAGACCAGCCCTTCTGGCACCAACAACCATGCCACGTTCAAAGGCACTCAAATCACCTTTCTTCCCCATACTGATGCTCGGTTTGAACTGCAGGAGATTGTCTTGACCATGTCTACATGCCTAAATGCACTGAGTTGCCGCCATGTGATTGGCTGATTAGAAATTAAGTGTTAACGAGCAGTTGGACGGGTGTACCTAATAAAGTGTCCGGTGAGTGTAGTAATACACAGGTTGTGACCTATTTGCTTTAAGAACACTTATCGTGAGATACTGATTATTAGTATTAGTAGGATGTATTACAAGAAGACGAAAAAGAAATATTTACACCACCTAGGATATTTTATGTAATAGATAAGAAAGCGAAAGATTAAAGGCGGTCAATATCAGATCGATGGGGGTCCAATAACCTGCCCCCCCTGACGATCAGCTGTTTCAGGCGACCGCAGCAGGGTACTGCTTCTCAGCTAAACCGTGACAAAAGTGTCACAGACACTAATGGCAGATGTCTGTTGTGTAAAACAGCAGGCACCCACCAGTTATAACATCCAATCATATCCTGACCTGGCACCACATTAAAAGACCCCACATCTGCCACTTATGTATTACGGATGTTGTGAAGAGTTTAAGATGGCAATGATATTAAACATCCGCCACCCTCAGAAAAGGTACCATCCTGATCCTATGAATCATTATCTAATATATAAAGCTGAGTGTATGTGTGTATGTCCGCTAAAGGAATCTGCATCGTTGCAGCTACAATCACGAAATTTGGCACACAAGTACATCAGGTGTTCGGGAAGGTTTTAGAACAGGACTCAGCTCTCCAGGACGTACCGTTCCTGAGATATTCCCAAAAAATGCATTAGCCAATAGAAGCCTGGTCACGTGACCCTTATCAGCCAATAGAAGCTCACAGGCAGTTAGTCTCCACATACACCAGGTTTCCATAACAACCTTGCCAGTGCACTGCTGTAGGTCTGCTTTAAAGGGGCAGAGCGCTGTGGATGACACTGTTAAGGGAGTATTCTGGTTACCATAACTATAACTTATGTTTTAGACTAATTCATCATCAATCATTACCTTATATAATGTAAATTTCACATATTTACTGTTCAGTAGTAATAAAAAATGTATTCTTCCACTGCTACCCACTTTCCTCCTAAATTACTATGGCATCGACCTGTAATTCAGCCACCTTCAAAAGAAGGACTTAAAAGCCCCACCCCAGATCCCACTAAGTCACGTCCCCGACTCAGTCAGGTTACGTCCATTCTACGCCGCATCTGACCGGGATTGCAAAAATGAAGGTAAAAATCACCTTCTTTCAGCTGCAGGGGAGGGAGGGTGACTTTCTCCCTGCAGCTCAGGCTGCACAGTGCTGCTGTCTGAGAGTGAGCTGTTCAAAAGGACATCCCTGTGTCCATCCAGGCCCTGCCCATGACAGAGGACAGGGAGTCTGAAAGCCAGACTGTCCAGCCTCCCCCCCCAACGTTAAGCCGTGCCACCGGTCCCCATGATGCCACACCCCTAAACACGAGGCCACATCCCCGGTTCCATGAAGACACGGAGGAGAAGCTATCTGAGCGTGAGCTACTGAAAGGGTGAACATCCCTGTGTCTCTCCAGGCCCTACGCATGACAGAGGACAGAGATTCTGAAAGCCAGACTGTCCAGCCTCCCCCCAATATGAAGCCGTCCCACCAGTCCCCATGAAGCCACACCCTTAAACATGAGGCCACACCCCCGTGTCCATCCAGGCCCTGCGCATGACATAGGACAAGGAGTCTGAAAGCCGGACTGTCCAGCCTCCCCCCTGAGTCGTGAGCTACTGAAAGGGTGGACATCCCTGCCTAAAACCAGACCTCTGACCACCCTAGGAGAAGGCTGATGTTAGGGTGGCCAGATGTCCGGCTTTAGGCTGGACAGTCCAGTTTTCTGGCTACTTGTTCTCGCAGGGCCTAGATGGACGCAGGGATGTCCACTCTTTCAGTAGCTCACGCTCAGACAGCTTCTCCTCCGTGTCTCCATGGAGCCAGGGGGCGTGGCCACATGTTTAGTGGTGTGGCTTCATAGGGACCGGGGGCGCTGCTTCACGTTTGGGGGAATGGCCTGTGAGGTCTGGCTTTTTGGGGTGAAGACAGTGGCCACCCTAGCTGCTGTGGAGGTCACAGTTAAAGGGGTGGGTGCTGTGGATGTTTCTGTTAAGGGACGGGCACTGTAAAGGTCACTCTCGATATCTTTTAACGACACACACACAAACATTAAATGAAATAGATTAAATATACCCGGGCGAAGCCGGGTCCTTCAGCTAGTACTAGTATAAAGTCTAAGTGTACAACTGCTATACAAGCCTGTGTATCCATGGTAACAGACTACAAACAAACTCCATGTAGTCTAACCCTTACGTCAAACTCCATTCCATCTTTCCCCTACATCTGCAGGATGGGCCATCAATATCAGATCCATAGGCATCCAACACTCTGCACCCCCACTGATCAGCTGTTCCTGGCAGTTATTGTATAGTGGCCATGGCCATGAATGGGTGCTGAACTGCTGTAGAAGCCAGAACCATCAACTACACATTTGATAGAGTCTTCCGCAAGCTGTATAGTTTCCGGCATCGGCGACTGCACGAAACAGCTGATCATTGGGGGTGCAGGACGTGATATCCCCAGTGATCTGTGCCTAGGTCATTAATATCTAAGTACTAGAAGGCTGGAGGCGAAAACTCAATAGTTCATGAAGATTAAAAAATAAGGTCATTGTAAGTTTTGTGAATATACACTATTGCCTTTAGAGTTGTCACGATACCAAAATTTTGATTCAATTTTGATACCAAGAAAAAGTATTCGATACTCAATACCACGCCGAAAAAATAAAACACAAAAAATCTGTGTGCCCCATCAGACCTCACATCAGCCCACTGTGCCCCCATCAGACCTCAGATCAGCCCACCGTGCCCCCATCAGACCCCAGATCAGCCCACTGTGCCCCCAGACCTAACATCAGCCCACTGTGCCCCCATCAGACCTCAGATCAGACCATCGTGCTCCATCAGACCTCAGATCAGCCCACCGTGCCCCCATCAGACCTCAGATCAGCCCACTGTGCCCCCCATCAGACCTAACATCAGCCCACTGTGCCCCCATGAAAATAAAAAAAATCTCTTATCTGTCCTGCGCCGCGGCTCCGCTCGGGTCCGGCACGCCTCTTCTTCTCTTCCCGCCGCTGCACTGTCACCTGACTGCGTGCAGCGTCAGGTCAGAGTGCACGCACTACGTCCTGACGCTGTACGCGGTCAGGACAGTGCAGCGTGGGCCCGGAGAAGAAGAGGAGCGCCGTACCCAGAGTGGAGCCGTGGCGCAGGACAGGTAAGAGAATTTTTTATTTTAGTATCGAAAAAGAGCAAATTCTGGTACCGAATCGATACTGGTATAAAAGTATCGAAATTTCGATACCCGCGACAACCCTAATTGCCTTAGTGATAAAGATGTGAATATTACTGAAGACACACACACACTGACTGAATTAAGGTTACAGAAGTCAGGTCTCACCAAAATCATTATATCAACTACAGCCCTTTATCATTTCTATATGATAAAGCAACAAGTGCTTCTTCTTCTGAGCGTGTTGAAAGGTTACCATACTAATGCAACTGTGACCCATATAAAAGCCATATATGACAGTGGTTTACATTGTCCACAACCACTACTATAGGTCTTCTTGTCATAGAAATTGGCACAAGTTCCTTTTGAAGAAAGTGCTTATTGTGGTAGTTATGTCTTCAAACAAACCTAGACATTTTATATTTACCAAGGTCTAGATCAGGGATCAGCAACCTTGGGCTCTCCAGCTGCTGTGAAACTACAACTCCAAACATGCATGCTTACTTGGCTGTTCTTGTAACTCCTATAAAAGTGAAAGGTGGATTATGGGCGAGTGCCGGGGGTTGCTGATGCCCTGTCTAGAAGGTTACTTCATCTGAATCAGCACTTTCTAGTTCCTCATACCTGTTCTTGTCCGTGGAATCCAGCTCTTCCGCCTCATCTGCACTGCAGGTGGCACTAGAGTCACTGTCTGCATTTGTCTTCCCCCCATGTTTGCTATGCTTCTTTTCCACTTTCTGTGGCACTTCTGATGCCTCTTTTGGTGGTTCTTCAATCTTTTCTGCAACATTCTCTTTAGAGTCCTCTGCTACTTCCTGCTTTATTTCACTTTTGGTTGGTTCCTCGCATGATCTTCCTTCATCTTCCTCTTCCTTTTTGACTGTACTAGCTTCTGGATCTTCTTTGGGTTCCTCCACATTACTAGTCCTTTCTGTAATTTCCTGAGATTGCTGCACAGTTGAGCTACCAGGATCAGCTGGCAGCTCACTGTTTGTTTCCGCTACCGAGGTTCCTATTGGCTTGGCTTCATTGTCTTTGCTCTCTTTGGCTTCCTGTCTTGGTGATGGAACACTCTCTGTATCTGAGCTGTTGTTTACTACAGCTGAAGGAGCAAAACAAATGCATCAGGAAGGCAACCACCTAACACATGCCTCTAACATATCAATAAACAGTACATACATCTAAGGCTACATGCTTGGCTTTCACAGCTGGAAACAGTTGTGGTGCATCCACACAACAAAACTGATGCATTCTACGCTACAAAGTTTTAATAGGTTGTCCTAGATAATGAAAAATCTCAGACAAGCCTTCCAATAGCCTAAAATAAAGTTTAAAAAAAATAAAAAAATCACATTATACTCGCCCCTTTCTTTGACGCGGGTCTGGTCATCCTGACGCTGCTCATTAAAAAGTTCAGTGGTTGTGTGCTGGTATATGGCACATGACCACTGCGGCCAATCCCTGTCCTCAGAGTAAGGGTGCATTCTCACGACTATATGTATTTTGCGGGTCAAAAATAAAAATGGGTGATGTGCAAGAGATGTCCGTATTGCACCCTTTTTTTTTTGTGGACCTGTTTTAACAATGCCTATACGTTTCCACTAAATGGACAAGAATAGGACATTTTCAATTTTTTTTGTGGGACCTAAGACTCGACATATGGATGCAGACAGCATACAGTGTGCTTTTTTTTTTTGCGGACCCATGGAAATGAATGTGCGATGTCCATGTGCGATCTGCAAAAATGTGTATCAGATGAGGACCTAAAACACAGTCGTGTGAAAGGGGGCTTAGACTGAGGACAGTGATGGCTGCAGCAATGGCATTATGGAAATACACTGTGGTTTGAAAACAAGTAGTGGCAGAAGGACCAGAGATTAACTATTTTTTTAAGGGGGGTTGCTTTTCTAAAATTTTTTATTGTTTTTGATAACTGTAACGTAGATAAATGTCAGATTTATTCACTTAGCATGTGTAAAATGTCACTAATAGAATTAAAACAGTAGGCAACACTGATATGGAAAATGACTTGTGAAAATTACCAGATAATACAGTAAAATTGCATTTACATGCTCCGGGGTGAAGCCGATTGTCTGGAAGGAAGTGTTCCTTCCCGAGAGTCGACTGCTTATTAAGTGGAGGTGAAGTGCTGCATTTACATAATGCGATCATCTCGTCAGTATGAGTGATCACTTGTCCCCATAAAAATCTTTGTAGCACGATCTGCTGCCTGGGAACAATGATTGAGATGTCCACATGTCATCCGATGGACGAGCATTTTAATCGTTCATTGGGTGATCTACGGCTACTTTAGACTGACAGATTATCGGGATTAAGCATTCTTAGTAACGTTCGTTCCTGATAATTGGCCCGATATTCAGGCTGCGTAAATCCAAGAGACACTTCTGTCATTCCAAAGTGGTGAAAAGCGGGGGTGGGCCGGCAGGCCTGTCTGATTCATCATTTTTACACCTGTTTTTGGCATAGAAAATTACTTAGATTGAAGCAAGTAAAGCGCGTAAGTTATGTAGAGGCCAGCACCTCTGCATATCTTAGGAGCATCAAGCGGCAGCGTCTAAATCGCTGGTCTTAGTAAATGACCCCTAATGTTTCTTATTGTCACATGTACTATTGACTTATGGAAAACCAATTTAAATGACAGCTACTCTTTAGGGCAGGGATCAGCAACCTTCGGTACTCCAGCTATTGTGAAACTACAATTCCCAGCATGCTCCATTTATTTCTCTGACAGTTCTTAGAAGAGCAGAGCAAGTATGCATGATGGGAGTTGTAGTTTCACAACAGCTGGAGTGCAGGAGGTTGCCGACCCCTGCTTTAGGGTACATTCAAACAACCATATGTATTTTGCAGTCCACAACATATGGATCTGGAATAAACGGATACCGTCCATGACGTCTACATTTTTTGCAGACCCACTGACTTCAATGGGTCAGTGCTCCACATTTGTGGCCAAGAATAGGACATGTTTTATCCCTTGCAGAATGGACATACGGATGCAGAAAGCACAAAAAAATGCATACGTCACACGGACAGTATATCTAAAATGGATATGGTTGTGTGACTGTACCCTTAAGTGAATGAATAGCAAGGAAAAAAATAGAAAATAAGCGATTGCTTAGTCCAGAAAAAATACACATAGGGCACCGTACTAAGTTTAAATATATAAATGGTTACGGCAGAGATCAGTCTAATCATTTTGTTAATGAAAAAGTAAACATTGCATGGATATGCAACGTGTCTACGGGAAAGAATGTTTTTTCAGCATAGAAGGTTTCTTGCACTGTATGAGCACTGATTGCAGCTAGAGTGGAAATATTATTTTCGCTGCAATTATAGGCAGGAAATAGTGCCGTGAAGGCCGTTCATAACGGATGCAGATGGTTGTATTATCAGTAACGGAAGAGTTTTTGTGTGAACCCTGCCGGATCCAGCAAGAACGCTAGTGTGAAAGTAGCCTCAGTGTCCTGCTCTTTTTTTCACGGTATCACCACTCCACCCACTCAGCCCAGATGTTTTTAATTAGCAGGAGACTGCACACAAGGGTTAATAAGCGCCTGCTTGGTCTCAGTCTAGAGGAGCAACCAACATTACAAGCACTTACTGTCTCCTTCTTCTGCCATTTCTTCTTCATTACCACTAATCCCTGATGCCTCCATCTCTTCATCCTCTACAGCAGGCGTGTACTGGACCTCCTCCTCCATCTGCGCTGCTTTTTTCTTTTTGCGCCTGTTGTTGCGCTCCTTCTCCTAGAAGAAATAAGTTACTTAAAAGCAAGTCTGTTATAAGAATGTACATTAGGAAAAATACGCCATGAAATCAGTGACTTCATGAAGTCAACTCATGGAATTTTAGAAAATGTCACTGGTGACCGCAATGTTATTAACTCTTCTGGTGATAGTAGAGGCGAATGTTACGAACAGGTGAGAGGAGATACACCTTGGTAGACAAATTACTGTCAATTTTAGAGGCCGGGTAGACTGCTCTTCGTAAAGAAAGGGAGATTGCTATTCGTAAACATGCATGCCCTGCCAAGTGTGAATGTTTATAGCAACAGGAGAGGGGAACAGACCACTCTCCTCCTTCTTTCACACAGGAACAGAGAATTTGGTATTCTGAAACCCAACATGCAGAGTTGTTCTTTCCACGGACATGTGCCCCTGGGAAGCTATCAGAAAGTGCCCATATACACTTAATTTCTTAAAGGGGTTGGCCACTTGCTGTCTACTGTTGACCAAAGTGCATGTAACATGCCTGTATGACACTTACTATTATAGCCTTTGTTGATGGTCTGCACTATTTGCTATAATTCAAGTCACATCCCCTGTTGGGTCCTGTCCATAAGATGGCCGCTGATGGAGGGTCATGTGACCTGGCACAACACTCGGCCTCCTCCATTCAAGCACAGGGCACCTGCACTAAACGCCCAGCTGAACAAGTGCAGACAGCAGGTGCTGTGTATTCGAACGGAGGACGCTAAATGACTGGTGATATGACCCTTCTTTAGCAGTCTTTTTATGGACAAGACTATTGTCCATAAAGACATGCCCAACAATGGGGCAGGGCCTATGAAATACTGAAAATGGCGCACAACATCAACAAAGACTACATTAGTAGGTGCCATATAGTCATTTTACATACATATTGGTTAACAGTAGCCAGAAAACGGCCAACCCCTTTAAGTTGTCTGGCCAACTCTGGAAGCATGAAGTCTGCAGCAGCAGCACTACTCCTATAATCTCATGACAACATGCATAAAAATCTGAGAAAAAGACTTAGTAGTGCTAACAGCACCCTGACATCAGGAAGCAGCATGATCATTTTTACCGATTAATGTAGATTTGGGGAGTTTTCGGCAGTGTAGAGTCTCTTTAACTGCTTAACCATCAATACACCTTTTTTTACGGTGGTCACTAAGCGACTTTAGGCTGGGTCGCCGTCTTTTCACGACGGCCTAGTCTAAGCAGAGTGGAGAGCCGCGCTCCTACTCTAAAAGCCCGGGCCAGCAGAAGAGCTGATCTGGGCTGTTTAACTCCTTACATACCATGGACAATAGATTCTGCCACATGTAAGTCCTCTGTCTCCCATCGGCACCCTGCAAATGTGATCACAGGGTGCGGATGTGTATATAAGCAGGCTGGGAACTGGTATAGGCCCCAAGCCTGCCTTGAGTGTTCCGCAGCATGCTGCGCCTTTCTGGCGTAGCCCGCTATTCAATGTCCGTATAGCACTGAAATTAAAATCAAAAGACTGCCTGCGATAGCCCCTTTGTGGGACTATTAAGGGAATAAAAAAGGTAAAATAAAAAATTGTAAAATAAACAAAAAAATATGATTTTTTTTTCCATTGAAAATACATTTTTCAATGAAAAAAATTGCAAAAATAAAATGTCTCCCACATGTTTGGTAACACACTATACAAATATCATGTAAATTATCACCCTGAAAAACAAACAAAAAAATGCCAGAATTTCTCATTGATTCTTAGTTGCCACTGATAAAAATGAAATAAAAAAGCGATCAAAAAGTGTTATTTACACCAAAATGATACCAATGAAAACTAAGTCATCCTGCACAAATCAAGCCCTCACACAACTCCATAGAAAGAAAAATAAAGTTATTGGTCTTGGGATTTGGTGATGCAAACAGATTTTCTTCTCTTTTTTTGTTTTTTATTGCACAGAAGTAGTAAAATGTAAAAAAAAAAAGTATATGTATTTGGTATCACTATAATCCTAATGACCCACAGAATAACGATATCATGTTATTTATGCAAAAAAAGAAACGTCACAAGATTTATTACGTAAAAACGCAGTGGCAATATTGCTTTTTTTCCCTATCTTTCTCCGAGAAAGAGTTAATAAAAGTTAATCCAAATATTATGTGCACCCCAAAAAGGCATCACTAAAACTTACAACTGGTCCCGCAAGCCCTCATACAGCTACAGAGATGGAAAAATAAAAAAGTTATAGCTCTTGGAAGTCGATGATGAAAAAAAGGAAGAAACATTAACTAAGGGGTTAATGTTCAGATACTGTATATAGATCACGCCATCTTTTCAGTGTTCACCTGTACACACAGGGTTTCAGTAAACTGGCAGCTGGCTAAACGTGTACTGGGATCACTTGCCGGAGATAATGGCTGCTCCGGATATGTGCTATTTATATACATGTTGCAGACGGGCTCTAAAAGCATCTGAAATACTTCCATTCAGGGATTGGAAAAATACATCAAGATGCACAGTGTAATTCTGGACAGTCACAAGGTAATGAATGCCCTGATATGGCTACTTATCAGAAAACCGCTTTTCATTTATTTATTTTGTCTTTAACCAAATGCAAGTCACCAGAGTTGGAAATGTGTACTCCGCTTGCATTTTAATTGCTTTCTTGTTGCCTAAAGAGAAACCTGAAGACAAACAGACCGGGAAAACAGCCATGGAGAGCCGAAGCACAATGGTTACTATGGTAAAGGTCTCCTTCACCTTCTCTCTTCCAGCATCTCTCACTGATGAGCAACCCTTACTAAAAAAAAAAAAGACATGGGGGGGAATTTATCATTAGGAGAATATTTGAAGTCAGTTTTGCTTCAGTCTGTGTTGGAGTACTTTGTGCCACATTTGTCAAATGTCATAGGTTGTTTGATAAATGTGGCTTGTTCTTAAACCTAACACTTCTGTCTAGAGAAGCTCCTCCACTTTTCCTACTCCAGCCTCCTCCTGGAGTGAGATTGCAACTATTTTGCGACTTTTTAAAAAAGTCTCAATGATAAATATGGAGTGAAACTTATTAACATAGCTAACCACACCCACTTTTCCACCCATATTACAAAACTGGAGTGAGTGGTGTACACATGCAAAAAGTCGCAAAATGTTGTGCAAAAAAGTTGCAAAAGCCCTATTTTGCGACTTTTTGATGCCAGAATTCTGGAGTGATGGTATGATAAATCAGGGCCATGGTCTACATTAGAAGCACAGGTTTAACCAGTTTGCTGCCAGAATAGTTAACAACTTCATGACTGATTTACAGTGGTAAACACTACTATGTGGTATGGGGAGTTAATCTGACCATGGGGTCCCATAGCAAAACTTATAATACCTCTAGCAGGAAATTCAGAATATAAAAAGCTTGTGACTGTTTTGGTCTCCCTTACATAAAATAATATAGTATAATGTACAGAGCAATGTCTCGATACAGGGGGAATGCACACAGTGATGTCACAGTACAGAAATAATCTGCTCAGTGAAATTATAGTACAAGAAATATACAGTGAGGTCCTGGTACAGGACTAATGCACAGACTGATGTCACAGTACAGTAAAATTACAGTTCAGGCATAATGTGCACAGTGTAACAGTAGAGATAATTCACATAGTGATGTGACAGTAGAGAGACGCACACAGTGATGTCACAATACAAGGGTAACGTGTAGACTGATGTCACAGTAGACGGATAGAGTACACATAGTGAAGTTGTGGCACAGGTATAATGTGCACAGTGATGTCACACTAGAGGGATAGTGCCCACAGTGATGTCATAGTGATGTGACTGTAGAGGAGATGCACACAGTGATGTCACAATACAAGGGTAATGTGTAGACTGATGTCACAGTAGAGGGATAGAGTACACATAGTGAAGTTGTGGCACAGGTATAATGCAGGGCTGTGGAGTCGGTAAGCCAAAGCCCCGACTCCTCAATTTCCCCTCACCCCGACTCCGACTCCCGACTCCCTCATACATGGAGCATGTTTAAGTGATAACTTTAAACAAATTTGCATAAAATCAATAGTACAGATAAGTCATGACAAAAACCGTTTGTAATCTATCAGGCTTCTCTGGGTACAGCTCACTTAGGGCCTAATCAGAGGCGTAGCTAGAGGTTCAGCACATGGGGGGGGCGACACATATTTGAGTGGGCCCCCCACTTATTGGCTTCCCAAACGCACGTTTCCAACTTCACAGGCACATACTACTAGTTGCGGTCATAATACTGTATTAGCAAGATGACTATATAAAAACTGCTAGATCATCTATGCCAGAGATGGCCAACCTGAGGCTCTCCAGCTGTTGCAAAACTACAACTCCCAGCATGCCCGGACTGCCTTCAGCTATCAGCCTACAGCATGGCATGGTGGGAATTGTAGTTTTACAACAGCTGGAGAGCCGCAGGTTGGCCATGCCTGATCTATGCTGTTAAGTACAGTACAATAGACTTTCTACATACCCTACTCTAAATACTGTACCACATAATGCAGTAAAATATAGGATTAATACGAGTAAAAAAGGGGACTCCTATGTTAAAGGAAATCTGTCCCCAGCTTTTACATCACTAAACTAACAGTCCTTTGCCCCCATCAGACCTCAGATCGGCTTAATGTGCCCCCATCAGACCTCAGATCAGCGTATGGTGCCCCCATCAGACCTCAGATCAGCAGAATGGACCCCCATCAGACCTCAGATCAGCGTCTTGTGCCCCATCAGACCCCAGATCAGCAGAATGTGTCCCCATCAGACCTCAGATCAGCAGAATGTTCCCCCATCAGACCTCAGATCAGCAGAATGTTCCCCCATCAGACCTCAGATTGGCTTAATGTGCCCCCATCAGACCTCAGATCAGCAGAATGTTCCCCCATCAGACCTCAGATCAGCAGAATGTTCCCCCATCAGACCTCAGATCAGCAGAATGTTCCCCCATCAGACCTCAGATCAGCAGAATGTTCCCCCATCAGACCTCAGATCAGCAGAATATTCCCCCATCAGACCTCAGATCAGCAGAATGTTCCCCCATCAGACCTCAGATCAGCAGAATGTTCCCCCATCAGACCTCAGATCAGCAGAATGTTCCCCCATCAGACCTCAGATCAGCAGAATGTACCCCCATCAGACCTCAGATCATCAGAATGTGCCCCCATCAGACCTCAGATCGGCTTAATGTGCCCCCATCAGACTCCATAATGGAAGCGCTCACTTGTATTCACTGATTGTACTAAGGCCATCCCTGCTGGGCCCCCCAGAGGTATTGGGCCCGGAGCATCGCCTCCCCTGCCCCCCCTCTACCCCCAGTAGCTACGCCTCTGGGCCTGATGTATGAAAACTGTCTAGGTCTAAGACTTTTTGTTGTTGCCCATAGCAACCAATCAGAGCTCCCCTTTCATTTCTCCAGAGCACTATATGAAATGAAAGGGGAGCTCTGATTGGTTGCTATGGGCAACAAAGAAACTTCTACACCTAGACAGTTTTCATACATAAGGCCCTAGGTGTTTTACATCAGCAGATAGAAGCCATGAGAGCAGCTAACCTCTCCAAACATGAGCTCAGAGGAAACATAAAGCATACAGAGAGAACATGCACTGGACATAAAGGGCAGTACACAGTCATCTCAACTAAAAGCCTAAATCCTTAGATCAGGAATAGAACAGACATTTATAGGACATTTCATCATTTCACAAATTCTTATAAAAATATATTCAGCACTGAACTAAATGTACTAATTCATTATATATTTTAGGAGTCGGTCCATTTTATACCGACTCCACCAAAATGGTGACCGACTCTGACTCCACAGCCCTGGTATAATGTGCACAGTGATGTCACACTAGAGGGATAGTGCCCACGGTGATGTCATAGTGATGTGACTGTAGATGGATAATGCACATTATGATATTATAGCACCCAAATAATGCACACAAAGGCTGTCCCCCATGTACGCTGTGACATTACAGAATGTGAAAAAAACCACAATGATGCACACACAGGCTTTATGACGGCCTAGTACAAGGATAATGCAACAATGTCATTGCACAGAAATCATGCAAAATGTAATGGTGCAGGGAGGGGATGATGTACACAGCAAAGGTTACCATAGGACTCCATAGTAAAGCTTAGGAAGGAGCAGAAATCCATTTTCCAGACCTTCTTCCATGGTCACTACCTGCACCTTGTATTTTACTTGACGGACCTTATAACAGCATCGTATGCTGCCAGCCAGTTGTCCCTATGCTTATGGCACCCCAATTCTGTTGTGAATGATAATTTACCAGCTCAGGATACAAAATGTCTTTTCCCATTGCATATAAACTTCACACGTGAGAATTCCCACTTTAGAGCTGATGTTTAGCATTGAGTGAACTTATGTTTTCAAGTTTGGTGTACAAGGTTCGGGTTATCTAAGAATCCCGTTAGGTATTCCGCTACCACTGACTATAACTTATGGTCCATGCAGAATCCATAACAGAATTCTTAGATTACCTGAACCTTGTACGCCAAACTTACGCAAAACACAAGTTCTCTCATCCCTACTGATGTTGGAGCTGAGCACCTAACCTCTTCCAGGCGTGCAGTATACCATTCGTTTTAATGACAAAGACATGCTATGACATGTTTTATTTAAAATACTCTTAAATACGAACACATTCATGTGAACATTTTGTAATGTCATTTTTTATTTAATAAGTTTATATGAATGTTATTGGCACATACGTTGCTATGTATGTATCCAGACTGCAATCTCCTCTCTACTGGACATAAATTCATTCAAATAAGCGGATGATCACATCCATTTAACAATGTACTGAACATTTAGGATACAAAATTAGCCTTATATATAGTACGTTGAGATCCCTCCAGTTGTCATGCCAATTGAACATAGTAACTATGCTTTATGAGCAAGTCTACAGGCATCCCCTCCCCCAAGAACAGACAGAAGACCGGCAATATGCAGACAGAGCTTTAAGACGCCCTGCACACCGTGTGGTTGGTTTATTAATCTTGCTGGCACAATCAGGGACCGTCTGTGCTTATTTTTCAGGAGAAGGAAAAGTTCAAGAAGAAAAAAAAATTATATGTAGGGAAATTTTCAAATATTTGAACTGACATTAAAAAGAGACCAAGGAAAAGTTTTTAAAGAACCATGGGAATCTGCTGAGTTCACCCTAACTTTTATTAGTTCCCCCCCAAATAATATGACAACCTTACAAACATGCAAAATGCACATCATTCAATACTAATATACAATACTATAAAACAGGTTAACCTCTGCTTCATACTTCCAAACAGCAAAAAAACAAAAAAAACTCCCTAAACTCTATGCACAAGAATGCTTTTATAAGGGTCTGTTCACATTCCCACCCGAGGCATCAGAAATAGTGCTGAGCGAACTTCTGTTTTCAAGTTCGGGTTATCTAAGAATTCCGATATGGACTCCACTACCATGGACTATAACTTATGGTCCGTGGTAGCGGAATCCATAGTGGAATTCTTAGATAACCCAAACAGGAACCTTGTATGCCGAACTTAAAACCACAAGATCGCTCAACACTAATCAGAAACTGACAATATGACAATTTCCCCAAAGTTACCACTAAAGTGAATTACAGTGTGTCATGAAAAAACAGTCAATATTATCTTTTCTCTAAATTCTGGATTCTAAGTCTGTTTTTTCGAGACATTGTAATTCACATTAGTGGTAACGTTGGGGAAATCTTCATATTTAACAGGGAAAAGAGTGCAGTATGCTCTGCCATCAAAAGGATGGCCACTATGATGGAAACCTGTGAGACCCTTTATAAGTCAAATCAACTGGATGCTGTCGGTGCCCAATGCAGGACGGATTCAGGGCTGCGATGATAGAAGAGATTAATGGAAATTTTAACGGAAGTGTGAACATTGCTTTCATTTGCTCCATTATGCCTAGTTTACCAGGTTCATATTTTACTTGGATTCCACCATAGCAGCGAGACCACCCTCTTAGGCCAAGGAAAGACTAAGATCCCACCTGTGACAAGTCACGTGAGACATGGCACACAAGATATGCCGAGAAACGTGTCATGACTGCATGGGTGCCCATTACCTTCTGCTCAAATGTGACGCCTATAAAATGAGTGAAAGTTACAAAAGCTACAGTACACCCATGGGTCCAGCGGCAGTCCAGTTGACTGGCAAGTTAATACTGTGGTTAATGAGCCTGTACTGGACTATTACTGTATATTGAAACTTTGTGCCATCACAAAATTACATAGGAATAACTACCAATAGGAGAAGCAATACATTTTACATGTTTGGTAATGTGGCCAAAATAAAACAACGAGAAAGTTTAGATCTGAACAGTACAAACACAAAGGAAGGGAACCAGCACTTTACAGATTTAGATATATTTAAGAAAAAATAAAAAAAAATAAAAACAGTATGGCACCAAGCCACAGGTCCTTACCATCTTCAGTTTGTGCTGCTGTAGGATGCTGTCTAAGTTCTGCCTCTTCTTGTAGTTAAAGTAAAAGTTCTTGCACTGGGACACTGTTTTGGAGCCCACCATTCTCGCAATGGCAGACCAATTGCGGCCATATTCAAACAAACCTGAGAACAGAAGGAGACAGAGAATTGTACAGTTAATAACCGAAGAGGAGAAAGCAGTGAGAAATGAAGTATTACTACGTCATTGCTAAATCCTAGACCTTGGAAGGAAGCCTGCTGATATGGGGCATGAATGCTAACCCTGTGTCACTGGAGTACCAGCTCAATTAGTCACCAGCAGGACAAGTTCAGGGTAAATGTAGGACACAGATCAGGCGTCATTAACCCCTCACACGCCTATTTTCCGTTCATTGAATAGAGCTTTGTATTTACGTTTATTTCATAGCTGCCTTTTGCTCCTCTACCGCAGATTCTAGCAGAAACACAGGACAAAATACTGCAGTACGCTGCAGAATGACCGACCCCATTCAGTTATCTTTTTTTTGCTTTTCTGTTACTATACTAAAACAGAGGTGCCCATAACAACATCACATTCTAATGTTAAAGAGGCTCTGTCACCAGGTTTTAACCTATGTATTTTAATACATAGGTTAAAACCCCTTAACTTGTACATTTCTCACATACCTTTATTGCAGAGTATAGCGCAGCGGTTGTGCTGAAAAATGAAGTTAAAACATTATGCTAATGAGCCTTCGGAGCAAGGGGGGGCGGGCTCTTTCCTCCTGAGCATCGCTTCTTCATCGCCCCCCGGGCCCGAGGCTCTCCCCCATGCCGAAGTCCACGCCCCTCTGTAAAGTGACTGACAGCGCTAGACCGTTTGGCCTAGCGCTGAAATCCCGCGCCTGCGCAGTCCGATCGCGCCGGCGCGTGCGCAATAGCGCTTGCAATGCCGAACACTGCAAGCGCCTCCATCCTTGTGCGCACGCGCCGTCACTTCCGGGTTCAGCGAAGTGACGGCGCGTGCGTACAAGGATGGAAGCACTTGCAGTGTTCGGCACTGCAAGCGCTATTGCGCACGCGCCAGCGCCAATTTTTCACATTTATTCATATGCAAATAAGAAGTTCAAGCAACAGGAGGCGTGGCTGAATCATTTGAGCACTGGTTTGTAACACTTCATACTATCTGCTATCCTCAGCTCCACTCCTGTGCACTGGATGCTTTGTGTCTATCTTCCGGTCCTTGGCTTGTTTAATTCTTCCCTGGCATGCTGCAGCCAATGACTGGCTTTAGTGATTATGTGTCCAGTTATTGGCTGCAGCAGAGCAGATGATCGTGCCCATGCCTGGGAGGAATTAAACAAGCAGCAGACTGGAGGATGGACACACGGGAGCTGGCAAGCAGGACCAGAGCGGTGGGGAGTAAGTAAGTGCGATTCTTTCCATAACAGAAGCCGGCTGCGGGCATGTGTGAAAAGTTTGGCCTAGCAGTTCTGAGATGACTGCCAGCATGTCCAGTAATGAAGGTCCTCCTCTGGTCTTAGGAGGAACTTACGACTGAGCATGTGCAGCACAGGGACAGGAGAGAAAACAGAGGTGAGAACTGATTATCTATCACCACTAGAAAACCCTGCTTATCCCCGATTTTGATAAATAAGTGCCTTAGGTTGATAGACCCATATTTCAAACCAGTCCCCAATATTCCAGTACTGCACTACTGGTAAGATGCCATATGTATGGCCTTGCAAAAAACTAATTTGGGTTTGCAGAAATAAATTGTTGGGCATATATGTTTGTTTATATATATATATCTGTTAGTAAATAACGAACTGTAACAATAAGTGTATAACAACTTTTTTTTATATTTTACATAAAACAATAAAACCTAAGACAATCTTACACTAAATTACACAAAAAAAGCTCCCAGGACTCCCTTTTTTTCCTTATACAGTGGGAGAGCGGGGTGGGTGGGGGGGCTGGGGGGTTGGGCGAGGGGGGAGTGCTGCAGAGGTTGTTTTTTTTTTCTTGGACACTGAGGCGGCAGCACAGGCTCGGTTACAGGCTCTGATCTGACAAGAACTGAGGAGATCAGAGCCTGTAACCGGCTTTTTACTGGGTTTTCACTGGATTAAGCTCTATACTGGTCTGTACAGATTAACCAATCAGAGCGATTGCTGACAAAGGACCATTCTGATTGGTCCCTTGCCAGCTGATCCAGAGTCTCCTTTGTTCATGACAGCGGAGACTCTGGAACGGTGACACTTCTTCGTGTCACAGTGACAGAAGTTTAGGGCTCTGATCGGATGCTGCCACTGCCATCAATGATTATAATACTGGGCGAGGGGCGCACTGCACCACCTATGAAGGTAATAAACATGATTATAATACTGAGGGGATAGGCCACTGTGCCACCAATGGATATGATCAACCCTTAAATACAAATGTAGGCCTCAATGACAGGGCACGGTGATCCGCACCTGAGGGGTTAATTGATGCAGTTCGGCTGATCCCCGCACCGTCATTGAGGCCAGGTGCCGGGTATGTTATACCGCTGGCACCCGAAGCCTACATTTGTATTTAAGGGTTAATCCTATGCATTGGTGGCGCAGTGGTCTCCCCCCTCAGTATTATAATCTTGTCGATTATCTTCATTGGTGGCAGCGGCAGCTTCACAGCTCCTCCCCTCCTCTGCACTGCTCTTTTCATTGGTGGCAGCGGCAGCTTCACAGCTCCTCCCCTCCTCCTCACTGCTCTTTTCATTGGTGGCAGTGGCAGCTTCACAGCTCCTCCCCTCCTCCTCACTGCTCTTTTCATTGGTGGCAGCGGCAGCTTCACAGCTCCTCCCCTCCTCCTCACTGTGCTGCTCAGGAGAACATGGTGCGCGCTGAGGGCGGTGTGTGCGCCATGTTCTTTAACAGATACTAGGTTGCGCAGTAGCACAGCCTAATATGGGAAAATAGTAAATCCCAGTATCGTATCAATCTGGGTACAAAGGTATTGATTGGGTATCAAAAGTTCGATACCCGGTGCAACCCTAATCTGCAGTCACACGTGTGCTACTGCTCCATTTAGCTCTATGGGACTGTCAGAGATAGCAGAGCAAAACGTGACCTCCACTCCATTCAAATGGGTATATACAGGGCCCTCATTATCATGATCATTGGACCCCTACCGATTAGATTTTTAACCCCTATGACAGGGGTGGCCAACCCATGGCTCTTGAGCCGCATGTGGCTCTTTGCCTTCAAGTGTGGCTCTAGCCGTGGAGCCAGGAAGCAGTCAGGCCAGCTCACTCTCCACCCCATGCTCAGATCTCCTTTCCTGATCGAGCATCGTTGCTACTCTGCACTTTCTCGCCACTAAGTCCTGATGCACACAGTGTCAGATCGCAGTACATGGAGACGCGCACTATGACCTGACATTGTGTGCATCAGATCACAGTGGAGGGCGTGTCAGACCTGCAGAGTAGCAGATGCCTGATCAGGAGCTTGTTGCTCGATCAGGAGAGGGAAGAGATTTTTTAAAATTATAGAACTGAGCATGGGGGTCTGATCTAAGCATGGGAGGTCCTGATCTGAACATCGGAGGGGGCTCCTGATCTGAGCAATGGGGGTCAGATCTGAGCCTAGGGGGCGTCAGATCTGAGCATGGGGGGGGGGCAGATCTGAGCATGGGGGGGCAGATCTGAACAAGGGGGAGATCTGAATATGCGGATCTGAGCATGGGGGGGGGGGGGGGAGATCTGACCACTGAGGGTCTTACACTGGGAGTCTGATTTGAGGTCAGATGAAAAATATTTTTTTTCTTTTATTTTTCTTTGTTAAAACATTGGTGCATCTTATAGGGCGAAAAATACGATGACTCGTGTGTAAATGTATAGCTTGTGGCTCCTGGTAGTCATACGTTTTTTTTTTTCTGGCTCTTTGTGTCTGTAAGGTTGGCCACCCCTGCCCTATGTTGTGGACCTTAAGTTTTCTTAGGGCAGAGAAGCAACACCATCCGGAACATGCAAGCTTAAAGGGGTTATCTGTGAACTCGGAACCCTAGTCGATCAGCTGTTAGAAGAGGCCGCCGCTTTGTGAGCACTACAGCCTCTTCCTAGGCCTTGTGTTGTCACCATGCATCAGTCACATGGCCTAGGTGGGGCTCAGCCCCATTCAAGTCAATGCAATTGAGCTGCTATACAAATCACAGCTGCTACACAATGTACGGAACTGTGCTTGGAAAGTTTCCGTTGAGCGCAGTGGCTCACTGAAACAGCTGATCAGTCGCGGTGCTGGGACTCAGACCCCCACTCATGTGATAAATGACCTATAATGACCTATTCCTGGATAACCAGATTTGGCCATATATTATACATCAGATAAGACCAGCAACATCGCAATGCAATATGTCTGATAATTGAAAGTGCAGGAATGAAGCTTAGGGACAATATTAAAATTAGTATCAAAATGACTATTATCGGCCGACGTCCCATTAAAAAAATTATCCAAATATGGGGAAAATTACTACAACACCCCTCATATACCATTCACTCCCCTTATAAATACTACAGTACATAGGCTAAAAAAATGCTTACATCAGTCTTGTGCTAATCAGAATTTGAGTTAGAGAAGTATTCTAGGCCCCAAAACATAGCTTACCAAGTGTGAAAATAATCACTTCTGTAATGTCTAATAAGGCTACTTTCATACTGGCGGCACGGGTGTCCGGCAGGTGAACAGCCTGCCGGATCCGTGCTGCCACTACTGCACGTCTTCGGCCAGAACTACGCTCCGTCCCCATTCACTATAATGGGGGCGGGCCCGAGTTCCAGCTGCAGAACGGCAAACATGCCGAGAAGCGGCTGGACTAAAATTACAACATGTTCTAATTTCAGTCCGGCCGCTTCTCGGCATGTTTGCCGTGCTGCTGCCGGAACTCCGGCCCGCCCCCAATTAAAGTGAATGAGGACAGAGTGTAGTTCTGGCCAAAGACGTGCAGTAGTGGCAGCACGGATCCGGCAGGCTGTTCAGCTTTTCACCTGTTTTCTTGATCTTACTGACATCATGGCGGTCATCTTGTTTGCTATATACTGGCATTAGCTGAGAGGACAACTGGTTGTGCCAAACATCTGACTATACAATTTTCTCTTCATTCAGACTGCAGGTCATAGCTCAGTCAGCACCAATGAGAATCAGCTAGTTCGTCTCAAGCTGGCTACAAAAAAAAACACATACCGTACTGGCCAATGATGCCAAGAAAGACTTGGTAATTTAGTGGATATGGGATCAAATAGATTTTTGATCACTATACGGTGTATTTAAAGGGAACATGACAGCAGATCTGTACTTATCAAACTGACCCGTTACATGTGTGCTTGGAAGCTGAAGGCATCTGTGTTGGTCTTATGTTCATGGTCCCATGTGGCCATATTCATTATATATATGCAAATGAGTCTTTAGGAGCCATGGGGCGTTTCAATTACACCTAGAGGCTCTGCTCTCTCTGTAACGTGCACCCTCTGCACAGGGCCAGATGTCATGACCTTATCGTTTTGCAGTCCTGTAGCAGATTTTCCATTGCAGAGATTTCAGCCTCTGTGGATGTGCCTGACACAAAACATCTTTAATACCAATTCTCAATAGACTGGTGTTATACCTGATGAATATAACGGGAGGCATTGCTGATAATCGTGCATACAATTCCTGGAAATTAGCATGTACTCCACAAATCCCAGCCTCCAGCAGAACTGGAGACACTGTCTTAAAGAGGACCTTTCACCACTCCTGACATGCCTGTTTTAATATCTTTATGCATTCCCCACATACTAACAATTCTGGAGCATCTATTTTTATGTCTGTATGTTGTGCCATTCCTTTATTATTTGCACTAGAAGTTATGAGTGAATTGCTATTTGCCTTCAGTAAAGGAACAGAGGGGAGGTGACCAGTTGGGGGTGTGTACCTGCACAGTCTGAACATGGCAGCACTGATTGGATAGAGTCAGTCTGTGCAGGTACACACCCCCAACTGGTCACCTCCCCTCTGTTCCTTTACTAAAGACAAATAGCAATTCATTCATAACTTCTAGTGCAAATAATAAAGGAATGGCACAACATACAGACATAAGAATAGATGTTCCAGAATTGTTAGTACATGGGGAATGCATGAAGCTATTAAAACAGGCATGTCAGGAGTGGTGAAAGGAACTCTTTAAAGGGGTTGTCCAGGTTCAGAGCTGAACCCGGACATATCCCCCTCTTCACCTAGGCTACCTCTCTGAATTGCACAGGGCAAGGGCTTTTTCTGCAGACCTGGTGACCTAGCAGTGTTCCCAATGACATCACCAGCACTAATGGACAGGCTTTAGCACTGCCCAAGTCTGTAAAACAGGCTAGGGTAGCGCAAAAGCCCACCCATTAGTGTCCTTATACTCTAGGGCAGCCCTAAAACCCACCCATTGGTGCTAGTAATGTCACCGGGAACACTGCTAGGTGGAAGCCTCAGCCTAGCAGTCGAAGTTTGTAAACAAAAAAGACCTTGCCCTGTGCTCAGTACAGGGAGAGCACTGTAGCATGAAATGCTTCGATGGTCATCTCAGAGGGGCTGGCTGGGTGAAAAAGGGGATATGTCCGGGTTCCAAGCTGAACTTTAACAATATAGGGGAATATATATATTGAGAATTTGGGCTGTTTTTTTGTACACAGGGCTGTCAGAACTACTCCACTCTATGTAGCAAGTGAAATGGCAGCTTAAGAGATCAGGCAAACAAGTCTATTAGGGTAAGAAGCTTAAATCTTGTTGTAAGTGGTGCACCTGAATTATTAACACTCAGATCTTGATCAACTGGTTCGGATCAGCCATCAGGATTAGGGGAAGCCTAACAAGAGTTAGGCTGTAAGGAAACTACCATAATATATATGCAATGTATGTACTGATCCAGTAGGTTCAATGCTCAAGGTCACAGGGCAGCCCCTTTTACCAGTGCTTACTGTTTAGGTTTGCTGCCAAATCTAGGGTTGTTGCTTCATGAACTACACAATGACAATCTGCCAAACACTAATGGAGATATCAAGCTGAAGAACATACAACCTCATTGTTTAGTCTCATCTGACAACTATGTCTGTCTTCTTCTGCACTCTGCAATGCTTGGAAACTACTCTGACACTTAGTGACTCACATTTGCTGACGGAACAGCATTCATAGTTTCATGCCTTTTTATTATTTCCGTTTCTTACAAGTTTTATTAAGATTTGAGGTTTGTAAGGGACTATTAGAAGACACATTTTGGGTCAAAGGGACAGAAAACAATCATTCCAATTATATGTGTGTAAATTAAAAAATACAAAGAAACACATTTAACTACATTGTACAAAAGAGCAAAGCTGAGCTGAACTTTCAAGGATGAGCTATTTGCATACTGTTCTGTCCTATAGATGGGACGATACAGCAGGCAATTGTTAGGAAGGACGCGTTCCTTCCCGGCCATCACCTGCTCAACAGCGGAGGAGAGTGCTGCATTTACATACAGCAATCTCCTCTACAGTATGGGGAGGGGCGATTGCTAATGCCATCACTCGTCCCCATACATAATCACTGTTTGCCGGCCGCAGTGGACGGTTACACTGCACGATTGGCTGTGTGCACAGATAAAGGATCGTATTACCCGACGAACGAGCATCAGGTAATCGGCGGCACCTTTGCACTGTCAGATAATTGATAATGAGCGTTCCTAAGAACGCTTGTTAGCAATTATCTGGCGGATTCTCTGCCCATGAAAAGGGTCCTTTAACGGATACTTGGTCCCACCAGATCTTTATTTCGGAGGAGGATCACAACCTACTAGTTCAGTTTCTGTATGTAAGCACAATACAGTCCACACACACTAAAACAATATAAGAATAAAACAAAGCCTGAAGGATGAGATTTAGGCCCCATTCACACGACCGTATGTACATTTCCGCATCTTATCCGCATTTTTGCGGATCAAATGTGGAACCATACATTTTTCCATAGGAGAAAAAAAATGCAGAATGCACACAGTGTACATTCCGCATCCCATATCTCACGGAAGTTCCCCCACATAAAACATGTCCTATACTTGGCCGCAAAATCACGTCCGTAGCCCCATTAAAGTCAATGGGTCCGCAAAATTGCGGAACACTACGGAAGACTTTCCGTATGTCTCCCGTTCCGTTTTTATACGGATCATGGGATACATACGGTCGTGTGAATGGGGCTTTAGACACAAGCAAGTGGTGGCAAAATGAAAGAACTTTCACAACCACAAAGCTTTTGAAACAAGTTAGCTGGTGACATCACAAAAAGTCCAACATGACTGGATTTCTCACAGTGGTCACGCCATGTTTTTGCCATGACTTGTTACCGATTGAATGATGCTGTGTAGCCCTTGAGTAATCTATAAAACTACTAAAGTGGCCAAGAATAAACAGGATGAATAGCATTACTTGACTTCTAAACACACTACACTGTCACATTTTACAAAATGTTAATAAATCTTATTATTGTTCGTTTTTACTAATAAAAAAAATATTTCCACAGTTCTTCAGTATAAGGCCTCATTCACATGACAGGATGTTTTGTCTGCATCAAACCCATCCATTTCTATGGGGTTGCAAAAGATTCGGACAGCACACTGTCTACTGTCCCCATCCGTATGTCTGTATTGTGAATAATAGGTATTTCTACAATAGAGCGGGACATGCAGAAATGGGAAACTGTGGGCAGCACACGTCCGGTACCCATGTTTTGTGCATAAAATGTCTATATCATATCATTTAAAGGGCATCTGTCAGGAGATGCCCTTTAAATTCTTTATGTTCATATGTGCCTGCATTGCTGAGAAAAATTATCTTTTAATATATGCAAGTGAACCTCTAGGAGCAACGGGGGCTTTGCCGTTACACCTAGAGACTCCGCTCTCTCTGCGACTGCCGCATCCTCTGCACTTTGACAGGGCTATGCAGGTGTGATGACTTTAATTGAGAGGACTAGAAAGTCTAAAAGTGGAGAGGGTTCGGCAGCTGCAGAGAGAGCTGAGCCCATTGCTCCTAGAAGCTCATTTGCATATATTAAAACATTATTTTTCTAAGCAATGCAGTCACAGATGAACATGGGACCAACACAGATGTCCTTTAAGAAATAGTACTATACAGAAGTAACACAACAGAAAACTTAAAGTATACAAGTGCTATTTTGCTTTTGTGGTTCTTCATATGCTCTTTAATTGCCTAAAAAAGTTTAACCTGTTTAATTATGCTATTTGAGGAAAAACCCTGTTCTAAAAAGCACTCCAGTAACATAGTGGCAGATTTGTCCCATTCTGAGATGTCTGGTATTGCCTTAACTCCAGCCAGTTACCACGACTTGTGGGAATCAAACTCCGCCATCACACATGCGTTACACAACACACAAAAGGGGAGGATCACCCAAAAAGGTTAAAAAAAAATCTGAAACCCCAGGTTATAGATCTCCCTTTTGATTTCTGGACACAATCTCAACACAATTACGAATACGGATTAGCATGTATTTTAGGCTGATTATCTGAAGACCCAGCATAACTGTCCAACCGTCCATCGCAAAGCAGAATCTGCAAGCCCTACTGTCCTCATCTGACCTTTAGTAGTTTACACACAGCAGTGGTGATAGAATACTATATAAATATGCACAAGAGGTTGTCACTTTGAAAGAAATCATTTCCTTCACTAGGTTTGGAGGTTACCATGAGGACATCGTCTAAACCCCCAACGATATCCTGGATTTCAATTATATCCATGAAAGAAACTGTGACATTGCTACAGCTATGCACTCATCCTCATTTGTAACTCAGTTAGACGGCACTATAAGAAAACCATTGTGTGAAGGAGCGTACATCTATGTGGACTGTAAGGAAGCAAAGCCGAAAGCTGCATTAACTGTGCAAGGGCTCAAAAGATAAAACAAGGTTTGACGAATGTGCAGAATATTACATACTGTAGATAACAGGACTGCAGATAAAAGGGGGTAGTAATCAGACAATCTAATATAAAGCTTTCTAACAAAGCTTGGACCAATCATGTACGTCACATGGATCCAGAGATCTCCCCATTCATTGTGCCAATTGTTCTGCTAGATTTATTTCAAGCTGTCAGCTTACGGGGCATGTCCTCTGATGCAGCTGGTGGCAGTTGAAGGATGGAACAGAACATGTCCTTCTGTCTCAGTGACCAGGACACAGATATTAGAAAAAGAGCGAACAGCAGGTGGCGCTATACAAACAGATTTCATTGAATAACTCGGTAGCTATAATTCTTTTAATTAGTTTGAAAACTGTAGGATATTTTTCGTAGGGCAATCCCTTTAAGTGTTGCACATAACATATCTGCTGTATAAAAGATCAATATCAAGTCTACTACTATTACTACTAACCTTGCTCATATTTATACCACTCAGCAATGTGAACCTTGAAATTACACAACGGGTCTTAAGTAACAATGGGTTACATTTTAAAGTGCACAAGGGTCTCACAAGAAAAAAAAAAAAAAAAAAAAGGAACCCTGGTCATGCCATGCTTTCACACTGTACCATTATAGGACAGAAATGGCAATTTTGTACAAATAAATATATACCGGTACATTTAGTACTCCTGTACTGTGGTCACAACCAATGCCCCAAACATAGCACATATAGCACATGACCTGCATTTTAATATTGCACACCTTCATACATATGCACACATAATACTGTATATGTAGGCTCGATATTTTCATAGCCACAGTTTAATTGGTATTACTCAGACACCTCTGCTATGTCGTCTATACTCTAAATCAACAATACTGAATATTGAAGTATATGTAATAGTAGTAATAAGTAGTAGTACACATTAGTCAGTGATGTATAACAAGGGTCATCAATCAATGTCACCAATTCATAACCAGGCTTGAGTATTAGGGTACCAGGTGACGGAAAAGCAAAATAGCACTTTGTTATTTTCTTTAAACAAAAATACAAAACAATGCAAACCGTTAGTGTCTGAATTTTTATATAAATTGGGCAGCGCGGTGGCCCAGTGGTTAGCTCTGGTGCCTTGCAGCGCTGAGGGCCTAGGTTTGAATCTGATCAAGGTCACCATCTGCATGGAGTTTGTATGATCTCCCTGTGGTCGCGTTGGTTTCCTCCGGGTAATCTGGTTTCCTCCCACACTCCAGAAAACATACTATGGAATTTAGATGTGAACGCCCATTGGGGACAGTTGGATGCTAATGTCTGTAAAGCGCATGCGGAATATGTCAGCGCTTTACAACTGCATAAAATAAATAAATATCATTAAAGGGGTTGTCCCACGAAAAATATAGTTTTCAGACCAGCACCTGGATCTCAGTACTTTTGTAATTGTATGTAATTTTGTATAGCTACTGAGTTAGGCCTCATGCACACGAGTGTATTTTGTTTCCGTGTCCGTTACGTTTATTTTTGCGGATAGGATACGGACCCATTCATTTCAATAGGTCAGCAAAAAATGCTGACAGCACACTGTGTGCTGTCCACATCAGTAAGTCCGTTCCGTAGCTCCGCAAAAAGAAAATAGAACATGTCCTATTCTTGTCCGTTTTGCAAAACACATACGGTCGTGTGCATGTAGCCTTATTCAGTAAAATGCATCTGTATAGTGCCACTTAATTTCTTATTTCTCTGACCTGCTCACTGAGAAGGCCGCACATGCTCAGTTTCATCTTTCAACTGCCTCCTGAGCTGTGATGATAGGGAGAGCATGGACACGCCTCCTGAGCTGCAGTAGTAAAGACACTCCCCTTGAGCTGTCAGCTTGATATAAATCTAGCAGAGGAATGACTGATGAGATCTCTGGGTCTATGTGAGGTACAGAGCTGGTTCTAGCTTTGTTAGAAAGATATCGTCATATACTCTATGTTCTCTGACTTCCATTTTTTACATTATTCATGGGATAGCCCCTTTAATAATTTCAAAATGATATGTCAATGTAGCAACTTTTCATTATCTCCAAAACCTGCAGCTACATTATAAAAATAAGAACCTACACCATGAGTTTAAAAAAATCTGGAATAATGCACACCATTATAACTATACTTCTGGGGGGGGGGGGGGGTGATGGACACTGGTGTCCAGTTAAACTTTCAATTTTCTCTCCTTTAATCTTTTTTACCAACTCATCTGCAGCTTTAGTCTTTTTGTTTTCTGTGGGGGGCAGCAGCTCATCAAGTACAGTGATCCCTCAAGATACAATGGCCTCAGATACAATATTTCCATCATATAATGGTCTTTTCTGACCCATGGTAAGTTGAAACCAGACTCAACATACAATGTATCAGACTCAGATACAATCAATCAAGGCCATTTATCTGGTAAGATAGCTGGATTAGTTACTAGTTATCAGCTATTCCTGACTATTATATGTAAGGACTTGTTTTATCTGTCTTAGTTATCTGCTTATTTTTCTTAAATCTTCATTTTCTCTTATCTTGGATGACATTTTGAGGCTTTGGAACCGATTACTGAACTTACAATGGTTTCAACATACAATGGTCCTCCTGGAACCAATTAATATAGTATCTTGAGGGACCACTGTACCTGCATCTCCAAGGAATGCACTGCAGTCAATTCTTTTTAACCCCTTCCTCTCCTTCATAGAAAATAGTCCCCCAATACTATATTGCATGTATATTGCAGTAGCACATCATTTGAAATAGCCCATCCATTGCATAGCAATAGTTTTCACAGGACAACCCCTTTAAAAGTACTAATAGTGAGTCCATCCCTTTATATTAAGGAATGGTTTCCTGGAGGGGTGAAACCATCATCACCACCATCTTCAAATATTTTTGTAGATCGCGTGAAATCAAGTTCTTAGGCCTTGTTTGCATTTTTCCGTATTTATGGCCCTGTTCACATCTGTATTATTAATATGCTTGTGTAACGAAAGGTCTGGAAGCTGCTTCAAGAGGAATTCAGGGCAATCTGCAAGCAACATGTTCTAGAACAGAAGACGTTCTATATCAATCTGCTCAGCTCCTCCTGCTCCATAACCTGCTGCCTGCAGATTGCACTGCATTTTGTGGTGACGGGTCCCCTTTACTTATTAGTAGAGAACCAATGCTATTATTTCTGATAAAACTTAACACAAACATACCAGACTGCAAGCAACCAAGCGGAGGCAATTTTATTACACAAATAATCACATTTTGGAATAACTAATAAGTTAAAGATTTTAATATTTTCTTATTACACAAAAACTGTCCAAAACATATATAAAAATGCAATATTCTGAAATGGTTGGGAATAAAAAAAAAATTGAATATTGCTGGAATATGTAATACAGTAGCCTCTAGTTGCCAAAGAAACACTACCAATATAGCCATTTTTAGAAAACTGCCTCAAATCTTACCTTCCCAAAAAGAATATTCTTTGCTGTTAATTGGATATTAATTTCCACTGTAAAAATACAGCGGTAAATAATATCGTATAAAGAAACAAACGTTATTCCAAAAAGGAGATGCACGTCCTGTGCCTTCTGTGATTATAACAAGGAATGTGGATTAATCCATGCAATGAATCCGGTTAGACTAATATAGCATATAAAACTTACAGTCAAAAGCCTCACTACCCTTTCTATGTAAAGCTACGCTAGAAAAGCCGCTGGGACGCCCCTTCTTTGGCCACTATTTGCATTTTCTTAGTATTTCGAGGGAACCTTTGCATGCAGGGTAACACTGTCATTTATCCGTCACTTCTCTTTTCTCTGCACGCTTCCATCGCCTTATATGGTGCAATAACTTGAGTTTTCGGTCTGATCAATGCTGAAATAGAAGTTCACAGCTACGTCGTGCGGTATCCCAGAAGCAGGTGAAAGTTTCCCTATCTTAGGGACGGTGGCCTTCCCAGACTTTGTTGACATGAGAAATTAAAAGGACTGCCTACTTTTTCCTTCCCTGTAATGTAGACTTCCTACTGAGGTACACAGAAGCAAGCATCCACCAGCAAGTGGGATGTTAAACCAGGTCACTGTCATTGAATCCTACTGATGGACGCCCAGAAGTTGTCAGGAACACATGTTCTGTCCTCTGGGGCTTTTAATCTGCTTTTCTCTCCGCTGATTCTCCTCGCTCCCTCCTCCTCTTCAGCTTTCTCTGTATAAAAGTCTCTTCCATCATTTTTTACATCTCTACGACAACCATCCACAGCATTCTCCGTCTCCACATCTCCCCCCTATCCACCTCCTAAAGGCTTTAAACGCATTGCTTCCTTTCACATTACTCATTGCAACAGAAATCATTTTTCTAGCCAGGCTCGCTCTTACGTGGACTCTACTTTTGAAAGTCAACCCTTTTAACGCCAATTCACACAGCTTGATTCCCACCTGTCAAATGCATTCACTCCTGGACTAGGGCAAGTTGCTGGACCCCAACTTCTCTGCACTTTATTCCAAGAGCTTCCTCTCACTTACCTGCCTCTTGCTGCAGCTTGCCAGGATGGGGGAAAATGCAGCTGTACGTCTTTGTAATGTTCCTGCCAAAGATAATCCAGGGTATTGTGGAGGAAAAGGGCCACCAAACGAGGAGATAACGGCACTGCAGATGCACAGCTTCTGCCAGCTGAGGGACTGATACTGTTGCTATGTGTAGGAGTCGCAAAACGAGTGCTAATCGCCCTCCTGCCTGACCTGCAGGCTCATCTCGTCTGAATGTGACCTCTAGACAGAATGCTAATAGCAGAATGTGTGGCATGGACCCAGGTTGTCAAAGGGTGCGGCTAACTTGGCACAAGCCTTCCCTCCCTCTCACTTTTTGTCCCCCCCCCCCCAACCACACACACATACACAGTCTACGTCCTCTGCTCTCTCAGATCTGAACAGGATCCAGCATAACAAAGCTTTCTGTCTCATTCGCAGTGAAGGGGTTATTCAAGTGTAGTAAAGCTCTATTTTCCCTGTCGCTCTTTCCTTCCCTGCAGAGATGACATGGATATCTTTACTACGCCGTGAGACAAAGTACCAAAACAGCCGAGGAAAAACTGCTCAGGAATACGCGTCTATAATGTATATTAAACTATACAATTATCATCCAATTGAAACCAATTTTTCCTAAACATATAAAACATTTTCATTAGTTTCACTAGATTTTCACCACTGCAGTACATTACTGCTTTTCAACATTTTTAGCAGCAGTATATTTATTGCTTAAAGTTCAATTTGGATCTGGTTTGGGTCTATTGTGTGCTAATAGATCTGAAAATGTGTATGACCCTCTGAGGTCTCCTTGGGCTCTTTTTTTTTTCCGCTCTCATCTCTTATTTTTTCTTTTTCGATCTACGTCTACGCAGCCCAAATTTTTACAGATTTTGGGTCCAATTTGATTAGTTTAGAACTGATTTGCTCATCTCTAATCAGCTATTGCAGAGCAGACGAGCAGCATTTCTTTCTTAGAACAGAAGATGTTTGAATATCTCACTTTCACCATAAATCCCCTCACCAGGTTTCTTTCTGATTTAAGGAAATAGGCAGGGCCATGTAATTCATCCCTTTACCCCACTGGAATAGGGCTCAGAAACATATGCTCCAATTAACCAAAGGATATCACAGACACTGAGATGTGCAAACGTTAACATGAAGGCAACACACTTGACAGGTACTTTCTGACGTGAACACGTCTTCAAATTATGGACATTATGGTCCAGCAAATTGTCAAAAAAACATGTCTGAATTGGCCCAGAGCTCCCATAATCAAAGAAAAAGATACTTCTACTATACTTTGTTAGCTTAAAATTGGACATATACATAGGGCAAACAGAAGCAGAGTACCTTGATCTGAGCTTTTCTTGAGACCTCCTTACAATCAGTATTTAAGTGGTACATGGTTACTTGCTGATTAAAAGGGTATTCCAGTTATATTAAGCTCAACCCTAACCACAGGATAGGGGATAAATACTAGACTGGTGGGGGTCCGACCACTGGAACCTCTACCAATCATGAGAATGGCTCTCTATTATCTACGGAACTCCCATTGGAATGAATGGATAAGTTGACTGCATGCATGACTGGCTGCTCTGTTCATTTTGGCGGCTCCATGGGATGTAAGGCCCCCATTTTAGTGATCGATGGGAGTCCCAGCTGTAGGGGCCCCGACTGATCTAATTCCTATGGATGGGAGATAACTTTATACAACTGGAATACCCTTTTAAATGTTTCCCACTGGTCTACCTAATGCACTTCTGCGTTGTCCATGGGAGGGTACCATGTTTCACACACAGTGGATGTAGCAAGAAATGCAATAAGACCTCAATCACACGGCCGTATATCCGCAGAATAAGACATGTATAACTTGCAGAATGGCCACATGGATGCAGACAGCACTCAGATGACATCAGTGTACAGTGCATAAATTTTTGTGGCCCCATACAAATGTATGGGTCCTCAAAAATGCGTATCAGATAAGGACCAAAAACACAGTTGTGTGCATGAGGCCTAATTTACAGTACTTTGTCACACAAGTTACGAGAGGCGACCCTGAACGACCCTCAAGTCTATGCATCTAAACACACTCATTCCTCTATATTTCATTCACAACTGCAAATTCCAAGATAAAACAGGCAGTATAGACTTTGGTCTTCCAAAAAGAGATCCACAATTAAGTATACTTTCCACAAAATCGGATGACATTTCTAAAGTTTCTGAGATGGTCTCCCTTTATCGTTATTCTTGTTAACCCCCTCACCAATTCATCTTCTGTATTACAGATTATTATCTTCATTGATTTCTCCATTTTCTACTGTACATACAGTGGGAGTATACCCTGACTTATGCATTCTTTACATATGCGTAGGTTTTTTTGGTTTATGTCTTATACGTCTGGAAGTGTTTGACGCCACAAACATTTTTGGCACAAGGGCATAGAAAAATCCTGATGGGCATGGCAGGGGGGGCGCACTGTATTGTCATATGGTTTGGTTGATTTCTAGCCGGAGTATGCTATCCATACGATGTGCATTCAGTAGAAAAAAAACAAAACATACAGGTTTTCCATTGCGTCTGTAAAGCGCCAAACGGTGTGGTGGGCTACGCCTGTCAGGACAAAAACGTAAGCACACCACAAGAGTAACACAATGCACTAACTATGTATCAGTCACATCGATAGAAATCAACGTACAAGGCGCGGAGCACATTTTTACACTTTTTCCCCCCTGTAAAAACATGTGGATACGTATAAAAATTAGATCGGCACTAAGCTAGCTTATCAAGATATGCCTGCAGTGTTGAATGTGGGAATGGCCTGGAAATCCGATATGAACCGTCTCTATCCTTTCTTGCTCAACATAAATTAGGTTGCACCAGAAATAAAATCCTTCCGGTAAAATCCAGGGGCAGGTCATTCGCAGAGCTCCACTGGCCACTTTACGTTCAAGCCCCCCTTGCTATGTGGGTAACTGATTTGCAATATGAGGGGAGACTTTAACAACTAAGAAAGTATATACCACAGGAATAGGAATGTCAGACTATATGAAAAGATTGGTACTTCGAAGAAGCTTACTCAAAGACGAACACGGTGACTAAAATCAAATGCTGGCACTGAAAGAGTTAAGCGGGCTGCTGATTCTGGCACCCCGGATGACAGTCTTCACCTGCCAGCTGTAACATGCCCTGTTCATCCCCCTGTAACACTCCTGTTTGCCATAGATTTATTATGGCAGAATACTGGACAGGTCAGGGCAAGAAGGGGGCAGATATGTGCCATGCCAAAGAAACAAAACCTGAGTCATCCGGAGATTCTTAAAGCATGAACAAGATAAATTCAATCTGGAATAGGCCGCTGAGCCAGTGAAAGGCTTCATTTGTTCAATCAAATACCTTTGTGGACCTAAGACTTCATAAGCAGACGGATATCCTCCACCCAGGAGGCCTTCAGGGCACCATCCACACCTGACTGCAAACACAGGGGAAAAGTCCACTGTAGATTTGGATTTTTGCCACAGAAATGGCTCTGAATGTCGCCATCTCCATTGCAAAAGGGTGAAATCAGCGATGGAGACCCGCAGCATAAACTGACATGCTGTATAATTCAAAGCCAGGTCAATTTATGCCACTGATTTTACACACGGTGGAGGTGGATTTAGCAAAACCAGTGCTAAGGCTAAAACTGGCTTAGTTGCCCATAGCAACCAATCAGATCCCACCTTTCATTTTTCAGAGCTCCTTTGGAAAATGAAAGGATCAATCTGATTGGTAGTTATGGGTCACCAAGTTAGTTTTACACTAGTTTTGAAAGATCTCGCACAGTGTGTGAATGAGATTTCTTGAAATTTCTTTTCTCATACTGTACAAAGCGGAGGATTTTCCACATGAAAATCCATGACAGCAAATCTGGGGATCTGCCGCATATGAACATACCCTAAATCTGTCAGAACTCTCCCGAGTAAGGGCCCATTCACATTACCGTAGTGTTGCGGGTCCGCAAAAATGCGGACCCGCAATATTACGGGTGCCGCCCGGCATGTGTTCCGCAACGTGCGGAACACACGGCTGGGCGCCACATTGAAAATGCCTATACTTGTCCGCGGACAAGTATAGGACATGTTCTATATTTTCTCACGAGCCGCGGCTCAGCAAGATCGCGAGCCGGCCATAGAGGTGAAGGGGCCCGCACCTGTTCCGACCATGTGAACGGGCCCTAACAGTCACTGAATTTCTTTACAGGAGTTGGACACCTCCTGCATACTAAGCAATGTGTTCTAAGTCACATAAAATGGCTGCTGATGGAGGGTCATGTGTCCAGAAAAGCAATCATTCTCCTCCATTCCAATACACTGCCGTATTCACTTGCACTGCTGGCAGTTTAGTGCAGATGCAGTGTGTTTGAATGGAGGAGGCCGAGTGATGTGTCTGGTCACATGACCTTCCATCAGCGGCCATCTTATGGACATTACCTCTATGTGGCCAGAACAGAAGGGCATGGTTTAGGAACTATAGCAAATGGTACAGAATATCAACTAAGCCTATATTAGTGCCATATAGTCATCCTACATACACATTTTTACATAAAACGGTAGCCAGAAAGTGGTCAGTTTATTCAACTGTATCTCTGAGAGATAAATGGACCAATAGCAAAAGTCAACCAGTACAGTCCTTTTAAAAATGTGACAACTTTGTAGTAATCCACTATGAAAGTTATCATTCTTCTGCTATCGATGAATGACACAGATTAGACCTGTATAATGATCCCTAATACGGAGCCCATAGAATGTGGGTCCATACTGTACCTTCACACAAATTTTAGATGGAGAGCCATAACATTTTTCTATGTATTACATGAGACAGGAAAACATAGCATCCTCAAATTACAGAGGTATTCCCTCTAAAAGAGTCAAACTAAATAGGTATTCCACCTATAAACATAGGCATTGTGTACCCATGATGTACACTATTACAGTGGTCCATGCACACAGAGGTGGCAGGCATATGACGGCTTATACACAATGGGATCTGCCAGGTTCTACCTTGGTGCGGCTGCGAGTATGACAGAATCTGAGACTGAGTCTCTGACACAGATGTGAACATAAACTAAAAGTCACGCTTTCCCGCCAGACCCCTTTAACTATAAAATTTTACAGAATAAACTTTGTACGTCAATTCTTCACAATTATCAACACTGGAAGAATTCTGATTTACATTTGGAGGCTATCAACCAAGCCTGACTTGTCCTCAAAGATGAAGGTCTGAAATAATTGCAACCAGTCTAGACCTTGCTCTGTGAGCAGACATAAGCAGCAGAGACCTCTCTCCAGTCCTAATGGAATACGGGGAAATGGGGTCCTGCTCAGATGACTAGCAAAGTGGTGGGGAGTGATGGAAATAGACTATTAATATTGATTCTAATAGACTCAAATTTTTTTTACGAGAACGCGATTCCGATTTCTGGATGACAAAACCTCAAGTGAAGTTTAAAGTCCGGCTCAGTTGCAGTGTTGACTAGGACCTATAGCATTTTAAAGGTGGCTCTAAAGTTTTGGAGCTGGTTCAAAGATGTGAAATGGTTGAAGAAAGCTACAGCAGACTGCAGCTCTAGAAAGAGGAGTACCAGCTACTGATAGCTTACTAGAAAGTGGAATGTACATGTAGGTGTACATTTTATAAACATGATTCCCAGTGACTATTATGTCTTGCACAATCCATCCTTCCACAGTAGAAATGCAGGGATGGGATACAAGCCTCACACACAAGTGAGGTAGGTAAGTTTTGCTTGGGCCACTATAGAGGCTGCCAGCACTTTCCTCTAAGCTGTCACTGTTTATTCTACACATCGTGGAGTTTGTCTAGGAGATGGCTTGCCAAGACTATGATCCTTTCAGCAGGCTGCAGCGTTCTCTCGGAGGTGTTGTGTTACTCATCACAAGTCATATGCTCTCCAGAACATCCCATAACAGAAGACATGCTTCTATTCCACTCTGGGAATATTCAGAATGCAGCCACTCACACTAGTCTATAGAGAGGTCATCTCTATAGGAAGGCTCTTCCTATAGACCACAATGGCATCACCCATAAGAAAATCGTTTCTTGTATGTAATATTAGATAGCCTCCTTAATTTTACTGCCAGGAAGCAACACACAGATGTGGGCTACATTTAGCATAAGGTGAAATAGATAAATAATACAGTTTTCGAAGGGTTACTGCGCTTTCCAAAAACTTTTGATAAGCCATAGAGACATATCATAAGTTTTGATCGGCAGGGAGAGAAGTGATCCCATGGCGTGCTCTGTGTCCTCGCTGCAGGAGATGGACTGGAGACAGGTTTATAAGCTTCTATTAAAGGGAGTCTTTATCACAGTCTGTATTAGACATGTCTGTATTACATGTCCAGGAAAAGCACTTTTATTCTGCTGGAAAAAAAGCTCCCAAGTGCCCGGCTCTGCTGCTGCAAGCGCTCAAAGCAAATCAGACTGAAGAGGGGAGGGCTGCTTTAGCTGCTTATATCTTGGGATTGGCAGCAGATAGAAAAATCGTTCCGATATTCTTTGAAAGCTGGCATTCCAAGTCGAGTCGGGAGAGAAAGCTGTTTTTAGTTTCACTTTCAGCTGGGCACTTGGGAGCTGTTTTCCTGCAGAATAAAAGTGCTTTTTCTAAACATGGATTGTAGACATACAGTGAACACAGGTATGTCTGGGATGTGTATGAAATCTTCTGTGGGGCAGTGCTGTTATATAGGTGAAAAACAGGTGAAAAACTCCCTTTAAGAGATAACACATCATGCAAGCACTTCTCTCTCCTCATCCTAGCAATGGGTGGGGTTCTCAGCACTCAGACCCCCTCTGATCAAAACCTTTGATGTGTCGCTATAACACAGGAAATGATGTTTTTAGAGAATTCAGGGACCCTTTAAACTTCTTTAGGCTTCATGCACACAACCATATGTTCGGCCCGCATTCGCATACACATTTCTTGCGGATCGGATGTGGACCATTCATTTCGAAGGGGCTGCAAAAGATCATCATGTTCTGTCTGCATCTGTATATCCATTCCATGTCTCCAATGCTACTAAAGGGTCTCCAGTACAAAAGACGCACTCGTTTGTAAGTAGGTACGTAAGCAGGGAATGCTTCTGAACACTGCAATTTTGAATTTGGGATCACTCTTCTGTTTCCCAATGATATCATCGCAGTCTGTACTTACTGCCTAAGGCTATGACAGGATGATTCTCTCTTGATATAATCGCATCATATGCAGACAGCATACAGAAGATCTATGTCACTTCCCATGAAAACCAACAATGTCACCAGATATTAGCCCATGGCTAAGCATCACAGTGGGGAAAAAATTATTTAGGGAAGACCGCATGAAGCATGTGCAAGTCAATGGATACAAAATACCTATCATTACATTTTTTTTGTCTAAATTGACTAATTAAATTAACTCATTAACCCAAAAAAGGAGAAGATGCAGGTAACAGGTACTGCCATTGCGTTACCAGACCGCTCACTACTGGCAGGCATGCCACCCACAAATTCCTACACCCACGCCTGAATCAATGCTTGCCAGCTCTGCCCTTAACATCTTCACCCAGAACCTGTCAGTGATGACACCTGCCAAGGCCAGCCAGCATTAACCCTTGCTAGGTGACCCAATGTTTGCAACATATGGTAAAGAATAAAGTGGCTCCATACTTTCAAAGAGTGGGAGGGAGATCAGTTACAGCACTCAGCTCTGCTTGGTGTTACATTTGAAATTCTCATTAAATATTCAGTTTCGAGGCATACATGGATTTCCTGAAACCAATGCAGACAAGACAAATTTGGTAGAGTCATCCATTATTTATCTCGAGATCCACAGACCTGCACATCATAGACAGAGAGCTGCGTCTCTGCAAAACCTGTTTCCCCAAACACATTTCTGCCATGAAGGAACCTTGAAACTGCCAGTGAAAGGCTTTGTACTGATACATTGTGAGCGGAAGAAAACGCACCATCCAACCTTGATCTGTTAATAACACTCTTCATATTGAAAGAAAGCAATCGGTATTGAAAAGGTAGCACAAGCATTCAGCTTCTGAGTATCATCGGAACAAAGACGCTCTGGTGCAATGACAAAGCGCAAAACACGATCTATAACACCGGGTAAAACGCAAGCTCGCTGCATAATGATAACCGCCAATGATTCATCGGCCAATGACACATTTCTTTGAGGCGCAAGGTGGTGAAATATACCCGAAGAAGCTTGATAAGCCAAGTCTCATGGCTATGTGACTGTTAGAAAAGAATATGCTTTATGTATACAGGTTAGCACTCTTTTACCAAGGTTATAGATTTCCATTGTTCTGCTCTGTTACAGGAGGAGAACGACGAAAATAACAGAAGTGTCGGATTCACCACATAACTGCCACGAATGGAGCTAAACAGATCCCGTTGACTAGAATAGGATCTGTTTGGTTTCTGTCCCAGTGAATAAAGTCCTACATGGATGGAGGCCCCGACAATGCAGGTGAGAACATGACCTTGATTATATACTGGACTGACAATCTTGGACTTAATGAGATTAGCAAGTCCTCGTACTCCCAATTCAATGCAGTAATACAGTCCAAACAGGCACGATGTTTAGAATGAAGCCTTGACATGAAAGAGTTACAGCAGGTAGCGGCACTGCATCTGCGACAAGATAAGTACTCTTACCTTTCTTAGCAGTTTCCATTTCCTCTTCAGTCCACCGCGAGCTTTCATTCATTTCCATAGCTGCTGCGAAAACAAAATCCGTGAATATCTGAGTTAACCAAAACCGACAACCAAGGAGTGCACACAGGCATGTCACTGTCTTATAACTTTACAGGCTACAGGATTGAATTAGACCAGAGTTTGCCGTAATAGGTATTTACATTTGAAGACTTGCTCCTGAGGGAGGTGGAGCATGACCCCATGTAAGATACAGAGCAATAGTCCCAGGTCAAGTACTGCCTACACAATGAGATCCGGGGGGCTTCAAGTATGAGATGCTCTTGCCAGTGTGCATTGTAGAAATTTCCTTTCTCAGGCTGAAAATATTCGCTACCATTCCACTTCTAATGGCCCATGAAAGAGAGAGCAATGGGCTGCGGGCACTTAAGAGAGTACTGCACTGATTGGACTACGATAAAACATGAACAGTTCACATAAAGGACAAACTTGGGACAGGAAGGGGGGAAAGTTGCAGAGACAATTAAAAATAGCAGTGCTCTTCATGCAGAGAGTCTGCAAACTTCTGACAACTATTAGGCCTGGCCCTTTGGGGGACATGAAGGCGCATCGTTTACAGTTCACTGCACAAGATTTCAGTTGGCACCTCTCTTAGGCACATCACAAGTAATTTTCTTTCATGAGATTCCCCACAGCCACAAGATGGTAAGGGATAGGACACCAGCAGTGTATGTCTGCCATACAGTGCAACGGAGAAGAAGCTGGGCGGCCGAACGCCACTGCAGCAGAGGTAGCAAGAGACGGCAACAGATGGCTTTCTTGTGTATTCATTAATTAGTCATGAATAGAACATTCTATTAAAAAGTCGTCACTGATCAGGCGGATATACAATTCTCAGTAAGCTGGATTAAACGCAATGATACAAACCTTGGAAAGGTAGCAATTCACTTTACAGCTTGATGAAAGTGTGAAGACCATAAACCTCCTTTTTAGCTTATTTGTAGGTTAGGCTACTTTCACACTTGCGTTGTTAATTCAGGTACTGAGATCCGGCAGAGGATCTCTATACCTGAATTAAACTGATCCGTTTTGATTTTGCACATCAGGATGCATCCGTTCAGTTAGGATGCAGTTGTGTGAAATCAAAACTGAACAAAACTGATCAGGCATTAAATACATTGAAAGTCAATGGGTGACGGATCCGTTTTTTTAGTCTCCTAAAAAAACTGATCCGTCACCATTGACTTGCATTGGTTTCAGTACCTGATCAGTTTCTTTCAGTTTTTATGACCGGACACAAAATTACAGCTTGCTGCGGTTTTGTGTCCGGTCACAAAACTGAAAGCTGCCTGAACTGAAGACATCCTGATGCATCCTGAACGGATCTCTTTCCATTCAGAATGCATGGGGACAAAACTGATCAGTTTTTTTCCGGTATTGAGATCCTCTGTCGGATCTCAATACCGGAAAACAACAACGCAAGTGTGAAAGTAGCCTTAGGTGATGTGAAAATGGAGGAGATTTGTACGTTTTTTCTGCTGTAACGTTTTACGGTCACAGCCAGAGACAATACGGAGGCCCACATTTATCATTATAGAGTATTTGGGTCTTTTTGTGGTGTTATCTGCTGTGGGACATTGTCCTTAATCATTTGCATCAGAAATCAATTTGTGGAGTGAGAATGAATAGTGACTTTTTAAGATGTTGCGAGATTTCTTAATGCAGAATATCACTTCACCCACCCAAGTGAGTAGTGTAAAAATTGAGGAAACATCAGGAATATTTAAATATGAGATAAAGTTATCAACATCGTACAGTATTTTCAGCAACGTTGCCTCCAGCCAAACAGACTTACGAGGGTTTTCCAGAAGTCACATACTGAAGACCTATTCTCAGGATAGGTCGCCAATATCTGATCGGAGTAGGTCCGACTTCCAGCACCTCCACCGATTTGCTGATATCCTAAGCCGGTGACGTCACGTTTACCAGTCACGTGGCCTATATGTAGCTCATTCCCATTCAAGTGAATGGGCCTAAGCTGCAATAGCAAGCACAGCTGCTATATAGTGCAAGATGCTGTACTTGGTCACCTGTGAGGAGGTCACTGCCCTCACGGATGCGCCGCGGCCTCTTCAAACAGCTGATAGGTGGGGATGTCAGACCTCTACAAAACAGATATTGATGACCTATCGTGAGGACAGTTTATCAATACACAGGAGTCCTAGAAAACTCTAAAAAATACCCAACAATACAATTCTCCCCAACTGTTTGATGTAATTCACAAAAATGTTGTGCCAACAGTAGACTCGTGTTTCTATGGTTACAGACTACAAACAAGCCCTATGTGTAGGTGGAGTGTTACTTTGCTCCCCTTACTTCCTCTTTTTGCTAACTTAAAGGGGTTGTCCGAGTTATTTTTTTGTTCTTTATATGTTTCTAACTTGTCAGGTATAACAACTTTCCCATATACTTTGTATTTCTAAAGCTGCTGGTTTCTCAGAGTTGACTGAGGGTCACATGACCTGTGATGTCACCTTATCTCTCTGCTCTGTGATGTTTCGTTTACAAGCCTCAGAGTTCAGATAACAGTCTGTACACGAGACGTCACTGGCCACGCCCCCTTTCTTTGCCGGGCTCTTGCTATCTGCTTTCTCCCTGGTTTCATTCAGATAAAACATTAACCCCTTCAGCCAGAACACACTGAGGGCTCAAGGCTTTACAACAAACAGTAGCTGCAGCAGTGAGAGGAGACAAATGCTGGGCACAAGAGCTGTAGAGGAATTGTATTGTACAAGAACAGGTAGGGAGAAATTCCTGTATGTATTAGCAGTGTCATTGTACAGCTGGGACTTGTAGTCCTACACATACAATGTGCTGCTGAGTATTCCAGCAGGCAGACATGTCCCTCAGCACTTGTATTCATTCCCTTTGCAGAGGAGGGGGGAGGGGCAGAGATTGTTGTTACTGCATGTAAACAAAGACCAGAAGAGAACCAGGGAAATTAGGAAATATGGATTTTTTTTGCCTAAAACTTGCTTAACTTAGTTATATATTTCTGCCCATCAGATTTACAGTGCTATATATTTTTTGTCATTACTCGGATAAAACCCCTTTAAGGTGTCTTCACATGCGCAGATTTTGCTGCATAATTTTCCATGCAAACACATGGATTTCTGAAATACATTCTGGAGAATGGAACTCAAGGAAACCTTACAGACAGATGTGCAAAGTAGCTTCATTTTTTTTTTTTTTTTTTACATGCAATTTCTAGTTTTTACATGGCATTTTACACACCTAAATTAAAATGGGGGGAACTAATGGGTTTCACTAGTAAAAATTAGTTTAAAGAGGATTTCCTAAAATGGTTTACATTATTCTGAAGAAACAGTGATGATGTTGGACAACCCTTTAGGCCTCTTTCACACGAACGATACGGTTTGTGTCAGGGTGCGTTCAGTGAAACTCACACCATTTCGCAAGCAAGTTCAGTCAGTTTTGTCTGCAATTGTGTTCAGTGTTTTCAGTTTTGAGGAGTTATTCATGTGTATAAAAAAACAAAAAAAAACACAGAAGATTTACAAACATCTCTTAGCAACCATTAGTGAAAAGTGCATTGCATCCGGATGTAATGTGTTTTTCACTGAAGCCCCATTCACTTCTATGGGACCAGGGCTGCGTGAATAAAGCAGAATATAGAACATGCTGTGATTCTCACGCAACACAGAACTGGTGCGTGAAAATATACAGACACAGACCCGCTGAAATGAATAGGTCAGGATTCAGTGCGTGTGCTATGCTTTCACTTCACGCGTTCTGCCCGCACAGAAAACGCGCTCGTGTGGAAGGGGCCTTACACACACTGCTGTTATTTCAGAGAGACCAACCTAGAGGTTGCCCTAGAGCTGTCTTATATCTTATATGCACACAGGTATACAATCTGCTGAAGTGGCCACAAAGTGATAAAGGTATATAAGACTAAGGCTACTTTGACACTAGCGTTTTATAATTCCGGTATTGAGTTCCGTCATAGGGGCTCAATACCGGAATAAAATGCTTCAGTTTTGTCCCTATTCATTGTCAATGTGGACAAAACTGAACTGAAGACAACGAAATGCCCCTAAAAGCATTCCGTTCCGTCTTCAGTCCAGGCATCCGCACCAAGACTGATCCGTCATGACCCCCAATGAAAGTCAATGGGGACGGATCCGATTGGTGTGACACAATGGTGAACGGATCCGTCCTCCATTGACTTTCAATGGAGTTCATGACGGATCCGTCACCTGCACACATACATACAGATAAACATACACAGACATATACACTTACAAATACACATACATACTTACATGCTCCCGGCAGTTCTCCACAGCGCAGCAGGAGCAGGACGGCGCACACATAGAACGATTCCACCTGGTGCCCAGCAGAGGGCGCTGTGGGGAATCGTCCTATGTGCGCGCCGTCCTGCTCCTCCTGCGCTGTGGAGACCTGCCGGGAGCATGTATGTATGTATGTATGTGTATTTGTATGTGTATATGTCTGTGTGTGTGTGTGTGTGTATGTATGTATATACTGTGTGACATGTGTGGGGCCGGAGTGTGGTTCCGGCCCCACACATGTCCCTGCGGCAGCACGGATCCGGCGGCACCCTTCACCTGCCGGATCCGTGCTGCTGCTAGTGTGAAAGAGGCCTAAAAAATATAATGAGAAAATGCAATAATCTTTCCATTCCATCTACTTGTAATACAGACATACACAGTCAAGGGGGTGGCTTTAGATTTAGGTTTTACTATCCAAAGCATTAAAAGGGAACCAGTCCAGTCAGCAGACACCATGATTCAGAGCAAAATTAGCTGAGCAAATTGATTCATCCATTTAAACTACTGCTTATTTTGGGCTTAGGAGTCCAGTTAGAGGTGCCACTCAGTGACTAACTTATCTCTGCAAACGCATTCACTACAATGAATCACCGAGTACTGTAGGACCGCCCACTGGACTCAAGCCCAAAATGAGCCGCAAGTAAATTAGTTCTATTGAATTATTTCCCAGGAATATGAATATGACTCTGCTCAGCTCCTCCTGCTCTACAACACGGTCCGCCACTGATTTGAGTGGATTAAAAAAAAAAAAAATTTTTATATATATATATATATATATATATATATATATACACACACTTCTGCATCTTTATTTGTAATCCTGTCTAGTTTAACAAAGAGTCTTTTTTTCCACTATTTTCACTTGATGTGGTCCCTGTAATATGACAGAACCTTGATAACACTGATATGATAAAATGAGGTAAAGACACGCACTAAAAAACTGCAGTGTGAACAAGGCTCTGAAGAAAGAGTCCCCAGGTGATTTGGTTAGCAGCTAACAAATGAAAAAGATGCGACGGGGGTGGTACTTGCCAAACGTACGGCAAAAGAGTATGTTTTTTAATACTACACTGAAAAACGTATAGCACAAGAGGATCCTACAAATAAAACCTGCTCCATATGATTATATATGATTACGTGGGGCACACGTTTGGCATATGCCCTTGATGTGAATAGAGCCTTACTGACAGGGTTAAATGATGGGCAGCACTGACAGAGCCAGCACACACGCTACCACCACAATGGGCTGGTATGAGGGTATGAATAACCTGCCCATCTATTCTCTACATTCACATAACAGCATTCAATGCCACGATTTACTCCATGACAATAAATGCAATCTTCGCCCCTTCTAAACATGTGACAACAGAGCCATCATCGCTATGTGGACAGCTTTGTTTCAAGGTGTGAAAGACTGAAAATTATTACACAGGGATCAACAATCAAAACCAAATGGTCTGTTCACAATGTGCATCTCTCCACTCCGGCTGCACGCACATGAAGCGCCCAGGCACAGAGGTCACACGGATACACAGCAAACCATCTGCAATTAAGAGAACATTCTGTGCCAGTCTACAGGAGGGCTTGTGCTTAACCCATTCCTCTACCCAGAGCTTTTCAACTCAAACTTCTGCAAACGGCATAGGATACAACTGAGCTCACCAATTACACAGATTGCACACTTTTAATATTCAGATTGTGGTTGCATCTGAACATTTTGTCTAAGTGCTTTCATCACAATTAATGATGATGGATTAAGCTTCAGTGACGGCTATTAGAGAGATAGCCTCTCTTACATTGTACCAAGTGTTTGATTATGTATCGCCTCGCTGGAAGCAGGCCATCTCTGCCTTAAGATTTTACAGTAAATGAGCATTATCTTATCAATCTTGTGAGATTGTGCAAGCCAAAAGCAGAAGTTACAAAGCTGGTGGCTCTGTGCAAGCTGGAAGAGAAAGGAAGAAAGAAGGAAAGACCCTGATGGCCCTCCTGATGGCTGAGCTAGATTGAGGACTGGTCCACTATGAGACGTACAGTAAATAATGGCAAACTACAAAATTCATTACAATGTGATGCTTAAAAGGGGTTTTCCAGGTTATATATATCCTAGGGATAGGTCATCAATGTCTATAACCTGGAAAGCACCTTCAACTTTTGAATGTTTTTTTAAGTACATCAACTGCAAGCAAAAATTATAGAGGTATTGCCACATCCACAGGATATTCCATGACTGTCTGATAAATGCAATTCCAACCTCTGGGACCTGAAGCTAAGTGGAAATTGAGCAGATGCGCTGCCACCTCTCCTTTCATGTTCCACCTTGATGAGGTAGCCGCCTCACCAGATAGGTTGAGACACCCCCTTTCTCCACATTGGTGCAGATCCCAGATGTGGGACCTGCATCTATCAGACTTTTTATTCTTTTCAAACTGTTATGCAACAATCTAATATGCTCACAATTCATACATTACATCATGTAAATATAATAGGAGCTAGAAATTATATCAAGGTCAGAAAGGAAAGTACTACTGAAGGTTACCATATGGTGTGAGGCGGTACTTCAAATGGTGCAGTGAAAGATCTAAAGTTTTGTACAAAGACAGGTGTATAAATGTATCGGCCTTACCCTTACTTGCAAAATGTCCCAAATGTTCTAAATTTGCAACAGCAGGGAAGTTGCAGGTGGGAGAGCTGCATAAGACAACTCCCCGAAATCTCTGACCGTTAAAGTGGACTACAACCTGTAGCTCCCCACGGTCATAAAAAAAACTACAACTCCTAGTATACCCAGAGCTCTGTACAAAAGTGATACTATAAAGTAGTAGTCTTCAACCTGCATCTCTCCACATGGTTGTGAAAGTACAACTCTCAACGTGTTCTATAAACCACAATCTGCCAGGACATGCAGGGAGTTGTAGCTTCCCAAACACCAGAGTCAAAAGTTGGAGTATCCTTAACTTCCTTTATGTATATACTCAGTCTGCAGGAAATTTCTCTCCACATTTAGAAGAGATATTATAGGATGGACCTTAGGGTGCATACATTAAAGCTATGTGGTAATGTGTCTGCATTACACTACAGACATACTGTATATAGGGGATGGGCAGTGATGGTCCCTTGTGGTTGCTGATGGGAAATACACAAGTATAATAAAATTTAAGGTTGCACCGAGAATGCTGTTTGATACAGCACATATAAATAATACTGGCTGTAGACATATTCAGTTAGTCTATACTGAAAGAGCAACTCCAGGCAGAAATTGCAGATTATCCAACTAGTACAATTTCATAATCTAGTCAAAGATTATGGTGTGAAAATCTTTAAATTGTGAGGCCACAAGAGACAAACCTGTCTATCAGCAAAGAATACGACCAATGCAAGCTGCGACCTAATGGTAGACTGCAGAGTGCAGGCATGATATGATGACGGGACATGATGCGGGATATAGACATGTCTAACGTGTCAATCATCTGGCTGACAGCCACAAATCACCCATAAACATATATTTGGATCGGCCAAAAATGTATATATCAATAGAGAGGCAAACAAGTGGCTGCAAGACACCTATAAAAAGTCAAATGATAAGATGCCCAGTCTGTTGTAGCAGATTTCCTCCAAACAGGTACTACTGTCCAGTCCTTATCGCTATTAGATTCTAGGTGGGAATCATCAAGAAAGGTCGAATGCCTTTGCAGAAGGTTGAATGCAAAAAGAAAACTTGGGAATAGTTTAAACTTATTAGCAATTAAAGGGGGGCTTTCTAGGGTCCTGAAGTTGGTGAACTATCAACAGAACAGGTCAGCAATATCCGATCAGTGAGGGCCTGACTCCAGGCACCCCCTCCAATCTCCTGTTCCCTGCAGCCTGTGGAAGAAACACTAATTTCCAAATTAAGAAACCATTCAATGTTGGGAAGTATAGTACTTTGCATCAACCCAGGGCCATGAAAGTCAATTTAAACTCATTTGTGAATGGGCTCAGAAGAATAGTAAACCTTGTGTAGCTGCTTCTCACAATAGGAGAGCGTCACTTTCATGAATGGTGGGGACCACCCTCTACAATGTCATATTGTATTAGCTGCCATACCCTATGTCCATATTTTCCTGGAAATTCATTAATGCAAAGAACTCTTTATGTACCATGATCTTCCACAGCCAGATTTCCCCAGAACGTGAGGGTACAGAATAGCAGTCCAGAGAGTACTCCCATTCTGTTCACGTAGACATGGACATTTTGCCAAGGGAATCTGTCACTAGTTTATGTTGCCCTTAGTTAGGACACCATAAAACTGGTGACAGATTCCCTTTAAGTCCAGGTTTCTATAAATCACCTACATTGCATATCCATGTGAAAATTAAACACATTTCTGGGTGAATTTCTGGTACAGTATGTATTTGGATGCGGTAGTAAAATATCACATCAGGTGTTGAACTGTATGAAATAGAATTTTAAAAAATCTTGTGCATTTTTTTCCATAGGTTTTATTTAACTAACGTAAGGGCCAATTCACACAGTGGAATTTGCTGCAGGAATTTTGGCACCAAACTTCTGGCTGCGGCTGCATGGTGCCTGCATCCCATTGTTTCCATGTACCTGCTTGGCATGGTGTGAGGACAGCCAACAATTGAAGTTGTGGAGGGTGCCAGTCACTGCAAGCGAGTCCGCTGTTCCACAGTATACACAGTGGACATAGATCATCAATATTATGTCAGTAGGAGCCCAACTCCTGGCACCCCCCACAGATCAGCTGTTTGAAGGGGTTGCGATGCTTGTGCCAGCACTACTTCCTCTCCAAAATTACCTGCACGTCGTCCCATTTGCAAAGGCACGCAGTTTCATTACAACTGGTCTGCCCATTCACTTGAATGGGATGGAGTAGTTGTAATCACACTGCACCAGCAGGAGATGGTAATTTTGAAAAGGAAGCAGTACTCGCCGGACCTCCGCTACCCCTTCAAACAGCTGAGTGGCGGGAGCCGGACCTCCGCTGATCTACAGTGCCTTGCGAAAATATTCGGCCCCCTGGAACTTTTCAACCTTTTGCCACATTTCAGGCTTCAAACAAAAATATATAACATTTTAAATGTTTGGTGAAGAATCAACAACAAGTGGGTCACAATTGTGAAGTGGAACGAAATTTATCGGATCATTTAAACATTTTTGTAATAATAAAACTGAAAAGTGGGGCGTGCAAAATTATTCGGCCCCCTTGCATTAATACTTTGTTGCGCCACCTTTTGCTGCGATTACAGCTCCAAGTCGCTTGGGGTATGTCTCTATCAGTTTTGCACATCTAGAGACTGGAATTCTTGCCCATTCTTCCTTGCAAAACAGCTCGAGCTCTTTGAGGTTGGATGGAGAGCGTTTGTGAACAGGAGTTTTCAGCTCTTTCCACATATTCTCAATTGGATTCAGGTCTGGACTTTGACTTGGCCATTCTAAGACCTGGATACGTTTATTTTTGAACCATTCCATTGTAGATTTTGCTTTATGTTTGGGATCATTGTCTTGTTGGAAGATAAATCTCCATCCTAGTCTCAGGTCTTTTGCAGACTCCAACAGGTTTTCATCCAGAATGGTCCTGTATTTGGCTCCATCCATCTTCCCATCAATTTTAACCATCTTCCCTGTCCCTGCTGATGAAAAGAAGGCCCAAACCATGATGCTGCCACCACCATGTTTGACAGTGGGGATGGTGTGTTCAGGGTGATGAGCTGTGTTGCTTTTATGCCAAACATATAGTTTTGCATTGTTTCCAAAAAGTTGGATTTTGGTTTCATCTGACCAGAGCACCTTCTTCCACATGTTTGGTGTGTCTCCCAGGTGGCTTGTGGCAAACTGTAAACAAGACTTTTTATGGATATCTTTGAGAAATGGCTTTCTTCTTGCTACTCTTCCATAAAGGCCAGATTTGTGAAGTGTTGGACTGCTTGTTGTCCTATGGACAGACTCTCCCACCTCAGCAGTAGATCTCTGCAGTTCATCCAGAGTGATCATGGGCCTCTTGGCTGCATCACTGATCAGTCTTCTCCTTGTTTGAGATGAAAGTTTAGAGGGACGGCCGGGTCTTGGTAGATTTGCAGTGGTCTGATACTCCTTCCATTTCAATATGATCGCTTGCACAGTGCTCCTTGGGATGTTTAAAGGGTTATTCCCATCTTGGACAATGGGGGCATATCGCTAGGATATGCCCCCATTGTCCTATAGGTGCGGGTCCCACCGCTGGGACCTGCAACTATATCGAGAACGGGGCCCTGAAAGTGAAGGAGGGCGCACCGCGCATGCGCGGCCGCCCTCCATTCATTTGTACGGGGCCGCCGAAAATAGCAGAGCGCTGGCTCGGCTATTTCGGTCAGCTCTATACAAATGAATGGGAGCTGGGCCGCGCATGTGCGGTGCGCTCCCATTCATTTCTATGGAGCACCGACTCGGCTATTTCCGTTGGCTCCATAGAAATGAATGGGAGCGCACCGCACATGCGCGGCCTAGCTCCCATTCATTTGTATAGAGCTGACCGAAATAGCCGAGCCAGTGCTCTGCTATTTTCGGCGGCCCCGTACAAATGAATGGAGGGCGGCCGCGCATGCGCGGTGCGCCCTCCTTCACTTTCAGGGCCCCGTTCTCGATATAGTTGCAGGTACCAGCGGTGGGACCCGCACCTATAGGACAATGGGGGCATATCCTAGCGATATGCCCCCATTGTCCAAGATGGGAATAACCCTTTAAAGCTTGGGAAATCTTTAAGTATCCAAATCTGGCTTTAAACTTCTCCACAACAGTATCACGGACCTGCCTGGTGTGTTCCTTGGTCTTCATGATGCAGAACCCTGAGACTATCACAGAGCAGGTGCATTTATACGGAGACTTGATTACACACAGGTGGATTCTATTTATCTTCATCAGTCATTTAGGACAACATTGGATCATTCAGAGATCCTCAATGAACTTCTGGAGTGAGTTTTCTGAACTGAAAGTAAATTTTCAGTTTTATTATTACAAACAAAGTTTAAATGATCCAATAAATTTCATTCCACTTCACAATTGTGACCCACTTGTTGTTGATTCTTCACTAAAAATTTAAAATGTTATATCTTTTTGTTTGAAGCCTGAAATGTGGCAAAAGGTTAAAAAGTTCCAGGGGGGACGAATACTGCACTGTAATATTGATGACAAATGCCAAGGAGGTCATCAATATTAAGCTACTGCACAATCCTTTTAACACAATGTATGTTCTGGTCATTTAAACCATACAGACCCACCTTCAGAAGCCCCGACAGATTGTCCACTTATCAGTTACAAATTGATGGAGAACTTGAATATAATCATGCATATACAGTTACTGAGGTTATGAGCCCATGTTAACCACCAGGAAGCCATGTTATGATATTAGTACAGTTAAAAGCCACTGAGCTCAAGTGTAAACCACTACCTACAGGGGATAATTATCCACTTAAGGGAGTCTGAGGTAGCCTCACACCTTGCCTTATCACTGTCCCTTGTAGCCCTACTTCCAACTAGATAATTGTTTAAAAATCGTAAAATTGAGCAAAAGTGATCAGTTATTGAGTAGTGAAAAGGCATTGAATAATCAAACAGCAAGCGATAATTTTTTAGTTTGTCATTCTTGCGATTTCGTTATAGGCACCTAAATCATTGTTCACGATCGCACTCATAACTTTTTACACAATACTCTGTGCATCTTGTCATTCGAACGTTAACAACTCTAACCACTGGTTCATCACTCAATCCAATTCATATCAATTATCTACTGGTGTAAAGGTCTTTAGATTGTCCGCTGTGTATGCTATACCACAAATCAGGGGCTCGCTAGGAGTTCAGTGCATGGAGAGCTGATGGTGATCACTCTACCTTACTGTACTGGCAAATACATATTACTACTCCACCAGTGAGAAGACAATTATCAGCTAACTGATGCACATATACACCAGGGAGTGAGCAAGCCTAAGTAAGGGGCATCCTTACGTAGGTGTGAGTCTGGCGTATACATGAGTGTAGCGCTCCCATCTCCCCCCGCCCCTCAGTGTATGCAGAGACACAGCAGTCATCCATTCTCTAGAAGGTGGTGGGAGCACTCCGCTCATGAATACACCAGACACTATAATCTACTGTAGCTCTTATTAGACATCCACCCAACATCTTGTGCATCATTTTGGCCAATAGCAGAACAGTTCCTACATTATGCTGCTGTTACACACAAATATAGCAGAAAGAGCAAGAATTTACTTAACAATGTCCATAAATATCCAACCAATGATATTAACTCTCAGCCGATAGACGCCAGGGGTGTTACTATAAACTAATCAACTACCCTAGCTTATGATGAATAGCTGCTACTGATTTGGATTGCCTGGTTTAGAAGACACAGGGAGAGATTTATCAAACTAGCGTAAAGTAAAATTGACTTAGTTGCCCATAGCAACCAATCAGATTCCACCTTTCATTTTCCCAAGAAGCTGTGATAAATGAAAGGTGGAATCTGACTGGTTTCTATGGGCGACTAAGCCAGTTCTACTTTACACAAGTTTGATAAATCTCTCCCACAGTTCCAAGGGTCATAACTGCCCCCACACAATAGCTATAAAGGCCAAGATGGAACATTGATTATTATATGTAACAAATGCATTTATATTTACTTCCAGACTTCTCTGTCAGCGTTGTCACTGCCTCTGTTCCATCTGGGGCTCCTATGGAGAAATTTAAACTCTGTGACCGCTGTGGACTCCACATAAGACAGTAATAGAAATCAGTAAAGGGCGACATGATTCAAGCAAGGCCGATATTATACCCAGTTTGCAAAGAATGATGAAGGTGTTAAAACGCGTTTCTTATTTTGCATTTGATGTACAGGCAGTTTTAGCTATATTCAGCGCTGTCACCCTGCCTCAGTAGGCTAAAATCCACCACCACAACCCAACCATAGTTATGGCATTATCATTTTGTCATATTGGCAATATGGAGGAAGAAAAAGTCTGAAACAGTATGTGACATGATACCTCAGAGTTTGCACCTACCTAAATCAGAGTTCTGCTGAGGTGTGGAGGCCTCCTCGTTGGCCTCATTTGCCATGGAGCGTGTAATCCGTCCCTTGCGGCGTCCTTGGCTGTTGAAAGTTTTTCTCCCTTTTGATGTCACTGCTTCTTTGTCATCATTCTCTTCCCCAGAAGTGTCTTCATTTTTCTCCCTAAGATAAAGACGTTATCAATTATTCAATTTACTTATCCCTTGAACTATCAATAATATCGTAACAATCAATCATTACATGAAATAATATAGGAGCGCATAAGACACATGTCACCATGCTGCACCATGCAGAGAAACTAAGGCTAAAAGACACTCAAAGTCAAACTGAGACATCAAACGTGAGAAAACTGGTATAACCATACTACATAAAGCCATGAAAAATGCTTGCATACAGTAAGTGCATAATGTACTAATCAAAAAGTACGGTACATTCATCTTTAGGGAAAAAAACCCACAATCTTCCTGTTCAATTAAACAAGGGGACTCTCACCACTGAGATGAGTCAAATTATTGGCATCACTGTGAAACTATATGTAAAGAAATCTGTCGGCATGCCGAAACTGGGCACTTTTGTTCTGCATCAGACAAAATATACGAACTATGAAACTTTCACTTTGACACTTAACTACAAATGTATAAAAAAAAAAAGAAAAAGAGAAAAAAAAAAAAAGGAGTATGAAGGTGGCTCCCAAAGTTTGATCAAAATGTTGCTTTCGGCAATAGATCAACGTATAACATGTGGAGGTGGCGTAGCTTTAGTTTGGCCGCCACTTGTCACGTTTACCGTGCTGCAGCCGGAACTCACTCCAGCCCTCCCACATTATAGTGAATGAGGACGGAGAGTAGTTCCAGCCGCAGACGTGCACTAGCAGCAGCACGGATCCGGACACGGACACCCCTGCCGCTAGTGTGAAAGTAGCCTTAGTAACTACTTGTTCTCTGTCTCTTGTCTGAGACCATATGGAAAAGTGAGCTTTAGTGATCTGTTCACAGGCTGTTGTGCCACATGGTGGCTATTGTTGCTGTGGCCTACAGTCAAAGGGGCTTAGCGTGGTGGCTAGGGTGTGATTGCACTGCAGCACACCCTTCCCTGCCAGTGCTGTGCCGAAAAGCTTCTATTACAAAGAACTGAAGTCATACAAGCAAGGCTCTAGTACAGAATACGAAAGCCCAAGAGACAGCTCAGTTCTCTCTCCAGTTCAATATGTTTAACGGCTATGTACACCTTTGGGGTGATTTTTTTTTTTTATTATTACATTGTACTCACTATGAGCTAAAATACTGTTTTTAATTGGTCTTTATTAAAAATTTGGAGCCCTTTTCTCTGTACAGGGCAGAGTTTCTCTAGTAGCAGGATCTGAATTTTCAGTCTCTTCCATCTCTCAAGGGCTCCGTATCTCTGACCTTCTAAACACTCATTATAGCTCAATTCTTATCTTACTGATAAGAATGTGGCTTAAATATGGCTTAAGGGTGACATTTTAGTAATTTAGAGATAAGGTTTATTAGATGACCGGCAGCTAGAAAAACAGTTAAGCCTTTGGAACAGAACAGCACAATATATATATTTTTTTAATAAAGGCCAACTGAGTAAAATGCAATAATTAAAAAAATGTGAATATATATGTGTGTATATATATATATATATATGAATATATATGTGTGTGTATATATATATATATATATATATATATATATATAGTAAGTCCTTCATTATTTCATTTTACTCTGGGTTTCAAGATTCATAGTACTTTGTGTCCTAAGCCTGCACACCACAAGGAGAATCATCGGTAACTGCATATATCCTCAGGCTCAAAATAAAATACATTCTTCCCAAGCAATACACAACAAATATGGTAAAATGGTTCAAATGAAGAATGGTATAAAAGGCGACGTACTTCCCAAGCTCCTCTTTGTCATTTTCCACATCTTGTTTAAACTCTTCTTTTTCAGGCTCTCTCTCTTTTTCATCTTTTTCTTCCTGGGTACTACGGGGCATCTGCTGCTAAAGAAATAACAATGAAAGTTTGATTGAATACACAACCATCAAGTGTACAAGAAACAAGGCCCTTGTGTCTGTGCACATTTCTGCAGCTCAATGGCGCTCTCTACAGCAGGAATTGCAAACTGCAAGGATTTATTCAATATCAACATATTTAATCATCTTTTATGCAAAAAGATGGCTCCCTACAGTAATATACAATCATAAACTCTTTATGTTTTCCCAAGATAAAACATTATAGCACGTTCATTAACTTTGTAATAGAACAAAGCAGAAGAAAAGAATAAGAGGAATGACAAGATTCAGATTCATGTGCAGCAGGAAATATTACTATTTAGCTACAATGAAATTAATCTGGCAGGTAATAAAATATGTTTTCCAGGTTATCACGTTCCTGGCTCTTGTGTTATTAAATGTATATCGAAGAGAATTTTAAAGGTTAACTAACTTTCTAGACAAGTTCAAACCAGACCCCTATATCAATCCTTAGATCAGACCCTCCATGTTGGACCTCAGATCAAACCCTCATATCAGATGAGACCCATATATCAGATCAGACCGCCCCATGTCAGACCTCAGATCAGATGCCCATCAGAAATAAAATAACTTCACCTATCTCTCCTGCTCCACCTCTACTTCCCAGGTCCGGCGGTCTCAACTGCAGTCTTGCTCCCTGCACACTAGGTCCTGATGCTGTACGCAGTCAGGACACTGCAGCGCGGCACCCAGAGAAGATCAGGGACAAGTGAGTACCGGCAGAGCTTCACTCACTGCTATCCGTGACACCTGCATACCAGTGAGCGCTTCCAAAATGGCTTTATAAGACACACTGCCATTTTCCACCAAATTGTTCTTCGGGGAGGGGGACAGTACATTATTTATGGATTTTACTGTTTTATTATACAAATAGGCACCTGAAGTTCAGGTTGTCTATTGTGAAATCCGTATACTCCTACATAGCTGATATATATGTGGTGTATGGATGTACAGAATCCACTGTACTGCTGGAATAGGGGCTGTAGCGAGCGAGCGCTCTACTGCCAGGAGCACACATCGCTGCTCTTGCCTTGCCACTCAGCTAAATCATGGCATAGCATATTGGTGCAGACCCTGTTTGTACCAATGTGAAATACAGTGATTGCAGCTGAGCGAAGCAGGCACAGGCAAGAACCTGTTCTGCTCTACTAAATCCTGACAGGGTACAAATTTCCTATACCAGAATGCATGTGCTCCTGCCAGTACATCGCTCGCTCGCTTGCGACCCCTTTTCCAGCAGTACAGTGGAATCTGTACATCTGTATACCACTGTCATTTCAGCTGTGTACAAGTGTACTGATTTCAGAGCCCGATAGACATCCAGGTGCCTATTGCAAAACAGCAAAATCCATAAACAAAGAATATTAGAAAAAATTATTTCAGTGTTTTTAAATACACTTTTCTAAAGGGTTAGTTACCCTTTTTAATCACATTGGATGGAAGGGCAGTGGTACAAAGTAATAAAATCTGTTTCGATACTGCATTTATGTCTGGTGCAGAAGACTGCCTGGTGCAGGCAAACAGAGGTGGAAGCTGCTCGAGAGGATGTGGTGTGCATAAGTATATATTTTCAGTAGAGATGAGCGAGCATACTCAGCCGAGCTTACTCGGGAGCAATTTTCGAGTAGTAGCGTTAGCGTACAAATTTAAAAGATGCGTACTAATTGGTGTACAGATTATAAGATGCGTATGCATTAGCGTACAGATTATAAAATGCGTATGCTACTACTCGAAAATTGCTCCCGGGTACGCTCGGCCGAGCATGCTCGCTCATCTCTAATTTTCAGAGTTGTGAGGCTCACATACACTGCCCGCAGCCAAATGTCCAGAATACAAGACAGGGCGAAGAGAAAGACTAAACCAACCAATACTCAGAAACCACTTCAGCCTCATTTCTTGCCAGCTGCAACCGGTCAACTTTTCATTTTCCAGGCCAGTTTAGAAGATGAATGCCAACACATGATTTGTTGCTATGGACAATAAGCCACTTTTTTCCGCTTGTAACAGTTTTGACACATGACGACCAAAAGGGGATTTTCGGGGATTACTATTGTTTACAACAGATATGCTCATGTAGTTGCTTACTTCATGTACATCTTCCTCATGTTTTTTTGGATTCTCCTGAACGGTTTTCACCATAAACACAACTCACTCGTATTTGTTTCCATCCTGTATGTAGCACTTCCTGTACATGTATCCAACCAAACCCATGATGCACTTTCACTGCCACAGCTCCAGCACTGCTCCTAACAACACCCAGATAGTGTGTATCTCCTCCCATACATCGAGTTATATAGACAATCCTCTCAGTGCCTCTGTATGGACGTAATATCACAGGAAATAAGAAAGTGCCTCATGGTCATGTGACCATAGCCCAGTACGGAAGATAGGAACAACAAATCCAAAAACATGACAACAATGCAGCATGGTACTGTAAATATAATGGATGCCAAACAGCCGCCACAGGACTTAAAGGGGTTCTCTGGAAATTAAGAAAATACTTAAATATTACTTTTTTTTACAAATATATTCATTACCTTTCATTAGTTATAATGGCTCATTTTGTCTAGGGAGCAATCATCAGCAGAAATAAAATGGCCGCTGTCCTATTAGTACACACAAACCTGCCCTAATCTCACACGAGGATAAATTACTTCACAACACTGCGCTAAAGAGCTGCCTCATCCTCCTCTCTGCTCTACTTGTCAGGAATCATGATCCTGAATACAGATAAGATCTTCAGCTGAATCTCTGTAGGAATGGAATTCATGAGGAGACATGAAGTACAGAGAGGATGGACAGGACAGACCATGGTAATGTGGGGCTGTGGTAATGGAGACTGCATACAAGTACTGCTGCTCCTTACCACATCCCCACCCTCCTCTCTACATCAGCTGTCTCCTCATGAGCTCCATTCCTACAGAGATTCAGCTGTACATCTTATCAGCTGTATTCAGGATCATAATCCCAGACAAGCAGAGGAGAGAGAAGAGGACAAGGCAGCTCTTTAGCACAGTGTTGTGAAGTAACATGTCCTCCTGTGTGATTAGGACAGGTTTTGAGTGTACTAATCGGACAGCAGCCATTTTATTTCCCCTAATGATTGCTCCCCAGACAAAACAAGCCATTATAACTAATGAAAGGTATTTGGAATATATTTATAATTAAGTAATATTTAAGTATTTTCAGTAATTTTATTTTCTTAAAGGGGTATTCCGTTAGGTACAAGTTATCACCTATCCACTGGATAGTGGATAACTATCAGATTGTTGGGGGCCCCAGCAGATCACGAGAAAGCGGCCAGTCGCACTCACGAAAGCGGACGCTCAATTAATTTCTATGGGAGTTCCAGTGCTGTACTTGGCTATCTCCAGAACTCCCATAGAAATTAATGGAGGGGCCACGTGCATGTGCGAACCGGCTGCTTCGCTCATTTTAGGGGAGCAGCAAGGGGCCTGCAGGGGGTATGTGAGTCCCAGCAGTAAGACCACCACCAATCTGATAGTTATCCACTATCCTGTGGATAGGGGATAGCTTGTACCTACCGGAATACCCTTTTAATTCCCAGTGAATCCCTTTAAGATCCTCTTTAAAAAAAAAAACAATATGATAATGGTTTCTTGCCACATTTGTTCATAAGATTAGGCGTCAATAGCTTTCAAAAACAGATCGCTGTGCACAGGACGGATTGCCTCCCACTAGTCTAGGAATCAATAATAATGTTAAGAGCCACCGGTGTATGTGCTGAACATTTACTGTACATGGATACCTGGAAATAGGGGATTAGCCATGCCATTTACAAGCTGGAGTTTGTACCATTTTCAGCTATTGTATACATAAGTAATAAGGTTTTACATTAGTGCAGAGGATAAAAAAATATGAAATCCTTCAGGGTATATTCACACATAGCAGACGAGCTGTGCCAACAAAGTCTTATCCACACGCTGTGGAAAAATCCGAAGAGGAAATTGGCCTGAGATGTGGCTTATAAATACACAGCATGTCAATTTTTGCAATCCACAGGGTGAAATCTGCAGAAAAATCTGCCTTTAACAAAGGCAGATTTTGCTGCTGCACAATGTCTGCCCCATGTGGCTGTACACTAAAAGCCATTGGAGTCTACATTCATACACATAATATTACAGTGATGAGAAAATCACAGTAGGAAGGGAGTCATAGTATGTGTCAGCACCAATCTGCCCATTACACCACATGTAATTGTTTTAATTAACATACCGAAATCTTGAAAATTAAAATAAACAACCGGATAAAAGTGGCAGAACTGGAGGAACCAACCTCACCTTTTAAGGCTTTAGGAATACATGAACTATATATATTATAAATGGCCATTGCAATAGTTAATTACTGACATGCAAGTCATATAAATACACACAGATGGCGCATGGGAACCAATCCATTCACGTGTGAACACTGTATAAAATAAATATGACAGAAGAGAAAGCTCCACCTTCTAAACTGTAGTGGCATTCCCCTTCCTTTATATTGGGATTGAAAGTGGTAGAGGTATGTATCAAGGTGATAAACGTTAAAACAGGTCCTTACATACAACAGTTTGCGTTGTCGTTCTTTTAACTATAACAATAAGGTCCTTAAGTGCCGTCACCAGAAAGGAAAATGGTGGCCTTGTCACACTACAATCAAACACCATCTTTCACGCAGTCCTTGGATAAGCCTTTGCTTCCCGGAGGCCTGTCTCCAGACTACTCCAGGCTACAGAAAGCCAGATCCAGTAATCTGTTCGATGGGACCCCACTTTTCCTTGCTGGGAGATCCTACCTAAGCTAGGAATATTCCCACCCACTGAGCTATTAAACTTAAGATTTAACAAAAGTGCATAAAGTTACAGTTAAAGAAACAATACAACAGAGGATTACATAAAAACTAAACTCGCACCCCTAAAAGATGTGGTTCGGGTATTCCTGTTAGTGGTCCCTGGCTTTCGGTTCTTATAGTCCTATATCAATGGAGCTGTGATTCAACTTCTGATGTTATAGCATGGCTCCACACACAACCTCCCCCCCACACACCCAGGTGGCTTTTTAAAACTTTCCCTAGGCAAACCCACCCTTTGCCCAATCAGATGGGTAACTGATAATGTTATCACGTGTCATGCCCTCCAGCCAATACATTTGGTGACCTTAGCTTGGATGGTTCGGGGCTCATTTTCAGTTTCTTAAAACAAAGACAAGATGGAGTCTAACTATCCCATAATTCTCTACTCGCCTTGCCCAGTGTCAGAGAGAGAATGTGAGGTCATCAGCTGGCCAGCACACTACAATTCCGCCATTAACTCTTTGAAACACTAAGCATGAATATAAGAAACACAAAAATGTCATATGTTTGTCACATACCAGATAGTGTACACTTCCGCTTAAGGCCATGAACTGGCTAAAGATGAGTTGGAAAGCTATGGGCACCGTCGGGCCATATTTTATGATTGCATTTTATTCATTTTCGGATGAAAAATAACTTTTTAAAAATGTTCAGCAGATTCTGAGATACAGGGGTTAAAAATCAGTCTGTTAGCAATCTGTCACTTTCTTTTCTCTTTGAATCATGTCATCTGACTGCACATGTGCAGTTCTTATCTCTGATCTGACCTCATAAATAGAGAGGCGAGAAGCGAAATTGGCAAGTTACATCAGAAGTCGCTTTGTTCAAAACTTTAGATTAAGGCCTTTCACACAGTCGGATTAGGTCCAAATGCATTCAGGATGCGTTCAGTGAAACTCGCACCATTTTGCAAGCAACTTCAGTCAGTTTTGTCTGCAATTGCGTTCAGTTTTTTTCTGCGCTGGTGCAATGTGTTTTGATGCGTTTTTCACGCACGTGATAAAAAACTGAAGATTTACCAACAACATCTCTTAGCAACCATCAGTGAAAAACGCATTGTATCCGCACTTTCTTCCGGATGCAATGCGTTTTTCACTGATGGTTGCTAAGAGATGTTGTTTGTAAGTCTTCAGTTTTTTATCACGTGCGTGAAAAACGCATCAAAACGCATTGCACCAGCGCAGAAAAAAATCTCCATACAGTATTAATTCAAAGTTTTGAATAAAGCGACTTCAGATGTAACATCCCAAGCTCGCTTCACTCAACACTACTCAAACACTCACTATAGCTCAATTCTCATCAAACTGATGAGAATATGGCTTAAAGAAATGTTAATGAGTTAGCCGTCAGTCACTGAGGAGGCCCGCCCACATGACTCCTAAGGATAGAAAGAGTGGGGGGATTAAATGTACACAAGTTTTACTAAAGCTTTTTCCAAAAAACTATATATGAATGTGTTCAGCTCCTCCTGCTCTATAACCTGCGGACTGAAGCGCGTTTTCATGGTGACAGGTTCCCTTTAAGTAGACAAATATACTTTTCAGGATTCAGAAATCTAGTGTACATAATAATTGTAAATACCCGTTCCTCAAGAGCAGGGATGGCAAATTGTTGAGGTGTGCTGAGATTTGGTGCTGTTCTACATTCATCACATGGACTGAATTAAAACAGAGTTTATTGAGAGTTTGATACCGGATTTATTCTGGGGAATGCAGCACTGAACTAATAAACCTGTATCTGTATACAACTTGTACAAATGTATCCTTTTCAAATTTTACATAATCATTGATGCCCAGTTACATTTTTGGGTAAATATAAAAAAGAAAGCAGAAGATATAAAAGCAGAATATGTGATTCTTGGACAATCGGAGTCACCAGAAAGGCAGTCCAGAGAGTCTTTGATGGTATATGGTTATTGGATAAAAGAGCTCAGCCAAAAACAATAGCATCAGGGCAAGGTGACCTTCATCAGAGTCACCAAATCATGACTTCATTCATGTGACACATGCACACAATGCTGCACGTGATACCACGGAGGTCTCTCCTCACACTGGCAAACAGCAGTTTCTCTCATGCTAGGAAAATACCTTTCATCTCCTCAAGTTCAGCATTTACTGTATTGTCACCTAACAATTTCATGTAGAGGCAGACCACGCAGCTGCTATGGGGCCAATGGGGCCCGCAGTGAACCAAAGGCCTGTCCCCTAATTACACTCATTACTGTCCAGTTCTAGTATAATATCCCTATCATCAGTGGAGAAAGCTAAAAGGACCTGTGATGATGTCATCACAGGTCCTGTACATTTAGTAAATGAACTACAGAAACAATGGTGTAGTTCCCAGGTTAGATAGAAGGATCTGCCAGGATCTCATCTTAAAGGGGTTGTCCGGGTTCAGAGCTGAACCCGGACATACCTTTCAATTCACCCAGGCAGCCCGCCTGAACAGGGCATCGGAGCATCTAATTAGCGCAGGGCAAAGGAATTTAGCCCGGTTCCGGTGACGTACCGGGCTCTGCCAGGCAGAGGCTTCCGCCCGGCAGTGAGCCTGGTGACGTTATCGGCGCTGATGGGGGGGCTTTAGCGCTGCCCTAGCCATTCAAACGGCTAGGGCAGCGCTAAAGCCGGCCCATTACGGCCGGTGACGTCACCGAACTCACAGTGAATATTTATAAACAAAAGAGCCCTTGCCCTGCGCGATCCAGCGCAGGGCAAGGGAGGGCATTGGAGCATGAGATGCTCCGATGCCCTGTTCAGGAGGGCTGCCGGAGTCAAAACCTGGGTATGTCCGGGTTCAGCTCTGAACCCGGACAACCCCTTTAATCATCACTGGTCCTACACATCTAGTAAAGGAATTGCACAGAGCATCATCACAAGTCCCTCAACCCCCCAACAGCATGGATAAGAACTGCACTATGGGCTCTCCACTGAGACTAGAATAGAGTGGTAAGAAGAAGTCCTCCTCCTTTCTCTTCATTTACACCCTATTCTTTATATATATATACACACACATACACAGTGCCTTGCGAAAGTATTCGGTCTCCGAGTCTCTCTGTCTCTCTCCGAGTCTCTCTGTCTCTCTCCGAGTCTCTCTCCGAGTCTCTCTCCGAGTCTCTCTGACTCTCTCCGAGTCTCTCTGACTCTCTCCGAGTCTCTCTGACTCTCTCCGAGTCTCTCTGACTCTCTCCGAGTCTCTCTGTCTCTCTCCGAGTCTCTCTCCGAGTCTCTCTGTCTCTCTCCGAGTCTCTCTGTCTCTCTCCGAGTCTCTCTGTCTCTCTCCGAGTCTCTCTGTCTCTCTCCGAGTCTCTCTGTCTCTCTCCGAGTCTCTCTGTCTCTCTCCGAGTCTCTCTGTCTCTCTCCGAGTCTCTATGTCTCTCTCCGAGTCTCTATGTCTCTCTCTCTCTCCATCCATCCATCTGTACACACACAAGGTTGGAATAATGAGCAGTAAGACACAGGCTTACACACATGAACTCTGATATTCATTAGATGGAAGTTTAGGACCTTGTATACTGAAAACAACGGAGAATGTAGCAAACAGCACAGCTTAAGTTCAGACAGATAGAAGCAGACCTAGCAACAGACGTGATCACCTCCACAAGAATGACATAGCAGTGCCCTTCTCTCCAAACCACTTACTTGCAATTAAATCCAGTTTCCTCCCCGCTTGTGTGATGTCCGGGCTCCCATAGCAGCCCCCTCCTCCACAGCTCCAGCTTCACTACCCCCCTCCACCCTGACACACAGCACTCCGGCCGGCTGTGGGACGTGCCCAGTACCGCTCGGAGCCTCCACACTTCCTGGCCATTTGCATAGTTAAGCCTTCAACTAACCACAAAATTCCAGCTGTGATTTTGCAATATACTGGAATAGGCAAGGCTCGCCTCATGATTCATCCTTCTAAGTATATGTGTATGGATGTAAGTGACCAGACAAACATGGTGTGTGTGCCAAGGACATCGTACTAGTCATCAAAGTAATACATATCTACTCTTCTTATGACTTTATGGACATACATTGATTAGTACAAACAAAAAGCAATCCACTGGTGTATATATACTGTACGTAAGGAGTTTTTAAAGTTCAAGATAAGGAATTTCTCCCAGCATTCAGCTTTCCTGCCCACAGAGCAGCTGCGACTTATAAGGAGGTATCTGACAGGCCCAATTATACCAGTAAGTCAAGGGAGTCCACTGGAATTGATTGTGGTGGATCAGGCAATGTATAATGGTTTATGTCAAATGGAAGTGCGACAACTTACACAATTATACAGTTCCAATGGATACAATGAACTTTAAGCATCACTTTTCTTAAAATCCACCTGTAGATCCTTTTTATATAAGAATACAACACAAGTGCCGAATAAACCAGCTCTGAAGAAAGACATTCAGTTCCTAAGGTATTTGATCACTTAAAAAAAAAAGCTGAAAAACTACAATACTAGAAGAGTTTCTAGACGCAGTGGTTCATTTTGATCCTGGGCTGTTATTAATTTGTAACCCTGAGAAAAGATCATTAGGGAAGCTGCTGATTTGAGGAAGGAAATGGGGCAGTGATGTAAGAAGAACCCATGGTAAGAATTAACTCATTTGCTGCACTCAATTTTTGAATAAAGGAGAAGTATTAATGTGTAACCGTCAACTTTTGACACTCCAGAGAGATATCTTGGGAGCTTTGGTTTGCGGGGGTCAGGATGTCGAGACCCGCAGTAATTGCTAATACAAAGGGACAGAAGAGCTCAGATGAGCGCTGCACCCCTTCAGATGTGATCAGCTTTGTACACTGTATAGATCCATAGAAAGAATTAGTCTGTACAGGGCAATATTAAAGGGGTTGTTCACCCCAGGGGCCTTTTGGGCAGAGCCCCACCACGGCTTGACCTGCGGAGGAAACCATACTTATCTCCTCCCAGTCGCTGACTTTCACCTACTTTGCTCCTTCATTGCTATTGGAGATCTCAGGTATTCCCATGTCAACATACAGTTTGATGTAGGTCATGTGGCCGTTGAGGCGATGTGTACCCCATGTTTTACATGACCTAGTGACATGATGCATGGGGAACAAGTCTCCGCTGCAGCCAGTCATTGCCTACATGACCTGCATTAAATGGGATGTTGACGTGGGACAACAGAGATCTTCAGCGGTGGCAGGAGACTGAAGAAGGCGGAATCCAGTGGTGGCTTCTTGTAACAGTCAGGCTGTGATGGCATGGTAGCGAGTCAGGAAGCCATAGTAAATATGATAATACATGGCGTTTTAATCACATCCACTTTCGGCCACATGGGTGTCAACATAAATGGCATGCAGTCAGTGATTGGCTGCTGCAGTCACTTGTCCGGTCTCATCAACATTGTGTCCAAGTAAACATAACCCGTCAGTTCATGGGCTTTGGCACAGAGAAGGATATTAAAGGTGGGTATGTGATTATTTTTTAAAGTTTGAAATCCCATTTAACATTTTTTACTGCACTAGGCAACCAGGGATGTCGGCATTAATCACTCCGGACCTCAGTGATGACAGATAATATAAAAGTCTCCACATAAAGACATATATACTTCATTTTATAATGGTAGAACGCATAGAATAAGCAATTTTATGGCATTTATGGAAAAAATTAAAAGATAACTTTATTGTACAGGCCATTATGAGTGTGGAGACCCCTTGACATGTTTGTTTTAACTTTTTTTCATTTTCTCCATTAGAGAAATTTTACTTTCAAACATTTATATTAGATTTAGGTAAAGATATATAGATAAAGATTTTGAAGGAGTTAAAAATAAAAAATGACTACTCACCTCAACAATTCCCCACCTCTGCCACTACTCCATTTCCTCTTCACTTCTTGGTGCTGGACTCCTCACACATAAAAAGAAAAGGTTTGGACGCTCAACCAGTCACTGCTGCAGCTACTGATTGGCTGAAAGGACAAGTCCAACCCATTTTCTGTGTGTGGAGCTCTGAATCAAGAAGTGGACAGCAGTGGTGATCGAAGCAGCATCGGAACAGCCGCTCTGGGTGCTCGGTGAGATGAGTAAACATTTTTTTTTTCACCCTTTCAGCATTTTTATACAAGCTTTTTTTAATCACTTGAAAGCCCCTTTAACGCCTGTGCATGGAAATGCACAACAGTATACAGCTGTTATTTCCCAGCCAGCCTAGGTTATAAGGCTCATTACAGGACTGTGCAGGAACTACATCACACCAATGATGTACAGGAACATATAGAGCAGTGTGCATCCCATATCGTGGTGTGGACCCATTGTCTTCAATAGGCCCACGTTGTAGAAAGGACATGCGCTTCCGGGTACGTGTGGTTGTGCCGCAAATGATAGGCCACAACATGCAGATCATTGGCCCCTTGAAGTCATGTCTGCACCGCGATCGGGGGTGCACACAGCTGGTGTACACGTTTTGCGGATATGCAGGTTTGCAGCCGTGTGAATGCATTCTGGGAACCAGGTTTTCGGACTAGTGTCCTATCTAGTTAATGATGCTAGAGATTGGGTTTAGAGACCGGAATAAAATTCTTACTACCAGTATATTACATCAGGGATCAGCAACCTCCGCCACTCTGGCTGTTGTGAAACTACAACTCCCAGCATGCTTCATTCACTTCTATGGAAGATCTGAGAACAGACAACCAATTGTGCATGCTGGGAGTTGTACTTTCACCACAGTTGGCATGCAGGAGTTTGCCGATCCCTGTATTACATTCTCTACACACCGAAAGCAGATCAGAAAAATGGAATAAAGACAAAAAGCACAGATCGCTCACCTGGCCTTTTCCCCTTCGTCGATAATTTCTTCTTACCAGACTTTTGTAATTCTCATTCTTTTTGGTCAGGTAATAGAAGAGAACGCAATCGGACACAGTCTGCAAGACAGACGTACACAGCATAAGCTGACATTGCAGCACGTTCACCCCACAGAGGCCACCATCCACGCCGTTTACAGATCATAAAACCTTTCTAGTTATTACAGGCACAGGAACATGTCAGCTTTACATAACTTTAGACTTTGACATGTGCCTTCCCTGTACTCTAGGAATGCAGAGTTGAGGCCTTTTACACTTGAACATCATTCTTTTTTATCTTTACAGTTTCAATCATTAACAATATACCAATCACAAAAATAAAATAATTCTGTGTTACAACGACATACAGGTTTCATCAGTATAGCCAAGCTATGCAGCCCTAGGTTTCATTATTTTCATATGCCCAGACACTTTTTACATAGGATTCACATCTGACATGTAGTTCTTCCACAGCACTTCTGCAGTCTGGAAGACGTTAGCATTTACTGTAAGCCATTGCAAAATCAATATTACTGAGCACTGAACGTAAGACACCACAAAACCTAAAGCTCTTCATGTGACTAAGTTATTAATGGAGATGCCTCCTACCTTTCTATCCAAGAATGAAGCAATGAACACAAAGTTCTTTGGTTGCTGGATAAATCTGTAAGAGAAGACACCAAATGATTACATGGCACCCATAATCTCATCACATAACCAAACAGTGTAGTGCCTGATCATCTATCATTAGAACTAGGTGGCCTCAGGTGTTGACCATAGTTGGGAGTTTTCGGGTACAGTCACATGTGGCAGATACATAGCTGAAGACATCTGTGTTTGTCCCATGTTCATATGTGCCCACATTGCTGAGAAAAATGATGTTTTAATATATGCAAACGGGAGCGTTGCCGTTATACTTAAAGGTACGTCTCTCTCTGCAACTGCTGCAGGCTGGAAAAAGGCCAGTGGCCTGCTCAACAGATGGTATGGCGGATCCTACCTACTTGTGTTGCCCCAAGATCTGTCAGCTTGGTTGGACCACTTTTAGGCTTTTTTAAGTTGCAAGTCAGTCTGGTGCGATTGAGACCGAACCCAGCAGCGAGGACTAGGTAAGGCCTTGTTCACACTTCAGTTTTTTGATCAGTTATTGTGAGCCAAAACCAGGTGCAAGTCAAAAACAGTGGAGCCTCCACACCTGGTTTTGGCTCACAATAGCTGATGGAAATAACTGATCAAATAACTGATGTGTGAACAAGCCCTAAGTACTGTATGATCACCACCCTGGGAATTCTATTATAGTTTTGGATAACCCCTTTAAGCCGTGCCCACTTCTCGAATGAGTTGTAAAAAGGGTATGGTACAAAACACGTATGCCAGTTTTTGCGGAAATTGTGGTACATTTTGATTAGTAAATCTCTTGCATTTTGTTGCCATGACTGCTACAGGTTTTTTTTGATGCTGCAACTTCCCATCTGGTTTTTACAGGTGAAATATGTTACATAATGGGGGTCATTTTTGCCAGTTTTGAGGTACGAAAAACCACAAGACCCAGTTTTATGACTTTTTAAATTCCCGTGCGACAGGGGCGTTTTTACGCTGCCCTTGATATTGGGGAGTGGCATGGGCTGGTTTATAAGCCCTGGCAAATTCGCTAACATTTACGCCCGTTTCCAGACGAAAATGAAAACTGAAAACTACTCCAATCAAGGGCTGGAGTAGTTTTCAATCTAGGCACGCGGACTGCCAATCAGGTGCACCCTCCGGGGGTGCAGGACAATTACAACATGACAAAACGCCTTAGGGGATTTATTAAGATGCAGTTTTTGGCTTTTTTTTTACTGCAAAGTGTAAACCTATCCTCATGGTTACTACTGTAAACTACTTTCCTATCACACTACAGCAGGAGTCAGCAATCTCTGGCACTCCAGCTATTGTGAAACTACATCTCTCACCACGCTCCTTTCACCTCTATAGGTGTTTGCAGGAAAGCTGAATAAGTGTGTATACTGAGAGTTGTAGTTTCCCAACGTCTGGAGTGGCGGAGGTTAATGACCCCTGCACTACAGTAGGTAATTATATAAGAAGCCCAATGCTATGGTGCCTATTCTTCCTGTAAGCACAAACTGTTGGTGCTTTGGGGGAATGTGTGTCTACTCATACCCTCCTTACACTTTAACATGTTGGTGATTCATTGACATTTCACAGCAATTCAGTGCTGATGTGTCTGACTAAGCAGAGTAATTTGTGGAGAATGCTGAAGTGATGCCAATCCTCTTGAGGAAAAATGATTTACTAGAACAAGAGGAGATTGACTGCATGTGGCCAGACCTAGGGCATTTGAGATCAACTGCAATCCATTTGAGCTCCATAATTACAACTGACAAAACCTACAGGGAATCCAAAGAAATGCATTCAACAACACAAAAAAAGCACACAAATAGTTAAATAATACACAGCAACAAGCATGGCAGTGTATGACGACTTGTCATACCCGCTATATTGTCAAATTATTTCCACCAGACCACACTCCTGTGCCTGAAATGCCTTTAAGTACTGCGAGGAGGTCCAATACTATTATGCTGGCAGACCAATGTCTTTACAGAATACCCTGCAGACTTGTATTATAGATTGCTATCTCTTGTGTCTAATTTATAACAGATCCAAAGAAGCAAAAAAAGCTGATGGAAAGAAGGTAGTCTACACGTTATTGGCTGCTCTTTGATCTCTGCTGGTGTCCCCGGAGTAGACAACAGTTGGGATTAGGAAGGAATCTTCATCTCTGCAGTAAGGCCGTGTTCACATATCATGGATTTCTTTCAGGATAGGGTATTTTATACTCCAGCTACGTGCTCTCAAAATAGTGTGATTTTATAATCTACGGTATGTTCATTATTGATGCAAAGCTTCAGGCGTTAATCCAAAAGCAGATCCTCGTGCCAAATCCAAGTTTCATCTGCAAATTTCTGGCATGGATTAGACTGTAAATCCATAGCAGATTTGTCTGGCCATAAATCCTGACAATGTGAACATGCTGTAACAGGAGGGTACTGCAATGTCAGACGATGGATAAAAATGAATGAAAGGAATGTAACAGTACGGCACAGTGATGGTGCGGGCACAGGAGCGGTTACTTTGGCAGCCAGATGCTTAAAGAAGGCCCCCAGGTCTGCCTTGTGTGGAAGTAAGAAAAAAATCCAAAAAATGCTTTGTTCGCAGTCCTGTGTTATGGTAAAGTGTGAAAAACTGTACATACATGCCAGAACTGCAAATTTTTGATTATCCCACCTCTCAAAAAATTGAATAAAAAGTGATTGAAAAGTGACATGTACCTCAAAATGATCTGAATAAAAACTACAAAATGTCCAGCAAAAAACAGGACCTTCTAAAGCTATGTTATCTTAAAGGGGTTCTCCAGGAATTAAAAAAATGAAAATATCTAAATATTACTTGTTCAGGCCCTGAAAAAAAAAACTAGGGATAGCCAGTCATGGTGTATAATTTCTGCCCCAGATCCGTTTTTTTTTTTTTTTTTTTTTTAGACAGAAAAAAGTCCTGCACGCAATACTTTCCCCCCCCCCCCCCATCTAAAAAAAAAAACAGAATCCTCAGACAGAAATGGCTCAAATGGATGCCAAATGTGCTGATTCACAGGATTTTTTTTTCTGTTCTTCTAAAGCATCAGAAAAAAACAGAAAATGAAATGGTGAACTCTCTCTAAGTGAGTTTTTTTTTTTGTATTTCTAGTCTCACATCATGCCCAGCCATACCAATTTTCAGGGCCTGTACGATCCCTTTAAGTGTTTAAATTAATAAGCTGCTTGTCATGCAGGATACCCACTGAAGTCTTTATTTATAAAAAAAAAAATGTTCTCTTCAAATATAAATGGATGTACACTCATAGTAGCATGTGGGGATACAAAGAACTGTACCACATCTATAGTTTATCACTTAGGCCTGGTATAATCCTATAGCATGACATTATTCTACTGTAAAGAAATCAGAGGACTCGCAAAGGGGACGGGGAGGCTGAATTGGGGGAAACGGGTCACATTTGAGATTGTATTAATAGACCACTGCAGGTTCCTCTTCAGCCTTCATCAGCTTCTATGGGGAGAATAAGACCATTGAATGGAATCCTATGAAGCCTGAGTACTGAACTATAGAAATGTGGCCAGAAAATACTGTGGGTCTGAAAATAGCTCAACAGAACATAAGCCTCACATTCAGGGCCTACCCTATAGATAAAAATACGCATCCCAAATACATAAAAGTGAATAAAGCTGAGAGAAAAGAATACAGTGCATTACTGTAAGGCCCATCATAGGTTATACTGAAACTTATGATGTAGGAAAAAAAATGACCATTTTTACACAAACACTCTTCAATACTCTTTTTTCAGCTTATGTACCCTGTATAAACTGGAAAATAAAAGCCCATTAGATCAGGGTCACTAGATTCCCCATGTCTGCAATTCCCTGCACCCCCTAATTGAGCATCAGGTATGATAATCAAATATGGACTCTCCATGCATCCAAAACCACCAGTATTTTTCAGTGATGCCCAGATTTAAACAACCAGTGCAGCATTTCTAACATCTAATAATATAACTTCATTTTTCGTGCAATTCACCTTCTTGATAATGACATTACAGCTTGGAAAATTCAGAGCACAACTCTCTGTTTTAATGGATATACAAATGATATACATTTATGTATTAGACACTGACTGCATATAATCATGATATGAGCACAATCTTTTATATACATAGATGTGTCCTTGTGTGTGTCCTGCTGGTACTTCTGAATTAAAAGTCTTCTTATAAGGGTTAATGGACAGGCAACCACTTGTTCCTGATAACTGCCTGATCATGAGCAAAGGTGACAGCAGCTTTTACATTCAGAAGTTATCTCCCCTTTCTAGGGACAAGCAATCGTCCACTCCCCTACAGATTCAGGTTTGCCGGAAGCACACCCCTTTACGATCTGCTGCTGGCAAAGATTTTAGGTGCTACATAAAAAAACACCTACAGTGTTGGAACACATCCACATGGGGCCCTTATCGGTAACAAGCAACTGTCCCAATGATAATCCTGATTCTTGCCTCATGTAGAAGGGTCGGGGGAATATATGGTGTGTTGTCGGAAAGGTTTATGCAGCCTGCATATCAATTAATGAATCTAATAGTAATGAACTTTAAATTGTGCCTCCGCCTAATATTTTGGAGTGGAAATAAAATTCGAGTTGGATTGTGGGATCATAAATCGGAAATGGCATGTATGAAACTACAACTAGAGGAGCTTTGGACAATCCCTACTTGTTAGAAGAGTCCTTTGACAATAAGGTGAACACATACTGTCCCGCTCTATGACCCTCAGTGATTAGCTTTAATCTGTCCAGAAGACATAGAAGGGAGTGTTAAAATTTCCTGCAATGCCACCACAGGAGAAATTATACAATGTGCAGTGTCCATTCAAATCAACTGGTGGTCTATGTATTGCAGGACAGGACATGTTCTCCAGTGGTTCCAATGGTCTTTGGGACTGCTCTTCACATTGGTTAAGAGATAAGAATACTAAATAGAAACAACCCCCCTCATCTCTATATATAAGTAGAATTCCTCAATAGGGTATATGAAAATGGGTTTATTAAAGTACACAACCCCTTTAATTCAAACAGAACAAAGAATATATAGAAATTAAGTAGTACTGGTGTGAATGTGAATCTGGCTGCACACTTAATCAAGAACTTACTTCTCCCTGAAGGTATCCTTCTCTTGTTCACTCCACATGTTCATGACCTGTCGCTCCTTGTACACCTTCATGGGGTCATCCATCAGGCCATTCATATTAATGAACTTGATGCGCTGTTGCTCTGCATCAAACAGCATGGGAGGAATAACTGCCAGCTGACGCATCTGTCTCTCCAGGTTCTATAAGAAGAAGATACACATGTAAAGAAGAAAATGGACATAGCACAGCTCTGCAAATTGTTCTTTGATTGACAATAGTATGTCTGTGTAAAGGTAAAATTCACAGAGCAAAAAACCTAGCTGACAATAATATCTCATAACACTGAAAACCATAAATAGGAATATCCTTGATAGGGGTAATGTTATCCACGACCACCAGTGAGTCCATGTAGGAGGCAGTTGTCAAGCATTTACAAGAAGTAGTTGAGAGATTTCAGTGGGGGTCTGCAGATGAGCAGATACAAACAGCTGGCGTCAATGAAACATCTGGCTGTAATCGATGTCACACCGCACAGGCTCATGCTACATCAGTCACAAGACTGTCTCTGTAGCTCCAACATGAAAATTCTTCTAAACAACAAATAACTATAAACCTAAATAAAAAAAGTAGAGACTAACGCACAATTCAAGGCCTAAACTGAATAAAAAGGCAGAGACTGACGCACAATTCATGGCCTACACTAAATAAAAAGGTAGAGACTGACGCACAATTCATAGTCTACACTAAATAAAAAGGTAGAGACTGACGCATAATTCATAGTCTACACTAAATAAAAAGGTATAGACTGACGCACAATCCATAGTCTACACTAAACCAAAAGGTAGAGACTGACATACAATCCATAGTCTACACTAAACCAAAAGGTAGAGACTGACGCACAATCCATAGTCTACACTAAACCAAAAGGTAGAGACTGACATACAATTCATGGCCTACACTAAATAAAAAGGTAGAGACTGGCGCACAACTCAGTCTACACTAAATAAAAAGGTAGAGACTGACGCACAACTCAGTCTACACTAAATAAAAAGGTAGAGACTGACGCACAATTCATGGCCTACACTAAATAAAAAGGTAGAGACTGACGTACAATTCATAGTCTACACTAAATAAAAAGGTAGAGACTGACGCACAATCCATAGTCTACACTAAAAAGGTAGAGACTGATGCACAATTCATAGTCTACACTAAATAAAAAGGTAGCGACTGACGCACAACTCAGTCTACACTAAATAAAAAGGTAGAGACTGATGCACAACTCATAGTCTACACTAAATAAAAAGGTAGAGACTGACGCACAACTCATAGTCTACACTAAATAAAAAGGTAGAGACTGAGTTGTGCGTCAGTCTCTACCTTTTTATTTAGTGTAGGCCATGAATTGTATGTCAGTCTATACCTTTTTATTTAGTGTAGACTATGGATTGTGCATCAGTCTCTACCTTTTGGTTTAGTGTAGACAATTCATAGTCTACACTAAATAAAAAGGTAGAGACTGACGCACAACTCATAGTCTACGCTAAATAAAAAGGTAGAGACTGACGCACAATTCATGGCCTATACTTAATAAAAAGGTAGAGACTGACGCACAATTCATAGTCTACAATAAATAAAAAAGGTAGAGACTGACGCACAATTCATAGTCTACACTAAATAAAAAGGTATAGACTGATGCACAATCCATAGTCTACACTAAACCAAAAGGTAGAGACTGACATACAATTCATGGCCTACACTAAATAAAAAGGTAGAGACTGACACACAATCCATAGTCTACACTAGTCCTTCACTTAAATCTCCTGCATATGTGACAGCAACAGAAGGAAGAAGTGAAGATACAAAAGATCACTGCCTCATTTGTTAAACATAGCTTGCCTATAAGCTGGCGTCGTTGCAGCAGACATCATTGCTGTTTTAAGGGAAGACTTTACTTTTGGATAGATTTTGGCAGCCACCCAGGTCTGAATGACAATTACCATAAAAACTAAATTGTTCTTTCACAAAATGTACCATTTTTATGCCAATATTTCTCATTATCATTGTAAGAGCAATGTCACTCCACCCTTTCACATCTGAAATGTTCCAGTATCAAAGACCTGTTGTAAAGATGAATTATTCTATAAAATTATATCTTCTATTATTCTTTCAACATTTTTTGTGGAAAGGTTCTCCAATCAGTGCCACTGAAACGCCATGGACCACATCCATCAAAACAGTTGTACCCCGCGCCGCCTATTACGTGGTGCGTGGAGCTGTGTAGTACCAGAATTAATCCCAATCAGCTAGAGGGCTTGCAGGTCTGATAATGATGGCCTATCCGGATGTTAGGTCATCAATATAAAAATCCAGGAGAAACTTATTAAGGAAATTTTTTCGCTTTTTTCATCTCCATTCTAAAAGCAAACTTTTTATTTTTCTGTCAACACAGCTGTAGAAGGGCTTGTTTTTTGGGATGAGTTGTAGTTTCATTGGTACAATTTTGGAGTACATACCTTTACAATTTTTTATCCTTTTATTATTACATTGCATTACTGGTCGAAATACAGCAATTTGAGATTTTTTATCTTTTACAAATGTGATAAATTTATTGTATGGGTCATTATGAACAAGGCATTACCAATTATGTATGTTTGCTTTATTTTTTACATAAAACATTCTTGCAAACAAAAAAAAGGGTGATTTTTTATGTTACTTTTTCTTTCAAATCACTTTTAACTTTTTCTTTCACTTTTATTTTACTGGGTCCCATTAGGGGAGAGTGAAAGCAAGGTGCACTGCCAACGGTATAATACAGCTGTCAAGCTAACTCTACGTTTGATTCAACAGAACAGTACAATGTAGCAATGTAGGTTGGGGGGGTTATGAAATCAAAGCAAAGATCAGATTTTCTGCTATAGGTAACAATTCCAGGCTTACTGTTAGGGCCCATTCACACAACTGTATACTTGAGTGTGCATCTGTTCCGCAAACGATGCGGATAGCACACCATGTGCTGTTTGAATCCGCACTTAAGTTCCATGGTCCTACAAAAAAGATATAACATGCCCTATTCTTGTCTGCAATTGTGGACAAGAAAATAGGTATTTCTATTGTAGGGCTGGCCTTTCCGTTAAATGCGGAACGCATTGCTTGTTGTGCACCCTTGAAAAAACCTTGAGGGTTTACGCCACAGGAATAAGGACCGTTAGCGGGTATGCTCACTACTGTTATAACTTCAAATTCCCTATTAACCATATTTAGATTTAGCTGATAAACATTAAATTGGCTAATATAAAGATTGTTAATCACACGGAAGACCAACTAAAAAAAAAGTTGAATACCAATGAAACCCCCAATTAACCCCCTAACTGTTTTGCCAGAGTCCAGCTCCAGCAGTGGGAAAAGCAGCTAACTGGAGGGGGGAGGGCTGCTTTAGATGCTGCAACTTCCTGAACGGTAGCAGCTAGAAACATGCAACTGGTCTTGTTTGAAAACAAAGAGAAGATAGAAACAAACACAAAATAAGTAAGTGTTTCTTTCTAAGAAAACTAGGATGTATGACAGGGCGCCAAGGGAGGTTCGATGTGAGGGGGGAAAAGTAAAGAGGTGACACGAGATCTATCCTGTGTTATTTCTTACCAAGGCTACTACCCACCGGAAAAAAGAACAAAAGGAACGGTTCCAACAAGAACCACCGTGTATAAAACAAGAACAGGAAAGTGTGGGGAGCCAATAGGAAGAAAGACGTGGACAAAATTGAGAATAAGTAGAGCTGTGCTCAAGATATAGGCTAATGAGCCGAGAGTGGCTAAACTCAAAGTCTATAAAATACAGGAGGACCACTAGTATTTGAAAAGGAAGAAAATAATAAAAAATAAGGCAATAAAATATGAATATAAATTAGGACATTATTATGGAGAGCTAAAACACAAGTACAACATAAAAGGGCAGATAGGAGTAAAGATCAGTAATTACAGTCTAGTATGGTATAGTGTAGTATGTTATACAATAATTAGATAAATAAATACTTCCCCTGGTAGGGTGATAATCTTATGAAAACAGACTCGGGCAGGTTAAGGACTTACTTCACCAGGGAGGGGGGTAAGACAAGATAAACTCAAGACACTTGTCACCTGCACCTCCCTCGCCAAGATCACTTGTCAGTTGTTGGTACAACTCATCCCAATGGTAAATAAGATGTATCCAGGACTTCTTAAACATTGGTGTTCTTTTATTCCTAAAAAGCTCGACACGTTTCGGGGAGTCTAGATATGCCCTTCCTCAGGAGCATAAATAAGCAAACAGTAAAGTCACAAAACATACTCACATTTATATTGCTAAGAGTCTCCATTAACAGAATCGGAGATGCACGTGCACAGCACGCCAGATGCTGTGGCCCGGAACCGGATGTAGTATTTGCATTCCACCAGTGGAACGCATAGATATATATGTCAGTGGGTAAATGTCATAGATAAGCAAAAAATGAGTGGAATAAATAGATCTAATCCGGAGGCTATGTGTCAGGGCGATAATCTATATCAGAGAATCTATATCAGAGAAGTAGAAGTGCCGTGCCTACTATAGCGCCTGCATTGAGTGGGAGAAGGTGGAGACGGGTGCGTTCCAAGCTGGAAGCTGGAACGCACAGAGGATCTAGCCTATCACAGACACGGGGGGTGGAGAGACACGAGCCTGCAGCTGCAGTAGCGTCGGCGGGTTAGTGGAAGAGCAGATGCGTTCCAACCTGGAATGCATCAGAGATTCCACCGATCGCTTGTATAGGGGCAGTGATCATATGCGTTCCATTGTGGAGCGCAAGGTAGATGATGGCTTTTAGGGGCCAAAAGCTCATCTATACAAATAAAACTGCCAATTTATATAAGAAATAATAAATAATAGAAAATAGTAAAGATGAAAAAGCATATGGAATAATGGTAGTGGTAATAATAATGATAATAGTAACCGTGAATAGATGTCAGAACAACATAATAAAAGAAAGCAATACATTGACGTAAATTAAAATGCTATGGCAGTCAAGGGGTAGCATAAATTTTGGAATGAATTATATAATGGTGTAAAATAATAATATAATATAAAATGACATTGAAATAGTAGTAGTAATAGTAAAAGTGGTAATAATAACCACAACAACAATGCCAACAGTTTTAAAATGTCATAGGAGATCATAATAATCAAAAAATGTCTTAGGAGACCATAATAGTAATAAAAAAAGGAGGTGCTAGAGGAGGCTCAAACAAGAGAATCAAAACCCAACAACAACAAAAAACTGAGACCAGACCAGAAACTAGTGAGAAATTTGTCCTCTCCCCCGAGACATTGAAGCAAAGAGGGATTTTTAATCTGTCAGGTTTGTCATTTTGCCCCACCAACGGCTCTGACCTATTCGAAATGTTCGTTGATTTGAACCAACTCATCCGTAAGCTTACCCTTAAAAGGCACTTTACAATCAAATCCTCTAATACGAATTCACAATTACAAAATGAAAATAAAAATGGGAATCAAGTTAATGCTATGCCTATACCTTTAAATACAAGTCAGGACGAGGACATCAACTACCTTTTAGACAAACTCAACAATGTTCCAATACCATTCCAATTTAAACCAAAATCTACCTTTTACCAGGTAGAAAGCAGAGGACCACACTTGGAGGCATTTTATAACATGGTGATTTCTGATCTGCGTGATCTAATGTCAACAAGACACAGACCCCATTCTTACAATCTTACCCGTGCCCAACAAGACGCAGTGAAAGCACTAAAATCGAACCACAACATCGTTATAAAGAATGCAGATAAGGGGGGGGGGTATTGTTATTCTTGATGCTGAGGCCTATAATAAGGAGGCACTCAGCATCCTTTCGGATGAGAAATATTATGTTAAATTGGATGATGATCCGACAGAGGCCTACAAGAAGCGTCTATCGGAACTTATTAACAAAGGCCGGGAAAATAACATTCTCAATAAAGAGGAGACCATGTTTCTCCTCACCCCACATCCGTCGATCCCATATTTTTATTACTTACCCAAAATACACAAATCCCTTGTAGATCCCCTGGGACGTCCCATCATCTCCGGTATAGACTCTCTAACTCCAAATTTATCAGCCTATATTGACCAAACACTTTAAAAATATGTCTTCCACTTACCATCATACCTGAAAGATTCTAGCCACCTCATTACCCTTCTGAAACATCTTAATTGGGAACCAGGAATGACATGGGTCACCATGGATGTCTCAGCACTTTACAGCAACATCAGCCACGATTTAGGCATTAGAGCAGTTGAGTCCTTTTATTTACCACACACACACACACAAAGGGTTTTTATTTTGGATTCGATCAATTTTATACTAACTCATAATTATTTTAAATACAGACAAAAATTTTTTTTCCAGAAGTGCGGCACTGCCATGGGCACTAAATTTGCACCCTCGTATGCCAACCTATTTATGGGGGAATTCGAGGCCACCATGGGTCTCCTTAACAATACTAATATTTGCTTTTATAAGGCTACTTTCACACTAGCGTTAGCACGGATCCGGCACCTAAAGGGTGCCGACGGATCCGTGCTAACGCTATACATGTGTGGAGCCGGAGCAGCGCTCCGGCCCCACACATGACACACATTAAAACAACACACAGACTACATACAAACAAACATACAGACATACATACAAACATACAGACATACATACATACTCACATACTCCCGGGACGCCGGCAGAACGTCTTCACGCGCCTCCTGCGCGCAGTGATGACGATTCCCCACAGCGCCCTCTGCTGGGCGCAGTGGGGAAACGTCATCGCAGCGTGCAGGAGGCGCGTGAAGACCTGCTGCCGGCGTCCCGTGAGTATGTATGTATGTCTGTATGTTTGTATGTTTGTATGTATGTCTGTATGTTTGTTTGTATGTAGTCTGTGTGTATGTATGCCGGATCCGGAATGACCCCCCATTGGAAATCAATGGAGGACAGATCCGGATTACTGGTGTGTCCACACCAAACGGATCCGTCCCCATTGACTTCCATTGGGGGTCATTCCGGATCCGTCTTGGTGCGGATGCCTGGACCGGAGAGCAAACCGCAGCATGCTGCGGTTTGTTCTCCGGTCTGAAGATGGAACGGAATGCTTTCAGGAGCATTCCGTTGTCTTCAGTTCAGTTTTGTCCCCATTGACAATGAATGGGGACAAAACTGAAGCGTTTTTTTCCGGTATTGAGCCCCTTTGACGGAACTCAATACCGGAATTTAAAAACGCTAGTGTGAAAGTAGCCTTAGAGATATATAGACAATATCATTATTATCTGGAATAGCAGTCAAGCAGGTCTCGAGCTATTGATTAAGGACCTGAATGCAAACAACTGGAACCTGTCTTTCACCGCGAAAAACCAGTACCAGTTCTGCCATTTTCTTAGATTTAGAAATATCGATAAAGGATGACCAAATCACTACCTGCACGCACTTTAAACCTGTTGACTCCAACAGCTATCTGGACTTCCAAAGCTGCCATCACAAAAAATGGAAGAGTAACATTCCCTATGGACAAATGAGGAGACTCCGATTTTTAGAAAAAGGATATCCCCTCGGTCTCATTAAAGATTTACAGATGAGAATCCTTAAAGGGAACCTGTCACCTCAGAAACACCCCCTGAACTAGAGTAACCGGTGTATAGTGTAAGTGATGCTAAATCCGAATATGTAAGTTTTATCTTCATACTCACTTCCATTCTGATGCTGTGCTCCCACAAACCTGCAGTAAAATGCACTCAGTGGACTCCAGTGCTCACTCACATAATGGAGAGGACTCAAAGAAGAGTCCAGTGAGTGCATTTTACTGCTGGTTTGTGGGAACATAGCGTCAGAATGGAAGTGAGTATGAAGATAAAAATGACATTCGGATTCAGCATCACTTACACTATACACCGCTTACTCTAGTTCAGGGGGTGTTTCGGAGATGACAGGTTCCCTTTAAAGAAAATCAGATTGACAGTCTCAAACCCAAAATTAGGGATGACATAAAACCACAAGGTCCTAACTTCATTACCCGTTACAGTTTCAACCATGGTGATATCCAGGCAATTATTAAAAAACACTGGGCTATCCTACTGAAGGACCCCATCATCGGTAGCGACCTACCAAGTAGACCAAGGATTACCTACCGCCAAGCCCGCACATTGAAATCGATAATAACCCCTTCCTGCCCTAAGATGCAGGATGAGGGGTGAACCGGGACCCGACAGAGATCTTTTTTTTAATTACTATTATGGTCTCTTACAACGTCTTTTGATTATTATGGACTCATATGACATTTTAAAACCGTTGGCATTGTTGTTGTGGTTATTATTACCACTTTTACTATTACTACTACTATTTCAATGTCATTTTTCGATGTCATTTTATATTATTTTATTATTTTACACCATTATATAATTCATTCCACAATTTATGCTACCTTGACTGCCATAGCATTTTAATTGACGTCAATGTATTGCTTTCTTTTATTATGTTGTTCTGACGTCTATTCACGGTTACTATTATCATTATTATTACCACTACCATTATTCCATATGCTTTTTCATCTTTACTATTTTCTATTATTTATTAGTTCTTATATAAATTGGCAGTTTTATTTGTATAGCATCTACCTTGCACTCCACAATGGAACGCATATGATCACTGCCCACTGCCCCCTATATGAGCGATCGGGGGAATCTCTAATGCGTTCCAGGTTGGAATGCATCTGCTCTTCCACTAACCTGCCGACGCTACTGCAGCTGCAGGCTCGTCTCTCTCCACCCCCCGCGTCTGTGATAGGCTAGATCCTCGGTCGTCTCCACCTTCTCCCACTCAATGCCGACGCTACAGTAGGCACGGCACGTCTACTTCTCTGATATAGATTCTCTGATATAGATTTTCGCCCTGACACATAGCCTCCGGATTAGATCTATTGGCTTATACACTCATTTATTGCTTATCTATGACATTTACCCACTGACATACTGTATATCTATGCGTTCCACTGGTGGAATGCAAATACTACATCCGGTTCCGGGCCACAGCATCTGGCGTGCTGTGCACGTGCATCTCAGATTCTGTTAATGGAGACTCTTAGCAATATAAATGTGAGTATGTTTGGTGACTTTACTGTTTGCTTATTTGTCCTCCTGAGGAAGGGCATAGCTAGACTCCCCAAAACGCATCGAGTTTTTTATGAATAAAAGAACACCAATGTTTAAGAAGTCCTGGATACATCTTATTTACCATTGGGATGAGGTGTACCAACAACTGACAAGTGATCTTGGCGAGGGAGGTGCGGGTGACAAGTGTCTTGAGTTTATCTTGTCTTACCCCCCTCCCTGGTGAAGTAAGTCCTTAACCTGCCCAAGTCTGTTTTCATAAGATTATCACCCTACCAGGGGAAGTATTTATTTATCTAATTATTGTATAACATACTACACTATACCATACTAGACTGTAATTACTGATCTTTACTCCTATCTGCCCTTTTATATTGTACATGTGTTTTAGCTCTCCATAATAATGTCCTAATTTATATTCATATTTTATTGCCTTATTTTTTATTATTTTCTTCCTTTTCAAATACTAGTGGTCCTCCTGTATTTTATAGACTTTGAGTTTAGCCACTCTCGGCTCATTAGCCTATATCTTGAGCACAGCTCTACTTATACTCAATTTTGTCCACGTCTTTCTTCCTATTGGCTCCCCACACTTTCCTGTTCTCGTTTTGTTTGAAAGCAGACATTCCAAGCTTTCAGACAATACCAGAATGACAGCAATATGTTCAGGACAGAGGAAGATATCACTGATAGAAATCGGGATGCTGTGAATGCAGCTGAAAGTGAAAGTAAAAACAGGTTTTACTTGCGATTATTCCCGACTTGATTTCTAACAGTGATTTCTCCTCTGTTTGCGGTTTTCAAACAAGACCAGTTGCATGTTTCTAGCTGCTACCATTCAGGAGATAGCAGCATCTAAATCAGCCCTCCCCCCTCCAGTTCCTTCCTTCCTCTGTACATTGGCGCTCCGGGCCACCTACGTGCAGGGAAATGCAGCAACTCTCAGTTTAAATGATGGGGCCGCTGACAGCCAGGAGCGCTGGTGTGCAGGTAAAACTTTGAATGGGACACAGCACTAAATCTTCATTCTTAGGATTGGTGTCCCAGATGTCACACCCGCACTGATCACAAAGTGAGCACTTTATGAGATGGGATTATCTCTCCATATTTTGGTACAAGTTCTAGTAGAGAGATGAAGGTAATATCCAACTTAATTACTTCGATTTCGATTATTTTTCCACTTTATTTCACCAGATTTACAGATCAGTTTAGGATGACAACTAGACTGTATTCTAGTCTTGTACGTTGCAGCAGAGGAAATAAAGCAGAAGGAATCCTTACCTCCTGCTCAGAGAGGCCGTCAATGATTTCTGACACTTCATGCTCACTGCGTGCAGCAGATAAGGACAGACCGCTTCCCCTTTGTCCTACCCTGCTGAGAGACGGAATTGAAATGTTCAACCATGTGTAGTGATGCACAAGCAGGTTGTATGGATGAGCAACTTAACATAGCCAACGCAGACATCCATAGTACACTTGATACCCCAGGCTCTCATTGGATGTAATAATACTTAGAAGCTAATGTTTGTTCCCTATGTGGCTTTATTCCAGACAATCGGAGGAGCTGAACAAGAAAACAACAGAACATGGAAACATGCAAATGCTAAAAGGTGAAAATTATCATCAGCCATGGAAGTTGGGACTTTTGTTACATATTTCCATATAAAAACAGAGTATATAAAATGTATCATATTCCCACATCATACTGCTCCATAATAATGGAGTTGTATATTACAAAGTGTCAGCACAACAAGTAATATACGTTCTTTTAAAATCCTGTTAATTAATGTGTGTAACGAATGTAAACCAGCTTTCAGAATTCTGGCACATTTTGATTATAATATCAAATGACTTTCAAGGGACGGTCTAGACAAGGACTTAAAAATAATGTAATATAAGTCATTACCTACACTAGAGGAGATGATAACCTGCTTCTTCCCCGATCTTGGTCTTTTACTACATTTATAGGGGTTGTCTCATCTCATAAAGTCATAAATATGTTGTTTAATAGGCTAATACAAGTAATTGACCAATATAGTCTATGTTACCATAAAGTCTCCTGTTCTTACTTCTCCTAGTTTTCCAGGTTTTTCTAAAATGCTTGTCTCTAGGACAGCGGTCCCCAACCACCGGGCCGCGGCCCAGGACCGGGCCCTGAATCGATGTCTGCCGGGCCGCGGCGGTGGCAGGGGACAAGGAGATAAGCGCTTCCATTGTGGAAGCGCTCATCTCCATAGTCATCTGTATCGCCGTCCTCAGGACAGTGATACAGATGCCTGTGTTGCGGTGGGGCAGGGGAGGGAGAGGCGTCTCCCCTGCCCGTTCCTCTGATAGGCTGCAGGCCTAGTGCCTGTAGCCTATCAGAGGCCAGCTCAGGCGGTGCGATGACGTCATCGCGCCACCTGAGCCGTGCAGAGCGGGACACAGGCCGGAGGAGGCCTGCATCGCAGCGCTGCCAGGCTGATGGAGGTAAGTATAAGTGTTTGTTTTTTTTATTGTACAAAACTGAAGGAGAGGAGCACTATGGGCACTATAACTACTGTGTGGGGGGCACTATGGGCACTATAACTACTGTGTGGGGGCACTATGCTACTATAACTACTGTGTGGGGGCACTATGCTACTATAACTACTGTGTGGGGGCACTATGCTACTATAACTACTGTGTGGGGGCACTATGCTACTATAACTACTGTGTGGGGGCACTATAACTACTGTGTGGGGGGCACTATGGGCACTATAACTACTGTGTGGGGGCACTATGGGCACTATAACTACTGTGTGGGGGGAACTATGGGCACTATAACTACTGTGTGGGGGCACTATGCTACTATAACTACTGTGTGGGGGCACTATGCTACTATAACTACTGTGTGGGGGCACTATGCTACTATAACTACTGTGTGGGGGCACTATGCTACTATAACTACTGTGTGGGGGCACTATGGGCACTATAACTACTGTGTGGGGGCACTATGGGCACTATAACTACTGTGTGGGGGCACTATGCTACTATAACTACTGTGTGGGGGCACTATGGGCACTAGAACTACTGTGTGGGGGGCACTATAACTACTGTGTGGGGGGCACTATGCTACTATAACTACTGTGTGGGGGCACTATGCTACTATAACTACTGTGTGGGGGCACTATGCTACTATAACTACTGTGTGGGGGCACTATGCTACTATAACTACTGTGTGGGGGCACTATAACTACTGTGTGGGGGCACTATGGGCACTATAACTACTGTGTGGGGGCACTATGCTACTATAACTACTGTGTGGGGGCACTATGCTGGTATAACTACTGTTTGGGGGCACTAATGGGGAATAACTACTGTGTGGGGGCACTATGCTCCGCCCCCAACAACCGCAGGGCCCCCCCCCCATCCAAACACCCCCCCCCCCCCCCCGGGCCCTGGGGAAATTGTCTAGCGAGAAACCGGGCCTTGGTGCAAAAAAGGTTGGGGGCCACTGCTCTAGGAGATGCGGCCACTGCTGCAATGCTTCAGCTGGGATAGTGGGAACGATTAGCTCCTGTCACCAGCCCCCTTGTATTGCCTGTAACTAAAGCTCACTTCACCAGACACCTATGGATTTTAGTATAGAAAGAGCTCTAGGGCATGTGCCTTGAATCTGTTCTATACAGATATGAATATGGCAGCAGAGAATAAATTATTACAGGTTTGGAGCTTGCAAATAATAGAGATTGCTATTGCTAGCTGTCATCTTTGTACCTGGCAGAGCAGTCACATTATTATTATTATTGTCTATATGTGGTATATACTGACTTTACATATTTGTATATATTTAGCATGGCACCCGTGGTAAAGTTAGCACAGACTCACAGTCTATATATAAATGAGGCTAGACAGCATAGGTAAAATTTTGCAGAGGATGAAAAACAAGTGAACATATCGTGGCAACTAATTACTATTAGTTGTCACAATATGGAAAATGTTTGTTGCGCCAAAGCTGCTAATGATAAGATGCACTTGCGGCCTCTGGAGCACGCACGCAGAGGCAAGGGGCAGGATTACATTATCCCAGTTACATATAAATGCATGTCTTTCAATGTTTAAATTTGTAATATTGTGGATGGGTGCTCATTTTAACAAATTAAATCTCCACATATAAAAGGACCTTATGGGTATGACCACATGGCGCAGTTGGGATCCGTTCAGGTGGCGGCCACCTGTGATCAAGGACCGCATGGCCAATTAACTAATGACTGCACTGTACAGGCCTGAATTCTTAATGTCCGTGTGGCACCTTCAATACCACGCAGCCATTAAGCATTCAAACCACCTATACAGTGCAGTCTTCATTAGTTAAGTATCAGGCAGTTGTAGCCCAATTGGCAGCGCAGTTCTTGACCATAACTGGGTGCGAACCAAACGGATCAGGACCGCGTGCTATGGTCGTTCGTTAAATGTGTCAGGCTTTGCAGCAAATGTCACAGAGGGACATTTTAAGGAGCTCGAGCTCATTAATGTCTTCTCAATTAAAGGGAACCTGTCATCACCTTTATGCTGCCCATACTAATGGCAGAATAAAGTAGAGACAGGTGAGTTGATTTCAGCGGTCTGTCATTTATAAGTTAAAAGTAAGTGGTTGCCAAGAACCAACATCACAATCATTACAGACTAGGCCTGGAAAAGAGACCCGGCCACCTGAGAAGAGTCATGGTTATTCATGAATTCCTGCTCTCCCTGCCCACCCGTTGATGAATGACAGTCTTCTACCTAGTTTTCTCCCTTTCTGTCTAGGAGAGAACTGCCAATAATCATCAGATGGGCGGGTAGAGCAGGAGATTATGAATAACCATGACTCTTCTCAGGTAGATTTGACTCTTTTCAAGGCCTGGGCTGCAATGATTATGATGCTGGTTCTCGGCAACCACTTACTTTTAGCTCATGAGTGACACACCGCTGAATTCAGCATTTCTGTCACTATTTTATGCTGCCCTCAGTGAGATCAGCATAAAGCTGATGACAGGTTCCCTTTAAGTCTTTATATTTGTTCATTTCAAGGAAATGTGCATACATTATCACAAATCAGCCACGACAAACAACCAATGTGTCTTTAACACCAACCTCTGCATGCGTTCTTGAAGCTCCCTCTGCTTGCGGATCTCAGGAAACTGCTTCTCGTAGTACTCCCGTATCTTGCTCTCCTTTGCTCGTCGGCGTGGATTATTTTCAATACGCTCCACCTTTTTCTCCCAGGCTTCCATCAACTGGTCATAACGCTGACAAAGTTTCTGTTCCTGCACCAGAAAGAGATCTGTTGGAACATCTTCAACTCTGACTCCAAACATAACATTCACAGATCACATCCATTTAACCACTTATAATATTAACATAGTTTAAAAGGCTGAAAAAAGACATCGGTCCATCCAGTTCGGCCTGTTATCCTACAAGTTAACAGGCCGAACTGGATGGGGCAGATTGTCTAATACAGTCTAATATTCAGATAGTGTAGACAATCTACAGATGTGGATCAGAAGTGGATGATGCTAGATGGTGAATCTGGGACACTTTACACTGCCTAGTCTTAAATTATTCTACCCATTAGTCTTGCTGCGGAAATTTCTCAGTAAGCCGCACCTACTTGTCAGACGTGATGGAAAAGGTGTCCAAAATCCTTGATAAAGATGGTGTAAGGCATCAAAGACAGAAATCGCCCACATTTGCAATAGTAAATCTGTCCCTATGTATTTTGCACATTAACAAATTATTATAAATTCAGAAAGGTAGTATTTACACCAGAAAGTATAACGCTGCATGTCATCTAAGACAGACCCAATTTCAAATGGACATTGATGAATTCTATTAGAGCCCACAGAGTCAGATTACCATCAGTGCTCCTGTATTTTTGACATCAGGATTGCACTACACACTATGTTACACTTGTCCAAAGAAGAAGAAAAAGTTTGCCAGCATCCAATATCATAGTTCACTGGTGCTATACTTATATAAAATAGCTGAACCCTAGCAGACTGACAAAAACACCAATGTGAACAGCGTCCTAGAAAATTCTGAATGGAGATAGATTTTTTGAGATTCTATCAACATAGTCTGTCTTATCGGTTCAATGCCAGAACTCTTTCTGACACAACAGATGTTTTTTTTATTTTCTTTTCTTTCAATCTACTGGTGGACATTTGACAATGAACTTATTGTGGGCTGTAAGATCTACCTATACCGGACAACTCTATGATTATATGACTTCTGGAGACCACTAGCTGTGCTACTGTAGGTCAGAACTGTCAAAATTGTGGGGGAAATTTATCATCCCCTGCAGTCCAGAATTCTGACTTTAAAAAGTCGCAAAAGAAGGCTTTAGTGACTTTTTGGGCTTATTTGATACTTTCCCATTCTGAAAAGTGGGCATAGTTTACTGTGTTAATTATTTTCACTTCAGATTTATTACTGCAATTTTTTTTTTAAAGAAATTGCATGAAGAAAGTTGCAAACCCACCCCCGTAGGAAGTGGCAAAAAAAACTGGAGTAGCATTTCTAGATAAAATTGTTAGGTTTAAAGAAGTGCCAAATTTAACAAACATGCAACATGTGATACATTTGGTCTCCAACACAGACTCAAGTTAACCTGACTTCAAATATTACCTTCATGAGAAATTCCCCCTATGAGTATAAAGACACTTCAGATATGTTCACTGGTGTTGATGATGACCGTACACCACCAGTGGTGGCACTGGAAGAACGTCCTACTGCTTTCGGAAGTCTCACTGCATGTCTTGTTTGTATAGAAATGTAGGGCAATCACTGTTTGGATGAGATATTTGTCTCCTAGGTTCTAACGAAAATCTCATAGCAGTTGGCAAATGGATTTCAATTTCTCCCTGTGTGATTTAACACAGACTGCAAGACTCTTCAGCTCTACTAAAAGAAATATGCGTCCACGGAAATGACAAATGCAAACCTCTATGGCTCACATTACTCTGTCACGAGCGACCATATTTTGTATCAGTGTCCAATGCACGTTTTTTAAAGGGGTATTCCCATCTCACAAATGTGGTTTGTATAGTTAGATATAGCCATACTAATATTATTACTAATAGAATGTATTTATATAAAATGTACCGTTTAAAAGATTTGCCTATTTGTATATCCATTGTCCCACACACATCAGTCAGGCCTTTGCCCCTAGTTACGACCACCGTGGCCATGTAGTAGTGGAGGTGGCCGGCTTGCTCCTTTTCAATCCCACTATGAGGTAACTGCTGTATTGTGAACGCACATTGCATGAGCATGCGGAGACACATCTTAGGGTACCCTGACATCTGCGTTTTGGACGCTACCAGTCCAAAACGCAATGGTCAGGATCCGTCCAAAACGCAGACTTTATAAACGGATCCTGCTCCATAGAGATGAATTGATCTTGGAACAGGATCCGTTTCTCTGCATTTTGGAAATGCAGACAAAAATGCTACAACCCTAAGATGTGTCTCCGCATGCTCCTGCAATGTGCGTTCACAATACAGCAGTTACCTCAGAGCGGATTTGAACAAGAATAAGCCGGTCACCACTAATACATGGCCATGGTGGTCGTAACTAGGGGCAACGACCTGACTGATGTGTGTGGGACAATGGATATACCAATAGGCAAATCTTCTAAACGGTACATTTTATATAAATACATACTATTAGTAATAATATTGGTATGGATATATCTAACTATACAAACTACATTTGTGAGATGGGAATACCCCTTTAAGGATTGCACACAGATCCATTCATTTATGTGGGTCTGCAAAAATAAAAACGGACCGCAAATGGAGGTCATCAGTGTGCTGTCCGCATCCGTGTGTCTGTTCCGGAAATTATAGAACATGTCTTATTCTTGCCTGTATTGTGGACAAGAATAGTCATTTCCAGTGATGAGCGACAAAAATGTGAATTGCACACAGAAGGTATCCAGCTAATCTCAAGATCCCTCAGCCCTCCAGAAATCAGTATAAAGGCCTGTTCACATTTGACAGAAGAGGATTAGTACAGGGGAACATTGTGGCATAATAAAATTGAAAACTACATATTGACAGACAGAAATGTCCCCAAAGTAAATTCTGTGGAAATCATCATTGTGGTGACATGAGTAAATGGTTTTTCTTTTCCTTGGCTCAATTTCCTGGGCACCAGTTAAAGAAGAACTCCCGACAAAAATTTTATTCCATGTCCTGCTAGAAATGTACATGCTATAATCTGTAGTGAATGTCATTTTCTTACCAGTGTCTGAATTTTTGACTTATATCATCCTGAAGTTTCTTATCTGTGTCATTTGACCAGCAATTAGACCCACCAACTCACACACAGGCTTATGTGTGGACAGGAAGTCTAATTCTCTATGTATTCCTATGAGACTGAAAGTGAGGCTCCCATAGGAATGAATAGAGCAGTTACTGGCTTGCTGTCCTGGGTCAGTTGGAGGTCAGGGAGTTGGTCACATGACCCAGCTACAATAAGAAGAGAGGTTTTTACTCACAGAAACAGTCACTGATAAGAAAATGACAATCACTACAGATTATATCATGCACCTTTCTAACAGGTCAGAGATTAAACATTTTTGTGGGAGTTCTTCTTTAAAGGAAACCTGTCATCACCGAAACACCCCCTGAACTAGAGTAAATGTAGTGTAAGTGATGCTGAATCCGAATATGTAAGTTTTATCTTCATACTCACTTCCATTCCGACGCTGTGCTCCTACAAACCAGCAGTAAAATGCACTCAGTGGACTCTTCTTTGAGTCCTCTCCATTATGTGAGTGAGCACCGGAGTCCAGTGAGTGCATTTTACTGCAGGTTTGTGGGAACACAGCGTCAGAATGCAAGTGAGTACGAAGATAAAAATTACATGTTCGGATTCAGCATCACTTACACTATACAACACTTACTCTAGTTCAGTGGGTGTTTCGGACATGACAGGTTCCCTTTAAGCATGGTCAACATCATTCTCGTGCACCAGCCTTCTACTACCTTTCTTCACAACTTCTTGGAAATCACTTGCTATTACAGGTCTTTTTCATGTAGCCAGAATTGTAGTAAAATATGTTGCTATATAAGAGTTAAAGGAATAAAGCTCAAGCTGTGCATAGAGAACGCCACCAGTCCTTCCCATCCTCCCGGATTACTGACAGCAGGCTTATCATTTGCTTAGTGAGAATCATTATCCTTCAGTCATCTACCTGAAGCTCATTTACACGGTTGTTAGGCCGCCCCCGTATTGCGACCCGTAAACAGCGGGTCAGCAATATGCAGGCACCGGCCATGTGCACCCCACATCACGGATGCGGACCCATTCACTTGAATGGGTCCGCAATCTGGAAGGTCACACAGCATAAAAATAGAACATGATGAGGACTGGATACGTCATGGCAGCCGCACGGATGGTGCCCGTGCATTGGGGACTGTAAATTGTTCCCAATACACGGAACGACCGAACAACGGCTGTGTGCATGAGCCCTAACAGAGTATTTTCTGAGATTTACTAGAATATCAAGGGCTTCCAGAACAAAACCTCAGCGGACATATAGGGGATGACTTTCAGTTCCATAACAGTAAGATTTCTACAATGAGAACCTAACAGATTTTTTCCCTGTGTGTAACAAATTTTAAAGCTTTGTTTTATAAAGTTCATGTGAACATGCTTGTGATCAATTTTAAAATATTCTCTCTATGCTCAACTTTGGTTCAAGGGTGGAACAAGTAGAACAGGACGTTCTGCATTGTAAGTATGCAGACTGAAAATTTATTTTTTCAGTACAGTTTTGACAACGAGAGCTGAATTTGGTCTTTTTTTATCTGTGGTAATATTCGTATTTCACTATATTCCTCATTGGATTGGCCACGTTTCCAACAACTGCAACTCCTGACATTACCCAAACACTAGACCTGCTTTAGGGTATGACCACACAGTCAGGTTTCTCCATGCAGTTTTGAAAGCCAAAACCAGGCGTGCATTCAAAAACAATTTGAGACATTGAATGTGTCCTTTATACTTTATTTAACTTTTATTATCCACTCCTGTTTGTAGCTTTCAAAACTGCATGCAGAAACCTGACTGTGTGGCCGTACCCTTTGGGCAGCAATGGCTAACCTCCGGAACTCCAACTTTGGTAAAACTCCAAGCATGCTCCATTCATTTCTGTGGAGTTCTGAGAACAGCCAAGCAAGAGTGCATCTTGGGAGTTGTAGTTTTACCACAGCTGGAGTGGTTGGCCATCACAGCCTTAGGGTATAACGAATAAACTCACCTTCAGGTACTGACACAGGCTTCTTCAGTTCCACAGAGAAATGACATCTCTCTCCAGATTAAAAGCCTTTACGTTCTCAGCAGGCCGCGGTGATCAGTCAGAAAGGAGAGTTACACTTGTGTACTTTTAATTAATTTTACCTTGTATTTTGCTGGATCAGCGTCTGGTCTCTTGTGCTTTGAAACATTAAGCTGTCCTCTGGCACCAAAGCTCTGCACAGCCGACACCTCAAGCTGATAATAATAAGCTTTTTCATTTAACCATCGGTGCACTGCACTAATAGATCAGCAGCACATACTCTTGGCTTCGGATAATGATAGATTAGGTAGGACAGACAGGTAGCCTTTACATATTTGGGCAAGTACCTCTAGGAAATGGGCTGCCGATACCGGATTCGCCTAAACTCTTGTTTTCTCAAAGGTGGAATACCCCTTTTGTATGGAATGGCTACAGAAGGAGACCTTGACAAAATGGTTTTTAACACCATGGAAGTCACTTATTAGGATTGTTAAAGGTCAAACACCTATTCCACCGACTAGACTGCAGAGAGAGGTGTGGGAGGAAGGGTACAGATTGTTTCTTTTAGGAGATGACAGTTGTGTATTATAGGCAGTGTTGTAATTTAGTGTACCTAGGTCTTATGAAAAAGTTACTAAAAAGAATATATATATATATAAAAAAAAAACACACCATTCACAAAGTTATTACAGTTTCCTATTTGTCTCCTGGTTCCCACCAGACTTCTGACATTTGGTAACCAACATTTAGCATAGTAAGGTAATACTAGTGCTTTAAATTCAAGGACGTTTCTAGGTCATCACCAGAACCACTATGCACCCTATGGCGATTCATCCAGATATTTCACTTTATGTCTGACATCGCCAGTATTTACAGATCTGTTTGGATTATCTAGTTGGTGGACATCAAAAAGTAGCGTGGTTTTACTGTTAGCCAGAAAATGTCTGATGTAAAATATCTTTGCGACGGAAACAATATTACAGGAGTGATACATAGCGTCAAGGCTACAATAAAGGCACAACATGTCATCAGTTCTATATTGTGTCATAACGTTGAATACATAATTGTAGAGTTCAACCCTCAATGACAGCTAAGTTTATGACACTCTGTAATTAAAACAGCCGACAGTAATGAAAATGCTTCAACTAGCGACATTGGCACCAGTGTAGTAGCACCATAATTGCTTAATAATGATAATAAATCTCTTATTTCATCTCTTCCACCTTTAAGGAGTTGTTTCATCACTTGTAGATATCATTGAGGGGGTCAATTCACTCAGGGTCCTTCTCTACTGAGTCAGACTGTTCCTACCATGACGGACCCTTCCATGGTCAGCCATGCATTTGCACAGCCAGCAAGAAAAACATCTGCTCCAATATGGAGCCTGACTGGAACCTCACAGAAGGTGCTGCTTCGTATATTTTCACCAGAGTTCTTCAGATTTAAAGGCGTTGTCCAGTTTTAGAACGTCCTTAGATGGGTTTAGTTTTAGTCTAGGTTTAGTTACCCTCTATGGAGCATTATCTGACGCTCACCTACAGAATGAATGGAGCAGCAGCAAGGTGAATGCAAGACCGGCTGCTCCATCAGAACAGAGGAACGGGAACCCCTTCTCAGGATCAGTGGAGGTCTCAGTGGTCGTTCCCCCAGCGATCTGCTAGTTTTCCCCTATCCTGTGTATAGGGACAACTTATAAACTTTGCACAACCCCTTTAAATGTGCTAAAATAGCAAGATTTAGAACCAATATATTTTAATTGTCCAAGTTGCCCCCATTTAAACATGCTCTCCACTTCCGACTTGCATCTGACACAGGACAGCATTTTCCGGTGTTAGCACATTATCAGTGCTTTATAGCGAAGCCTGCCCCTTCAACATCACAGACCTATGGATCAACAGAGAAAGGTGTTGCCTGAGCTACCGAAATAAGCTGGTAACCCAGTCGCCATCACACAAAGCCAACAAACGCTGTCCCACATGGAGCCAATAGCAGTGTAGGTGATGAGAACTGAGATTATATCTTTCGGGGCAACTTGGATAAATCAAATATATCAACAACTAATAAGTTCTACGATTTGTTATTTTAGCAAATGTACATTTTTTTTTTAAACTGGACAACCCCTTTAAATAAATAATGTAAGAGGAAGTATAATGCATGTTGTAATGGCCAGTGCTTACCCACTGCTTGCGGGCATGATTCCTCCTTTTAAAATACAGAATGAGCTTCTTACGCATAGTCTGGTTTCTAAAGCAGAAAAAGTGGAAAATATGACAGCATTTATTTTCCAAGTGCCTCTTAAAGTTAAAAATACAACTGGAAATATTGGCTGAATGATGTACTTACATCTTAATATTTTCATGGTATTGCTTGGTGTCGGATGGCTGATTGTACAGTGGCTGCAATGAAAATCCGTATACAATTACTGACTACACAAACTACCATAACCTTCATGTATCACAGAGACAGGAAAACACAGTTCTAAATCCCTAGTAAAACAGACAGATGCCAGGGATGCTGTCCACCTGTGATAAGTGACACGTGAAACGTGATGTATCATGAATGTGACGTACCAGTTCCACATGAGGTCCCAGCCCCTCCAGAATCCGATGAGCTGCCTCTGCCTTTTTCTGCAATATAAACATTAGATTATTCATATTTATCATATAGTGTTCTGATATTCATGGACAATATTTAAGCTAAATATCCTATCCCACATTCTAACTTATAATGATGGGGTCCATGGGCAATGCAGGCCTCTACAGTACATACACTAACCTGCAATGTACATATCTGTATAATAAAACTATATTAAACACAGATCATTTCTATTCGTCACTCAGGATAATCAATACACAAACACAGGCTCATACATTTTATTTTATTGCAGGGTAAGGATGCCACCTAGTGGTTTTTCTGAAAACTACAAAAAAAAAACAACACAAAAACTTCATTAAAAAGGGGCTGATCTCAGAGGTACCAATAACTTAAGCTCTAACAATATCTATTAATATTTATGGCGGAGTTCTCCAAAACTAGAATCCTACGAGTTTGCAGTTTTTCTGACCCTTTGTTTCTGGTGGAGATAAGTGACACCATCTACTAAAATAAGGCCTGTTTCACACCAACGTTGTTAATTCCGGTATTGAGATCCGGCAGAGGATCTCAAAACCAAAACGTGTCCGTTTTCATTTTGCACATCAGGATTAGGATGTGGTTGTGTGAAATCAAAACGGATCTGTCACTAAATACATTGGGTGGCAGATCAGTTTTTTTAGGCTCCTAAGAAAACAGGTCTGTCACCATTGACTTGCATTGTTTTTAGTGACGGATCCAGTATATTCCATTGGGATGACCGGACACAAAACCTCAGCTTGCATTTCGTGTCCAGTCACAAAACGGAATGCTGACAGAACAGAAGACATCCGGATCTTTTTCCATTCAGAATGCATAAGGATTAAACGAAAATGTTTTTTTCCCGGTTTTGAGATCCTCTGACGGATCTCAATACTGGAAAACCACAACGCAAGTGTGAAACAGGCCTAACATGTACATTGAGCCAATCTACAACAAACGCCTGGCAATTTATAGTTCTAGTGATGTGATTATCCAGACCGGCTCTTCAGCAAAAGATTTTCAGCTCCAGTATATATTATGTATACTGGCCATCTTCTTTCAGAAGTCTATCTCCTAGAACAGGGGTTAGCAACCTCCAGCACTCCAGCTGTCGTGAAACTACAACTCCCAGCATGCACAACTGCTCAACTGTTCTACTAGAAGGAAACCTTTCAAAGCAATTTTAGGTGGTCGTCTCACAGCGGACGCACCTTATATGTATTTCATTCATTCCTGAGGCATTACGGTACTAAACTGAAAAATAGGAGGAAATAAACCACAGAAATGCAATGTTAGGGGAATTTCTCGACTATTTTAAATTCTTTCACATTTGTATGAAGTCACAATGCTAAATATAACACTCCAGATTACTGACTACATGCATGTACTGTAATAGTGCTGGACATGACCATAGCACCATAACGGTAAGTTTACTAATGGTAGAAATGCTATGGGATTTCTGTGCAGTTAATTACAGTGCAGATACTGAAGCAGCAGATCGATGTCAATGGGGAAATTAAAATCCACAATAAATCATAAATAACCCTATTGTTGTGGATTACCTGTCGATAAGCTGCAATATTCACAACTGTAAATCTCAAAGTCATTGATTTATCTCTTTGCATAACATGCAGTAAAATCTGTATCATCAAATCCGCACCAAAATCTGCATGACTCGGTGCAAATTTCCCTTCCAATTAATCACAGCAAACCTGACATGTCTGAAAGTAGCCTGATGCAGCAAAACTTCACGTTTTTTTTCCAGTCTTATGTTATTTTCCCCATGCCATGGAGGTCTGTCATCAACTTATATAAGTAGTGACAGGGAGCGGTGGTGCAACAAGGGGAATTTACACTGGGGAAAATTTACTCATGAAAACACATCTGACCTAATTTAAGACACTGCACCAAACCTGTGCCAGAGTCTTAGAACACAGGAAGCCAAAAAATTGGAGGCAGAAACCTAGGCACTGAGATAGATTTGGCACACGTTTAGTTTATCTGGTCAAAGGGTCCATTCACATGTCCGTATGAATGGGTCCGCATCCATTCCACAATTTTGCAGAACGGGTGCAGACCCATCCATTTCAATAGGGCCGTAAAAGTTGCGGACAGCACACCATGTGTTGTCCGCATCCGCGGCCCTGCAAAAAAGATAGAGCATGTCCTATTGCTGTCGAGAGCCACGGACAAGAAGAGGCATTTCTATCATAGTGCCGGCTATGTGTGGTCCACAAAATGCTGAAAGCACATGGCTGGTGTACGTGTTTTGTGGACGTGTGATTGGACCCTAAGTCTACACTGTATAAATATTAGACAGCATTAGTAAATCAGCCCCACTGAGATTCCCTCACAATTGAGCCCCCATTCTTGACTTTTTTTTTCTGTAATCACTAATTCTAGATTACAGTACAAGGCATCATGTTTACTGCACTCAATTATTCCATGTCACGTGCATTATTAAAAGCCGTTTATTATAGGCCTTCATGACTACAGATGGTCCATTACTTCAGTAAGCTACTCCGCTGGCGGACATAACCTTGGCTATGGTATTGGCAGATAGCGCTAATGCCCTGGCTGTATCCTACGATTCAATTCACTCTCTATTGCTCTGCAAATATTCTTCACAGTGGGCCCTGCAGGATACCAGTTATTAGACTAAAGATTAATAAAAACATGCAGATGCAGGAGCTCAGCAAGAGACGGCACGCAAAGAAATCCCAAGGTGCTCTTAACACTTTCCTGTAACTCCAGGCCCAAGTAAATGCGATATAACAACCCTTTAAAAGTATGACATTCTGGCGGATATAGCTACATTTAAAGGTCATCTTTCAAGGCCCCATGGAGAAGGTCAGACTGCAAGACAAACACTGAGGAGGAAGTCCTTGTGTCCAATCCAGGAGGATGCTCATAATAATAACAGCAAGGAAGGTGGATCATAATAGCCGAGTCTGAGCCGAGAAGACAATTACTGCAGCTTTTATTACCCACAGTGAAAAAAAAAAGCCTGCAAAGAAAAGTGACCGGAAGAAGGAAATACTGGAGAAAGTAACGGCTTTACCAACAAGGTTTTGATTTACAGCAGACAATTTTCAAGGAACATAAGGAGGAACAGCATGTGCTTATCTTATCTCTACAGTAGATAGCAGGGCTCTGCAAAATCGTCTTACATATCGCCATCACACATCTTACTGCCGCAACTTGTCATCAGTGGCAAAGCACAACACAAAAAACTGCAACAAAGTGCAACACAATCATGTAAATGGGGTGTACAAACCACTTCACACGCGGCAGAAAACAAAATGCATGCATGTTTTTGGAAGTGTAACAGACCTTCAAATCAACAAGCCCTCCAGGTCTTGGATGAGACACAGCAGACTTACCAGATTAAAAATCTGCTATGTCTGAATGTCGCACAAGGGTGCGTTCTCCAATGAGTTTCTAGCTGCTGTATATTTTGAAGAAAAGAAAAAAAACACTAATGGAGTGAATGAACTGGTGGTGAAACATGCATGCTGCCAGGCACAGGGACTTATACTGGACAGCTCTGGGGAGTTTTGCTAGTCCACGGACTGACAAAATAAAATTGTTAGCCCAAGCAACCATAATAGTTTTCATTGGCCACATGAGCTACCTAAACCCTCCTCCAACTGCAGTTTTAGTGATACGTCCCATTCTAGTTGCGATCATGTACAGTGGTGTTATGGACATACAACCGTACCTACATGCTACCAGGCTTGGTAGTTGTGCGTGTATACGTGTAATATGAGGGGTCATCTAAAAACACAGAAGAACTGTACCAGAGCCAGTAGCAAGGCCGGACTGGCCATAGACCCTACAGGGAAAGTTACAGGTGCGCAGATGCCCAGGGGACTACCCGAGCCCTCCTTACACCTGTTGTGTACATAATGATCTGATGCTCTCAACATTAATAAATGTAGGATCATCTGGTTGGCAGAAGAAAGCGTCCTCCTGCATTCAACTGTATTGCCGTCAGAGTTGAATGCTCCAGGGTGGCAGCATTTTGTGCTGCACTATGGTAATGCTAGCCCCAACTACAAGTGTTGTCCCGCATTCTGTCAAGTTGGACCCGCCTACAACATGGGGCCACTTTTAGTTTATTTTTTTTACAGGGCCACTTTAGGTTCCCAACCTGCCTCTGGCCAGTAGGAACTTTTCATCAGAATCGCTTAGCCTTACACATTGCTAGCTGGTACCACCGATTGGATTTCATCTAAACCAGTGACTAAGTAGTGATTCACTTGTGGGGTCCCCACCCACGTTGTTTGCATGGTTTCTTACTGGGTTCGCTTTCTTTCAAATGAATAAAAATATGAAGACAAATATGATATCATCTATACCCTTAATGCAGAAGTAGCAACTTTCCGAATTGTATTTCCCTATCAGCCTCACAATAATCTGAAATTTAAGAAGCCAATGAGTCAGATGCTGCAGAGACAAAGCAGTCTCCAGCGTCCTGAAATGAACCTTTGAGCACAATAAAAGACGGCATCGTGCAATAAGATCCTGCAGCTTTGCGTGTAGCAGACGCTGTGAGAACCTCTTTCCCTGTCCCAGCAGGAGATACTCAACAGAAGACCCACGCGCTGGCAGTTCCTCATGCGTGATGGGGATAATGATCATCAGTCCAATGAATTTCTCATTAAAAGAAACTCTAGGAACTAAATAACTGTCTTATGAAGAGACCCTTAAATCTGCAACATATTCACAACTAGAATTTGCATCCTAATTTGCAAGTTTGCATAATTCTATGCAGTAAGACATCTGCTCCCTATGAAGTTCTTACCATACAGTATTAGATTTAACCCTGTAATGGCCATTATCTTATAGGCTAAAGGGGCTGTGCACCTTTGGGGGTGGTTTCAGCAAACCCCACCTCTTGGGTAGACCTGTGAAGGAAAGCATAGCTACCGGCTTCCCGGTGCTGGCTACCTGCTCTTCTCCCCATCCTTGGCTGCTCCACTGCTATCTTCTATTTGGACGTGGCTGCAGCTGTGACCTGCTCCCCTTGCGTCATGTCAAATGGTCACGTGACGCAGGGCACCACTGCAGCCAACGATTGGCTACAGCCACTTCAAAACAGAAGTTTACACTCTGGAAGTGCCGCGAAGCAGCCATGGCCAGGGAGAGAAGGAGTGGGGAATCAGCGCAGGAAGCAGTAAAGTATAATCCCCTCCATATGTCTGCCCAAGAGGAGGAGTTTGCCAACCCCTTCCATCCCAAAGGTGCACAACCCCATCAATGGTAATTTCACAAAGTACTAATTCAAAGGGGCCTTGCTGTTTCACTGTGAAGTGTCCATGGTGCCCACTGATTTAAATGTGAATCCTCTAAAGTTATATAAAAAATATAAAGTAAAATTTTGACAGATGGTTAGTTAACAGGCAACACTGCGGCTCAGTGGTTAGCACTGAGATCCTAGGTTCGAATCCGACTAAGGACAAGATTTGCATGGAGTTTGTATGTTCTCTCAGTGTTTGCGTGGGTTTCCTCCGGGTACTCCGGTTTCCTCCCATACTACAAAAACATTCTGGTTAATGATACAGAGAAGCACTATACACAAAGTTATTGATACTCACCCTGTTCTCATCATATATAATTTGGACAAGGCTACGGTGCTTGGATTCAGTTGGTGGAGGCGAGAGGGGTTTCTCAGGTTCTAATGGTTTAGCTGCTTCTTCTTCTAACTGTTGCTGAGGAAATTTAAGAATGTGTACAATGTCAGTAACATCTTGAGAAAAAGTAATAGGATGGATAAACGTAATAGTCAGTGGTGGAAAATAATGTTTAACGCTTAAATGGGGTTTTCCGGGACTCATGACGGATCCTCAGGATGGGGTGTGACACCCAGCACCCCCATGATTAACTGTTTGAAGAGGCAAGGCGCTCTAGCTCCTTCCTAGGCCAGTGAGATCACTTTCACTGACGACATGGCCTATTTGCAGCTCAGTCCCAGAGCACTGCAGCTTTGTCAAACAGCCGATCGGCTGAAGTTTCGAGAGTCAAACCTCCACCGATCAGATACTGATGACCTATCCTGGGGATAGGTCAACAATATATAAGCCTCACACCTTTAAGGCTGTGTTCAGATCCACCAGTGGCACCATATGGATCTCATTCACAATAGTTGGGTCCATTAGGTTTCCAGATTTTTTCTGGACAAAATACCATTATATGCAGCAGCATTCTGTCCTGTAGTTTTTCCAGAATATGAACCTAACCTTAGTCAGATTTGACTTCAAGAATAGAAGAACATGAACAGTGCTCTCCTTCCTGACAGAAATCATGACAGAACTAGACTGACCCCATCGACTTACAGTAAGGTGGAGTCAGCTGGACATCAGTATTATATGCTGTAAAACGGAAACTATGACCCAAGTTTGAATAGAAGAACCTTATTTAACAAAAACATCAAGGCAATAGGAGGACATTTATCAATGTAAGACCAGTCTTGTTGTTGTATGCCACATAGATAACATGGTTGATGTGCTTGGCAACAAAAGTGTGAATAAACCATGTTCCTATGTATCTAACTATTAGATGTGGTACTTGTGGTCTCAATTTTGAGCATGAGTAGGTGCCCTGCCATGTTTGTTTCAGACGCAAACTATTCAGGCAGGACGGAGTAAAGGCGGGTGACGGGCAGCTCTGCATAGCTTGGCAGGCATCCCAGCCAAACCACAGAGCTCCTGGATTGGATTACTCTTTAAACCTAAAACTCCACTACCAGCCAAGTTCAAATAAGAAGACAATGAGGAGCATGTTAAGAAACTGGTGATAGGAAAATTCACATCAGTCAAAAAATGGAACACACAATTGCCCTTTACGAGTTAAAGACGCTTTTGATCTTCTCTTACATTGTCACAGTTCCAACAAAGATTTAAGACATTTAGGTCACAGCTTTTGTGGCATTTTTAAAAACACAAGAATGAAGGGAAGGTACAACCACAAATAGCTGTTTCTCACACGGTAAGACATCTCTGCAGGCTGTATGCTGTAAAGGAAAACCAGGAAACATTTTTCATTAAGAATACAATCTTAGTTCTGCACTGACTGTGGCAGAACTGGAAATAAAACCTCATGGGAATTAATGGATTGTATTACCCATAGCTGGCTTCTAAAAAGGCAGCTACACAAAGGCCATCTGATTCAGATCTTGGCCTGTTCCACTAGAATCTGGACGATGCTGAGGGTAACTATTTTTCAGAGAAAAGTACAAGCAAATGAACTTGTGTAAAATGACATCCATTTTCTCAGAAAATGTGTTCCTTTTTATTGTTGCTATAAACTAGCAATTTTAGATGCCTAGAGGGACATCTAAGGGATTCCTTCATATAGGATTGCCTTTGAACACAATTTTACAGTGGACATATTGCAGCATCCTAGATAGAAGTTGTAGAATTTTTTAAATACCGTATATATATTTTTTTTACTTATGTTCTGTCTTAAAGGGATATATCACTATGATATGCCCCCGGTGCATGCGCGGCCGCCCTCCACTCATTCTTATGGGAGCACTGAAAAAAAAATAGCCGCGCTGGCTCAGCTATTTCCAGCAGCCTCATAGAATTGAATGTGGCCATGCTTGCGTGGTGTGCTTCCCATTAATTTCAATGGGACTTCCAAAAATAGCTGACCACGCTGCTCGGCTACTTTCAGTGCTCCCACCGAAGGGAATGGAGGGTGGCCACGCATGTGTGGTGCGTCATCCGGCACTTGCGGGCTCCGTTCTAAGTATCAGTACAGATGGCAGAGGTGGGACCCACACCTATCAGACATTGGGAGCATATCCTAGTGATGTCAGAGATTGGAATACCCCTTTAAGTTGTGCAGATTATCTTTTGCATTTAATTTTTTCAGGCTCCAAAGTGTAAGGCTATGTTCACACAGGAAAATCTGCGGCAAAAAAAAAAAAAAAGTCAGTAGAGGAACCATAGCTGAAAATACGTTCCTTTTCCTGGCAGATTTGTAATCTCGCGATGGATTTAGAAGATTATTTACAAGCATTTTAAAAGCGTTTTTTGTAAGAAGGAAGAGTTTTTAGAAGCCCTCTTGCCAATTTTTTTTATCCAGCCGTTGGGTGGGATAATTCAGAAATGTTTTGGGCAGTGGAAAGTTTTTTTTTTTCTACTAGCCTTCTATAAAAAAAAATCCACTAACAATCCATTTCTTAGAAATAAAAATTCTTCAGAAGTGGATCTCAATTTACCGTATTTTTCGCCCCATAAAGACGCATTTTTTCCCAAAAAAAGTGGGGGAAAAATGCCCCTGCGTCTTATGGGGCGAATGCTAATGAGCACTTTTATCATGGAAGTGCTCTTTAGCACTGGAGGACAAGGAAGCGGTGCAGGCGTTTCTTGGTCCTCCGTTCGGCTGTGCTGCGCACAGCGTGAGGGCGCTCTGTGACCTCATGCTGTGCGCGCAGGGTCACAGCACAGCCGACAGGAAGAAGAAGATAGAGCGCGGGCTGAGAGGAGCAGCAGCGTCCAGAAGCAGGAGAGGTAAGTGGCTTTATTATATTATTCAATATGGGGGCTGATATTACTTGGCCTGGGAGCTGGCAATTGGCAATGGGGGCTGGTGAGAGGCACTGGGGGCTGATAAGAGGCTTTGTGCATTAATAAGCTGCTGGGGGCTCATAAAAAGGCAATGGGGGATTATATCAGACTGCTGGAGGCTAATTATAGGGGGCTGATAAAAGGCATGGGGCTGATATACGACTGCTGGGGGCTGAAAAGAGGCATAGGGTCTGATATGAGGCAATGGGGCTGATAAGAGGCTCTGGGGGTTAATAAGAAGCTGCTGGGCGCTCATAAAAAGGCAATGGATTATATAAGACTGCTGGGCGCTGATAAGAGGCATATAGGGGGCTGATGAGAGGCACAGGGTCTGATATGAGGCATATGGGAGCTGATAAAAGGCATGGGGCTCTTATCTGAGGTCTGATTGGGGGTCTTTCACATTGAGGTCTGAGCTGAGATCTGATTGGGGGTCTGATCTAAGGTCTTATTGGGGTCTTTTTAACATTGGGGTCTTATTGGGGCTGTCAGCTGAGGTCTGATTAACATTGGGGGTCTGATTGGTGGTCTGACTAGAGGTCTGATGAAAAATATTTTTTTTCTTATTGTCCTCCTCTAAAACCTAGGTGCGTCTTATAGGCCGAAAAATATGGTAGTTGCGTATTTCCCATTCAAGTCCATGGAACGCTATTGGCGTTTTGAAGGCAGATTTTGCAGCTGGAAAATGGTTTTCCACAATGGAATCCGCAGCAGATTTTATGTGTGAACATACCCTCAAAGAGCTGCTTTCCCTGCTGGTTTAAAGACTGAGCTCAGGTAATGAGATTTTGTTCCAAATGCAGTACTATGTAATGGTACGTTCACAGGTTGGCACGGGCAATAGAATGGAAGCTGTGAAAGCATTAGTGGGTGCCAGCAGTAATATAAACCAGACACTTCACTTAATATGAGGCATCTAGTCCCCTTGAGGGAGAACAGCAGAGGAAAAAGCTATGTTACCACTGCTATCATAAAAGCAGAAAAAACACAGAATAGCTGTTTTTTTAGTCCTTGCTGATAAAGTATATGGACCTCAACATATTTTTTTCCCATAAAATATGTATAAAAGTATTAAAACATTAAAAAAAAACCTGGACTATGAACTAAAGTTAAAGGGGTTGTCCGGGTTCAGAGAAGAACCCGGACATACCTGCAATTTCACCCAGGCAGCCTGCCTGAAGAGGACATCGGAGCATCTCATGCTCCGATGCCCCCCCCTTGCCCTGCGCTAGATCGCGCAGGGCAAGGTCTCTTGTTTTGAAAATACTCGCTGCCGGGCGGGTACTTCCGCCCGGCAGTGAGTTCGGTGACGTCACCGGCCTTAATGGGCCGGCTTTAGCGCTGCCCTAGCCGTTTTACTGGCTAGGGCAGCGCTGAAGCCTGTCCATCAGCGCCGATGACGTCACCGACTCACTGCCGGGCGGAAGCCTCTGCCCGGCAGGGACCGGTACGTCACCGGAACCCGGCGAAATTCCTTTGCCCTGCGCTAATTAGCGCAGGGCAAAGGAGGGCATCGGAGCATAGGATGCTCCGATGCCCTCTTCAGGCGGGCTGCCTGGGTGAAATTGCAGGTATGTCCGGGTTCTTCTCTGAACCCGGACAACCCCTTTAACTTTATACCATATGGCACATTAAATAGAAAAATTGCAAAAAATTGCAAATAGAAAAATTGCAAAGTGAAATTGCAGTCCTCTACACCCAAAAAAATATTAATAAAAGTTTCATAAAGTAAATGGACCCAAAAATGGTGCCAATAAAAACTTGTCCTGCATCATACAGCATCTCTAATGGAAAAAAAAAAAGTTATGGCTCCTGGAATGAGAAAGGATAGTATAACTTGTATACAATAGTATAACTTGTTATTGTAAGTAAAGGGAAAACAAACCTGTTTCTTCTTTAGCTTGGAGATTTGCTGTTCTACCATGGTAATCTCACGGTCCACCCTATCCATGTTCTGAATCAGCTCCTCCTTGGAAAGTCTTGTAGGCAGCAGATCCAGGTCTCCATCAGCATGAGGAGGACTGGAAGGGGACACAGGCTCTAGTTTTCCAGTTAAGCAGCGATCCTGAAAAGAGTAAAAAGTAATATGTAAGATCAAACTTTTTCTAAGCAAACTCCTATCAGTATAAAACAAACACCAGCCAAATTTACTTTTAGGAGGACCTCTCACCTCAAAATGCAGTGCAATAAGCAGGTGAAGCTGAGTAGATTTATATATATTTTTGTGGGAATGATTCAGTAAATCTTTTTTTTCACTTCCTGTGAACAGCTATCAGTAGAGGAGGAGGCGTTATCAGTGACCGACAGCTATCTCTTACACACACAACGTCATGAAACACCTCCCTCATGTACCTACCGTATAGCTCTTCACAGGAGGTGGAAAATGCAAAGATATACTGGTAAATGTATAAATTAGAGTTTTTACTGAATCTTTAATTATAAGTATAAATATATATCAATCTACTCAGCTTCACCTGCTCTATAACATAGTGATCTCTCAGATTGCTTTGCAAGTTGTAGTGACAAGTCCTCTTTAAGTCAATGCCTAATTAAAGGGTGTGACATATCGCAAGGATATTCCATCACTTTCTGATCAGTAACGGTGAAGGAGCATATAACATTTTATGAAAAGTCAAATACATTGAGTAATTTATATATAACTTGTGATAACATCTAATTGAGTAAATAAAAGAATTCTTAAGGGGTTTGTGCCATGAAAAATATTCTAAAGTTTTCCAACCAGCATCTGGATCTGAATACTTGTGTGATTGCATGTAATTAAAAATTTAGCATAGCCACTAAGTTATTCAATAAAATGCATCTGTATAGCGCCACCTGCAGTTTGTTGTGTTATTCTTATTTCTTTGACCTGCTCACTGAGAAGGCCGCACATGCTCAGTTTCATCCTTCAATTGCTTCCTGAGCTGTGATAGGGAGAGATGAGACACGCCCCCGAGCTGTGATAGGGAAAGCACAGACACACCCCTTAACTGCTGCAGAAAAGACACCCCTCTTGAGCTTTCAGCTTGATATAACTCTAGCAGTGAATGGGGAGATCTCTGGATCCATGTGAGGTACAGGGCTGGTTCTAGCTTTGTTAGAAAGAGATTGTCATGTACTATATTACATTAGTCATGGGATAACCCCTTTAACTACTTACAAAACAAATAAAAGGGAAAATACTGACAGGTATGCCATGTAGCTATCACTACAAGCATACAGAGATATGCTTAGAAGTAGCCACAAGGACCATAAGAACCTGTAGTCTGGAGACATTACATTGATTTCTATTGGAGACTTCTTTAAACACACTCTGAGAACTTGGCTGAGGTCATTGTGCAGGGAGGAGGAGGTGGTGAGGTACGTCCATCATCTATTGTGAATGGTAGATCATGATTTTGGTCATTGTATGCCTGCTTGTGATAACATGATGACTACTGACTAGTGATCCCTACATATCTCTGCAGACTATTATAAGGATCAATGGCCATAGTAGAAGCTGAAATCTTCATTTTCTTTTCTTTTTATACCAATAGTGTCATGGAAAATTGAAAAATACATCACCGATATTTATTATAAAAAATTATATATGTTTAACATAAAACCATAAAAATCTGATTTAACAACAGGTAATTTTCTGATACATTCCCTAACTGTAAGCTGAGTGAGGACATTCTGGACATAAAGCAAACAACTGATAGATTATAATTTACAACGCAATAAAATATTAAACGTTAATATGAGAAAAGAATGGCATACCAGATGACTGCCCTGTTGTATAGTGTTATCTATAGGAAGCCAAGAGCAGAGCTGTTTTGCTCCTCATTATCTTTGGCTGCTAGACAAAATTCAACAACTGACAACTACAGAAAATGTTGGAATCAGGCCATAAACTATGATTAGAAAATAAACCCTGGCAATACACGCCAATGTGCAGGAGGGGCACTGGATCATGATTTTTTTTTCTTTTCAAATGGAGTATGTGCAAATAAGGTTCCAAGCAAAATGTTCTGCATAGCTAAGCCAATGGCTTACATCATCGGAAATAAAACTTGATTTTAAAAGGAGCCGTGTCAGCAGCAACACAAGTGTCTGTTTCAAAACTTCATTCCTCCTTTTTGAGTTATTTAAATACGCAAATGACCTGTTCCCTGCCTAGAGGGCATATCCACTGCCCTTGGTGCATGAAAGATCTCCTCCTCCGGCCTTTCAGACACTCTCTTGCAGCTTGATGGACAGGTTCAGTCATCGGCACATGAATGGCAGAATGGTTCCTGGCTCTACTGCGCGAGCTTCGACATCTCATCGTACGGCACTCACTTGCGTGTCCATCAAACTGCAAGGGAAGGGCCCCAAAGGGAACTCAAACACCTACAAAAATGAACTTTTGAATCAAAAATTCCTTTGCAATACATATGTGAACTTGGATTTAGTTTATTATATGTGCTGTTGCAGATAGACTCTCTTAGAAGAAAAATAAGAAAGGGTTCAGTTTTTAAGATCCTTCTCCTTTCCAAAACCAGCATCCCATCTGAAGACAGCATAACCCACAGTGGCAGGAGACCAACGTACACTCACCGGCCACTTTATTAGGTACACCTGTCCAACTGCTCGTTAATACTTAATTTCTAATCAGCCAATCACATGGCGGCAACTCAGTGCATTTAGGCATGTAGACATGGTCAAGACAATCTCCTGCAGTTCAAACCGAGCATCAGTATGGGGAAGAAAGGTGATTTGAGTGCCTTTGAACGTGGCATGGTTGTTGGTGCCAGAAGGGCTGGTCTGAGTATTTCAGAAACTGCTGATCTACTGGGATTTTCACGCACAACCATCTCTAGGGTTTACAGAGAATGGTCCGAAAAAGAAAAAACATCCAGTGAGCGGCAGTTCTGTGGGCGGAAATGCCTTGTTGATGCCAGAGGTCAGAGGAGAATGGGCAGACTGGTTCGAGCTGATAGAAAGGCAACAGTGACTCAAATTGCCACCCGTTACAACCAAGGTAGGCAGAAGAGCATCTCTGAACGCACAGTACGTCGAACTTTGAGGCAGATGGGCTACAGCAGCAGAAGACCACACCGGGTGCCACTCCTTTCAGCTAAGAACAGGAAACTGAGCCTACAATTTGCACAAGCTCATCGAAATTGGACAGTAGAAGATTGGAAAAACGTTGCCTGGTCTGATGAGTCTCGATTTCTGCTGCGACATTCGGATGGTAGGGTCAGAATTTGGCGTCAACAACATGAAAGCATGGATCCATCCTGCCTTGTATCAACGGTTCAAGCTGGTGGTGGTGGTGTCATGGTGTGGGGAATATTTTCTTGGCACTCTTTGGGCCCCTTGGTACCAATTGAGCATCGTTGCAACGCCACAGCCTACCTGAGTATTGTTGCTGACCATGTCCATCCCTTTATGACCACAATGTACCCAACATCTGATGGCTACTTTCAGCAGGATAATGCGCCATGTCATAAAGCTGGAATCATCTCAGACTGGTTTCTTGAACATGACAATGAGTTCACTGTACTCAAATGGCCTCCACAGTCACCAGATCTCAATCCAATAGAGCATCTTTGGGATGTGGTGGAACGGGAGATTCGCATCATGGATGTGCAGCCGACAAATCTGCGACAACTGTGTGATGACATCATGTCAATATGGACCAAAATCTCTGAGGAATGCTTCCAGCACCTTGTTGAATCTATGCCACGAAGAATTGAGGCAGTTCTGAAGGCAAAAGGGGGTCCAACCCGTTACTAGCATGGTGTACCTAATAAAGTGGCCGGTGAGTGTATAGCACTCAACCACCCACACCCTGCCAGCAGTGCCTAGCAAAGCCTCCCCCCAGACACACACACAATTTGTCTCTGCACACCAGCTGCGCAGTTACAATGGTACTGGTGTGACTGTGTCCATCAGAATGACCATGACATCATCAGCTTTCGCCTGCCAAAGCCCCAACACAGCAGACCGAAAACGGGAAGCAGTAACACGATGGTGATTAACCTCTTATGAGCTCTCAAAAGCAGAGCCATTATAGTCATCAAATTTCTTACCAGGCTACATGAAGATTCATTACAATATGTAGGACTGAAAGCTTAAACACGTGTTCAGATTACATTGCCAAATCACCCTGCTGAAATAAGCCTCTTCTAAGCAATTTTCCTGCAGTAGAATAGAAAGCCAGTTCATAGCCACTGAAGGATAATCCTACGTAGAGCAGACAGGCTGCTGGCCACAAAACGGTTAATTTTCCTTATTAACCTGTAGCTGGCGGCTAGCAGGACAAGCACAGTTCGGCATAATGGAATAATGAGGCTTGTTTCAGCATACATCAGGGATTATACGTTACTGCTAACAACTGCACACCCATTTTATTTATTACTGTCGGCAGATCATATATGGGAAGCACCTACACGTCCCCAAGAGGAAATCTTTACTGGGCGTCCCTCCAGACGTCTAGAATATGGAGAACCCAAAGACGAGATATCCACTCTGACCACCAGGAAGTGAATGTATTTTTAACTCGTCAGAACATTATGCGGCATCATCCCACAACTGCCTATTTCAGTTTGAGGTTTCTGTACTACCAACAACGCTATTTTTACAAGCGTTTTTAGTGGTGTCGGTTTTTTACCCAACTTTTTTTCCTGGGTTTTTTCCCTCTATAGAGAAGTCAGGCGAGTTTCATTTTTAATGTCACCATTTGGGGTATCTCTAATGTAATAAAACAATGCAACGCCGTCGCCAACATCGTTTTTATGGTTTCGAGTTTTTATGGTTTCGCCGAACGGTAAAAATGACATGTTAATGTTATTCCTTGGGTTAGTATGGTTTGGGGGATTACAAATTTATATGGTACGGTATTTGTTATGTTTTACTACTTAAAAATAAATCGATTTGTGTCGCAACATTCTGACACTTTTTTTTTTTTAGTTTTCTGACAATGGAGCTGTGTGAGAGCTCATTTTCTTACTTGGTGATCTGGGAAATTAGGAAAAGTTTTGATTTATTTTTTTATATTTTTGGGGCTTTTTTTTATAAATATAAATTCTATTGCACTATGTTTCAGCTTTTTTTCAGTCACCTTCGGGTACTTGAACCTGTGATCATTTGATTGCGTGTACTACTGTATGTACTGGATGCTAACTGTATCATAAGCTGCCACTTGCAAGCAATGGCGCAGGACCAGTTCCTGGGTCCACGCCATCACTGTACTATTATGGCAATGAGCATTAACTTACTCATAACTCAGTGAAGTATTGGTACATCACAGTGCATGAAGGAAGAGAGACAGAGTTGGAGATAGAGATTATTACTGAGTACTTCCCCTCTGTAATGAGTGACAGCTGTTGTGGTCTCTTGGTTGAAGGCTACAATCCACCTCCAGTGCACTTACAGAAGTACAATCTGACAGAATTAAAGTTGATATTCACAATACTCCTGTTGAGAAAAGCTCCAGAAAAGGTATGTTTACTCTCCCCAGCCCCTATCTATTGCTGCCAACAGTTAAGAATAGTCAAAACCACTCAGAGTCCCTTTAAATGATCTGCTGTTAATGTCTTGATGGCAGATATCACAGGACAACATCTCAAAGGGTATAAACAGTTTTAGAAAAACGAGATGTACCTACACAATATTATACCAAGGTCTGATTAGTCTATATGACTGGTAAGCAGTCGTGTACTTAGGAGAGAGGGGTCGTGGGTCAAGGAGAGAGGGGTAGCACCGATCAAAATGGGCCACCCTTCATGGTACTATACTGGGTTTTGCCAAGAATATAAGGGCCTGGTGTGTTTCCCCTCCATACAACCCTTGGGACAGCTCCTCAGAAGCTTGTTAACAATGCAGTTTTCTCAAGAGTACTGTGGGACTACCAAGGCCCTTCTTTCTAGGGTCTATAGTGTAGCCTCTATCATATGCATTCTCTTCTTTGTAAGAACCACTAACCAACACTATTATGCTCACTGTAGTTACCACTAAGCTTTCCAAGATTTAGTTTAATCAATAAATCAATACTGCAAGAGTAAATTCCCTTCCACATCTCTATCTACAGTCAGTCTTCAGGGAAGTTATGACATTCCATTAATGAGGTGAACATAAACTGAGCTCAATATATAGCTAGTCATACAAAAGACTGCAGCATGGACTCATGGGAAGACAAGATAATGGGGGACATTAAGTATGGTATTTACGCCATGGCCTCCCACCAGCCCCCCCCCCCCCATTTATAGTTTTAGGAAGGGTCAAGTAAAGGGTGTGTGGCCCAAAGGCTCAGCAAATTTATCTGCATTTGCGGTTTTTCTGGAATTAATTAAGAAATCTACGGCACCTAGGAGCCTGTGGTAGCTTTTAGTAGGTCACACAACAGGCAGGAGGATGTGCCAAATCCATGACAACCCTGCACCTCTGCATAAATTTGGCACATCCTCTGGTTGCGCAGGGGCAATCAAGACCGGCGATTAATTCTGCCTGTCTTGATAAATGTCCCCCTAATATATCCATCATCCCAAAGCAATGCTAAATCTGTGGCTGCAATCAATGAGGCCCCTGGAAAAGTGAATAGTTGTGAAGAGTCTACATCTACATCAGAAACAACATAAATAACTTCTCATGTGAAGCAAATTATTATCCTTTTTGACAAATGCTATCGTGACTATTACACACCACATTTTTCTGCAGCAACAAACTCTAATTATGTTCATTTCTACCCAATCTACATGTGTGCAGCACACAACAAGGCTTGGTTATACAGCCTCCGTATGGAACAACATTTAGATTTGGATGGAAAATGCAATTATCCCTTGGAGAAGATAGGCAGCTGAGCATTATGTGACGATCTGGAAATAACATTACCGGAATTTCTTTTTCCACAGTTACACATAGCCATAGATAGCTTAACTACTGCGCTTCAATTCCCATTATGCTAACTGGTGGTGAAGAGCTGTGAAATGTCTCAAGAATTCTCTTGGAAGAAAGGATCTGTGCAGGATTCAAAATTACTACTGCCACCAGAGACGCAAGGATATATTTTCTTCATTATGGTGAGCAATGAGTTTAGAAATTATATATGGTCTAAAACAGAAATCACATCTAGACCTTCATTTTCAAGCAATACAGGAACTTTTAAGACTCTCTAATAAACAAAAAAATACTCTGGAGATCTTTTACAAGCAGAAGAACATACCACAAAAGGAATACATTAAAATACCACATTGTATTGCCCTAGCTCCAAAAATATATGGAAGAAAATAGCTTTTGGTTTATCAGTTTCTTTCAATTTTTGTATACATGGACTATAACTGAATTAATTCATAGAAAGAATGAAAAGACCAGAAAAACAAAAGGACTAAAAAGACAAACTGTGAATCACTAGATTGAAATATGACTGTACACAATGAGCTGTACTCAACGTCAATCCTGGAGTCACCTCTTCTAAGCAGGACTACTTCAATACTCTCATTGTCTCACCTACTGTCTTTCCTCGTTCCCTTGTAGATTACAAGTTCTCGGGGACGGGGTCGTTTCCCTCTCTGTACCAGTCGGTTAATAAATTCATACTTATGTACTTGTATTTTTATATTATGTATACCCCTCCTTAGATGTACAGTGCCACAGAATTAATGTTGCTTTGAAATAAATAATACTACCTTCACTTTGTAGATCTGCAGAGTAATGATGACCTACATATTCATCCAGTGTGGGGGGATTATTCCAACCTTGTATTGGGAGATTAATCACTCATGGTATGGAGGTATTACTTGGTCATCTGGTGAGAACATATGTTTTTTATTTGGAGGTATTAATCAGTCACAGCATTATAATATTTTATCATTATGAGGTGGAAATATTTTGTGAGGAAATATTATTCACTCGTTGCATTAAAGGGTTTATCCTGGAAAAAATAATGACTTATCCTAAGGAAAAGTCATCATTATCAAGTTCATGTCCCGGCAGCCCCGACAATCAGCTTTTTCAGGGAGCCACTGTTCTCACCAGAGCTCTGTTAAGGGATACAGGCACCTGGCAGCTTTCAAAGGACAGTGCCATTCACCGTATAGTGGCAGCGCTTAGTATTGCAGCTCAGCCCCATTGACTTGAATGGGGAGTTGCAACTAGACCATGTGATTAATGTACAGTGATGTCACTGCGGCACTCAAGGCTTCTTCTAACAGCTGATCGACCGGGTGTTGCACCACCGCAAATCTGATACTGATGACCTATTCTGAGGATAAGCCATAAATATCTTTTCCTGGATAACCCCTTTAACTTGGTCTTGCACATGGGCCAAGGAGTTGGCCAATTCTCGGGAACAAAAATTCGTACAAATGCTTGTTCCTGATAAATGGCTTGTTTAAATATGTTACCGATAAGCCAACAAGCGAGCAAATGCTTGTTTCTCGAGTTATTGGATTATTAATGCTGCACCAAAAATACTTGTATGTTGGCAGCATATCGCCATGTGTAAACAGGGATCTGCTCCTGGCAGAGAGCGAAACTGTTTGGTGATGAATGAACGTAGTAACAGCAATCACTGCTGCATTGAAATGCGACTAATGGCAGGCAACAATCAGGAATGGATGATTGCCAATCATTGCCCACTACCCGCCCAAGGAAAACGGCCCTAAGATCATTATTTTTAGCGTTACACCATTAACCCCTTCGCGCCCAGCGCCGTACTAGTACGGGCGCGTGTTTAAAGATGGCGTCCGCTCCTGAACGGAGCAGGCGTCATGGCCGCGGGTGAACTGCTGATTTATACAGCAAGCACCCGCGTCTCATGTCCGCGACCGGCAGTAACGGATCACGGACATTTAACACTTCGGATGCCACAGTCAATCCTGACCGCGGCATCCGAGGACTTAAAACACCGGACGCGCGCGCTTCCGGTGTTACTCCGGCTCCCCCGTGTGGCGATCGGGGGAACCCGGACTATGTATGCAGCAGCCCCTCTATGGGAACTATAAAAAAGTGTAAACAAATTAAAGTTTAAAAAAAAAAAATTATTAAAAAAACATAAAAAAAAGTTCAAATCACCCCCCTTTTCCCAAAATAAAAATTAGTAAAAAAAAAAAAATACACATCATGGGCATCGCCGCGTGCGAAAACGCCCATACTATAAAAATATAAAAATTTCTTTCCCTTACGGAAAACAGCGAAACAGAAAAAAAGCATCAAAATGGCCAAGTCGCCATTTTTTGTTGCTTTTTTTCTAATAAAAATTAAATAAAAAGAGATCAAAAAGTCATACACCCCAGAATGGTATCAATAAAAAGTTCAGATCGCCCCGCAAAAAATGAGCCCCCATACAGCTCCGTACACATAAGTACCAAAAAGTAATAGGGGGTCCTGATATGACAAAAAAATGGTCAGTTTTAATGAACATTGAACGCTGTAAATAAAAAACCCGTAAAACTGTAGCGAAATTGCGTTTGTTTTTTTTTACAATTTCACCCAGTTTGGAATTTTTTTTCCCGCTTCCCACTACACCATATGCAATATTAAATGGTGGCATTGGAAAGCACAACTTTTCCTGCAAAAAAACAAGCCCTCATACAGCTATGTGAACAGAAAAATAAAAAAGTTATGGCTGTATGAAGGCAGGGAGCGCAAAACAAAAACGGGAAAGAAAAAAAAACCTCCGGGGCTGAAAGGGTTAAACATTAATACAGTGGATGGGAATAATGCAGGATGGATATCTATGTTTAGGAAGATTTTAGTCCTTTTACATTTTGACATATAACGCTAAACTCCTACTCTATGACTGCAGTGGGTGCGGGTTCAGAATAAAATCTCATTATACACATTTTCTGACCCATATCCACATCTGTTTATCTTCTGGTCTTCCGGCACTGCATGTTATCCTAGACTTGCAGTAATTTCTAGGAAAACCCATACATTTGCTGCTAATACAGTAGCACAGCAGCTGTAAATCTGCAGGGAGGGAATTCAGCATTTGTTACTTGTTTAGCAATGAAATCGCTTCAGGCTGTTGAATCACTAGATAAATCTGACCTAGATCCATACAAGCTACGGGATTCTGATTTCATTCTTGTGCAAGCTGCTTCAGAAGGATTAATATTCTATTCCAGACCTGAAAAAATAAGTGTTCAGCTGAACAGTCAGTACCTGAGAATGTAATGAACGCTTCTTAATAAGCTCCAGATCTAATTCTGCAGTCAAGCTAAATTGGGAAAACAGAGAACAGAGTCTACATTTAAAGTGGAGCTCAAAATAACATTTTCACTAACATATTACATTACTAAGAAGTCAAGTGACCATATGCGAGGGCAAAATACAGGCTACAAGGCTAGGCCATCAGAAGCCAAGATGTGCGACGTGGACTCCAGCACCTGTGTAACCCGGTCACTACTTGTGTCTATGCTTCTCACCCTGCAGACAATGGCCCTGATTTATCATACCATCACTCCAGAATTCTGGCATCAAAAAGTCGCAAAATAGGGCTTTTGCGACTTTTTTGCATGTGTACACCACTCACTCCAGTTTTGTAATATGGGTGGAAAAGTGGGTGTGGTTAGCTATGTTAATGAGTTTCACTCCAAATTTATCATTGCGACTTTTTAAAAAAGTCGCAAAATAGTCGCGATCTCACTCCAGGAGGAGGGTGGAGTAGGAAAAGTGGAGGAGCTTCTCTAGACAGAAGTGTTAGGTTTAAGGACAAGACACATTTATCAAACAACCTATGACATTTGATAAATGTGGCAGAAAGTACTCCAACACAGACTGAAGCAAAACTGACTTCAAATATTCTCCTAATGATAAATTCCCCCCAATCTCTTTCTGGTTCAAATGAATGAAGTCATATGAAAGTTATGTAAAAGAAAAAAGAAAAAACACCCATGTGAGCACAACCCTGAAGGAAATAGCTAGCATACATATACATATCTCGTGGGATTGGATGCACTTCTCTCCGATTTTCTCCTACCTTGCTTGCTTCTGTGGAGGGTCAGTCTTGCTATGGCATGGGGCATGGCCTGGATTTATTTCTAAAACTGTATCCCAGCACTGGGTTACCTTTTGCCAGTGTCTGATCTTGTGATGTCCCTTTACACACATACTTTTTTTTAAAATCAGGAGTAGTGTGAATATGAACTTTCATTAAGCTAGATTCTGCTCATGTTTGTGTCCAGAGCAGGGTTTGCATTGATTTGCTTCACAGTTCCTCCAATCTGTTCTATAGGACAGCATTCAACCAGAAGATGACTACAGTGGTCACTGAGAGCAGAGGAGAAGGGGCTGTGAAGCCGCTCAACGCAGACAGCATTTCACTGAAAACCTCTGCTTCCAGTGCAGTTAAGAAGAATAAAAGTTCATATTATTACTACTCTTGATAAAAAAAACCTCCAACAATGTATGTTTGTATGGCTCTCCCAGGCCCTTACCAAGTGCTGCCAGCAGTTTAACATTGTCAAAACTGTGGACAGATGCCCCATAATAAAAAAAATAATTTGAAATCTGAAAAAAAAAATACCTGTTAATCATGCCACTTGTAAGTAGGGAGACTTATTTAACCTTATGTAAACTTAAAGGGGTTGGGCAGGCTATATATATATTGATCATCAGGATAGGTCGTGAATATCTGATCTGATTAGCTGCTTGAAGAGGTGGCAGGGCTCCACGGTAGCGCTGCTTTCTGTTCGTTACACTATGCTTCGTGTCCTGTGGAGCAGTGGCGTAGTATAATTACAAGTACTCAGGAGGTGCATGGAACAAGTACTTGTCACTACACCACCAACACTTCCATGATGACGGACAGTGTAATGAAGAGGGAGCAGCGCTCACATGGAGTGCCACCACCTCTTTGAACAGCTGATTGGCAGACCCCCGCCGATCAGATATTGGTGAACTATCCTGCACAGCCCATTTAATCTTTAATGGGTAATCTCATTAAGACAAACTTATCCTCTATCCACAGGGATCCCCGTTTAAATGCAATGTGTCACTATGCCAATTCCTGCAGATAAGTAGCACTGTATTGTATCGTCTTCTCAGTGCAGGAGCAGTGTCCCTACCCCATAATATATCAAGGAGAAAAAAAAGAGAAAGGCAGTGCCACCTGTGTGATATCAACTTGGTGGTGTAAGGGTCAAAACAATATATTGCGCTTACCCTTGTTTGTTGTGAGGAGCCACAACAAACTGTAGATCGCCTCGCTGGTTGTTATTTACCCCACCAGCAAATCGGGTTTCTTGGACTGCAGCCTGCGATCCTTGTATCCCTGGCAGTCAGATGCCGGTCAGGATATCGATAGTAACAGTAGAATAAAGGAGAGATAGCTGGATCGTCTTTGGAGCGACGCTGTCCGTAAAGAATCTTTCACTCTTTTACAGATCTTAATAAGAGTGCTATATTTATTTATATAGTGTAGTACTTTGTCAACGCCTTTCGAAGGCATTAAAACTCCCTCTTCGTCAGGACCGTACATAAAATGTTTCAGGTACACAGACACATTTAAAAGGCCAACTTTTGGCGTGCAGATGGAAAGGGGTGGGATGGGGGTGTGTCATCACATGATTCTCCAATACCCTGTATTCTATACATAATGTCACCTTATAGGCAATTTTCTCTTTTGCTAAAAAAACAATAGAATATTGGCCGGAGATTATATCAGTCGCTTGGTAAAAATGACATTAAATAAATACTAGAGGTTTTTCATATAAAATAAATAGACAGCAATAAATCAATAAAAAATTATTACATACATACATTATATGGTTGCTCATCTATCTGCATTAAAGGGAACCTGTCATCTCCGAAACACCCCCTGAACTAGAGTAAGTGTTGTATAGTGTAAGTGATGCTGAATCCGAACATGTAATTGTTATCTTCATACTCACTTGCATTCTGACGCTGTGTTCCCACAAACCTGCAGTAAAATGCACTCACTGGACTCTTCTTTGAGTCCTCTCCATTATGTGAGTGAGCACCGGAGTCCACTGAGTGCATTTTACTGCAGGTTTGTGGGAGCACAGCATCAGAATGGAAGTGAGTATGAAGATAAAACTTACATATTTGGATTCAGCATCACTTACACTATACACCACTTACTCTAGTTCAGGGGGTGTTTCGGTGATGACAGGTTCCCTTTAAAAGGTGAACCTCATATGCTTCCCACATGTTTCAGTGAAAGAGAATGGATCTATTATAATAGCATCATACTGATTCTCGGGCGATGCTCCGCTTCTAATAATCAGCAAGTGATGCTGAAATAATAGCGTCATAGAAATTTTCATATTATAATATAGTTGTTGATTTTTAACAGTCTTATTGGGAGTTTTCCGGATAGTATATAAAGGTCTCATAGATAGATAGATGTCTTGTGTAGTAAATATAGGGTATATATGCGCAGTTATATAACCTGTTGCAATATCATATACTATGTAGAGTATATAAGGCATATGTGAAGTATTTAGAGGTTATTGTCTTGCTATTCATAATAAACCTCCTACTAATATTGGTCCTTATAAATATATGTGCAGAAGTTAGTTGTCAGAACGTAGCGAACAGTAACCCCATATTCGAAGCTGGTTCGCTATTGTATCGGTAGCTCCGCATTAAGTGTTTGTTTATGAAGATCTCGGGGGAGCCGAAGTATTAGGCAAGTATATTTGTTCTTAAATATGGACATTCGGTTGAAGGAACGATCAAAGGAGGATATCCCGGTATCTATTATTGTATAAAACCACTGAAGGCAAACAAATGTATCATATTTAGCCATAGGGTTTTTTTCATCCCTTAATGAAAGAGATGGAACTCTTGCCGATCCCCTAGAGGATGGAGATGGGGCTAGGTAGATTATATTAGTAGTCATATGACTATATAGGTACACTATATGTACAAGTTAAAGGGGTTGTCCGGGTTCACAGCTGAACCCGGACAAACCCCAAATTTCACCCAGGCAGCCCACCTGATTAGGGCATCGGAGCATCTCATGCTCCGATGGCCTCCTTTGCCCTGCACTAGTTAGCGCAGGGCAAAGGCCTTTAGCCCGGTTCCGGTGACGAACCGGGCTCTGCCCGGCGCTGATGGGCGGGCTTTGTGTGGGGCCCGGCAATGTGTATAATGTAAACAAAAGACCCTTGCCCTGCGCGATCCAGCGCAGGGCAAGGGAGGGCATTGGAGCATGAGATGCACCGATGCCCCAGTCTGGCGGGCTGCCTGGGTGTAAATTAGGGGTATGTCCGGGTTCAGCTGTGAACCCAGACAACCCCTTTAAATATTACCACTTTTATCTTAGGACTAATTCTTGACCGATGATGCCTATATATTCATATTAGTCGGTGGATATTGATTATTATATCTGAGTACTATAAAATTACTGAAAAAACTATCCTTGATGGGTTGGTATCTCCTAGTATGTTTTCATATGTACAATCAACCCAGTTTATAGAGTTAATTGTGGTATATTGATTATGAGGATTCTTCTCTAATGATTAGAGTAGGGGTTAATAGGATGGATTCTTGATGTGATCTTATCTGGAGTTCTATAGAATGGTCTCGTTCAATCCAAATGGTACCAGTGTATTGAGTTGGTAGATCCAGTATATTTCACATTTTTGGTGTACAATGAATCTATTATATGGATTATATGGTATGTAGTCAATTGGGGTTATTTTTATAGGATGTTTTTGTTTTTCTGTAGTTGTGGCACAGTGCCTTGATAGTCCATGTTTATTGTATGTGTTTTATGTTATATCTGTGTTGGTTTAATCTACAATGAAGAGGCTGGGTTGTGCGGCCTACATATTGTATTGTATTGTATTGTATTGTAACCACATTGTAACCACATTCTATCAGATAGATCACATAAGTTGATTGACAGTTCAGCTAGTGTTTTATTGGGAACGAGGTACCATTTGAATTTGATGTGAAATGGTCTTGTTTTAATGCCCTCGAAACGCGTTGACAAAGTACTACACTATATAAATAAATATAGCACTCTTATTAAGATCTGTAAAAGAGTGAAAGATTCTTTACGGACAGCACCGCTCCAAAGACGATCCAGCTATCTCTCCTTTATTCTACTGTTACCCCATATTATAGTCACAGAGAACTCGAACACGAATCTTGCTTCAAGTGTATTTATTTGGGAACATGTACCTGCAATCCCAAGTGTGACGTTTCAGTCCCATACAGCAGACCCTTCTCAGACATGATTGCCGCCGGAGGTAACAATTCACAGCACTATGTTAGAATGCCGACTAAGCGCATTTCTGTATGGCTCTGCCGCATTCTAACATAAAACCGAGAGTGTCAACTTTCTTACCTCTGGCGGCAACTGTGTGTGAGGAATGTCCATTATTATTTGAATTTAATGGCCATTGGGGTACTTGAGTAACTTGACACAGAAAAAGATTTTTGCATTGAGGATTCGTTTGTGTCATGTGACCATGGAGCGTGAGTGACCCACACCACACTGGATCCTGACACATTGTCAGTACATAGCGCACACTATGACCTGACGCTGTCTGATGTCAGGAGGACAGTGCAGTGTGTGAAAAAAAAGATGGAAGATCTGTGGAGTGTTGGCGGCGCCCCTACAGGAGAGATAAGTACTTCACTGGGACTGATGGCTAGGAGCGGAGATGGTGGCACTGGGGAGAGCTGAGGCACGGAGGACTGATGGCATTAGGGGTGATGGCACTGGGGAGGGCTGATGGCACAAATAAGTGATGGCACTGGGGGGAGCTGATGGCACAGATGACTGATGGCACTGGGGAATCTGATGGCATAAAGGACTGATGGCATGGGGGGAGCTGATGGCACTGGCACGATCTGATGGCACTGGCAGGATCTGATGGCACAGAGGACTGATGGCACTGGCAGGATCTGATGGCACAGAGGACTGATGGCACTGGTGGGATCTGATGGCACAGAGGACTAATGGCATGGGAGGAGCTGATGGCACTGGGAGGGATCTGATGGCACGGAGGACTGATGACACTGGGGGATCTGATGGCACAGAGGACTGATAGCACGGGGGATCTGATGGCACAGAGGACTGATAGCACGGGGGAGCTGATGGCACAGAGGACTGATAGCACGGGGGAGCTGATGGCACAGAGGACTGATAGCACGGGGGAGCTGATGGCACAGAGGACTGATGGCACTGGGGGGGATCTGATGGCACAGAGGACTGATGGCACTGGGAGGGATCTGATGGCACGGAGGACTGATGACACTGGGGGATCTGATGGCACAGAGGACTGATAGCACGGGGGATCTGATGGCACAGAGGACTGATAGCACGGGGGATCTGATGGCACAGAGGACTGATAGCACGGGGGATCTGATGGCACAGAGGACTGATAGCACGGGGGAGCTGATGGCACAGAGGACTGATGGCACTGGGGGGATCTGATGGCACAGAGGACTGATGGCACTGGGGGGATCTGATGGCACAGAGGAGAGTACTTGATTAATAATTGGATTAATCAATAGAATACTTGATTACTAAAATAATCGATAGCTGCAGCCCTAGAAGGCATGAATTGCCCTACAGACTGCTGTTCCTACAGTCATGTCCGCTGTGTGGAAATCCTCTCTGTATAAATCACTGAAATGTACAATAAACATGTGAATGGTTCAGGATGCTTATGTCTGTCAACATATTTGCAATGCTTTCCTTTTATCTAATGCAGCTTTTTCTGACAAGCATACAGTATAATACATGAGCACTCCAGGGGACACCTCTTAAAACAAACCGTCCTCTTCTCATTGTATGTGATGAAGAAGGATTTCTTTCCTGCACAGTAATTAAGATCACCAATGAAACAGACAGTGCACCCGTATTTCTATGTCCTTGTGACAGTGAAGAGTTTCCTTTTATATCTTCTGTACTGCAGAGATCCAGCCAAAATTGTCTTATTATTTCATTCCAACAGAGCAAAGGAAAATTGAAAGACTTGAGAGTGACAGATAGTGATACACGGCGGAGGGTGCTAAGCGTCCCCGGATGACCTCCCTCTACCATCCGCTGCCAGCATTCCATTACTGAAGCCTGCATTATGCACCGTGTTTTCTCTGAAGAGTGAACACAAGCCTTTTCTTCAAAAGATATTTGAATATCTTGGAAAAAAACCCGCTTGGATTCCACTTAGAAGTGCCCATAGCAACCTTCAGACATACCATTGCTCTATACATAGGACCAGACAGTGAATTCCCACATTACTATACCGTATACAACACGGAAGATTTCTCAAAACTGGAAAACTGGCTTATTTGCCCACAGCAACCAATAAGATTCCACCTTTCATTTTCCAAACCAGCTGGAATCTGTGATTGGTTGCTATGGGCAAATAAGACAGTTTTACTTTGCACCAGTTTTGATAAATATTCCCATAATGTGTTTCTAAAATCTCTGACTCTTAAAGGGAACCTGTCACCAACTTTATGCAGCCCATACTAACATCAGAATAAAGTATAGGCAGGTGAGTTTATTTCAGTGGTATGTCATTTATAAATTAAAAGTAAGTGGTTGCCGAGAACCAACATCATAATTATTGCAGACTAGGCCTGGAAAAGAGTCATGGCCAACTGAGAAGAGTCATAAATATTCATGAATTCCTGCTCTCCCTGTCCACCTGCTGATGATTGCAAGTCTTCTACCTAGTTTTCTCCCTTTCTCTCTAGCAGAGAACTACCAATCATAAGCAGATGGGCGAGAGTGCAGGAGATTAGGAATAACCATGACTCTTCTCAGGTAGATTTGACTCTTTTCAAGGCCTGGGCTGCAATGATTATGATGCTGGTTCTCGGCAACCACTTACTTTTAGCTCATGAGTGACACACCGCTGAAATCAGCATTTCTGTCTCTATTTTATGCTGCCCTCAGTGAGGTCAGCCATAAAGTTGATGACAGGTTCCCTTTAAGCAGTGGGTTGGCATTTGTCACTGTCAACCATACAAAGGGAATGACCTTAAGGGCTCATGCACAAAACCGTATTTTGCACCTGTGTTGGATTTGCCTTTTTTTTTGCAGATAGAACACAGACATTTTCATTTCTTATGATTATTTCAAAAATTATAGAACATCTCCTATTCTTGACTGTATTGCGGATGTGATCAGTCATTTCTTCTGATGGGAGTGAGAAATATGCAGATTGCACACAAAAGGTGTCCATGGACTGTGTACATGCACATATACAATATGATAGAAAAATCAGTTATCATGTATGGTTTGTATGGCTATGGGGCCGATTTACTAAGTCTGCCATTTCACACTCCAGTCTGGAGTAAGTGCCACATTTACTGACACACTGTGCAGTATACTGCACGGTTCTTTGTGGGATCCCTTGTATTCAAAGGCATAGCGCACTACACTTTCCAGATATAGAATACGCTAAATGAATGGTGTACTTCAGACTCTGTCTGCCCTGGGGATACATTTTGGATTTACATATTTCCAGACTCGGCCATCACTGGTGTACTATTTGAATTATACCAATGTAGCTGATGTGTCAAGATTTCGGCGTCCTATTTAAGCCATGCTCCTTTCCAGTATTCACAGCCCTTTCCGTTATGCCACACCACTTCATTGGATAAGAAAAAAAAGTGACTAAAATTGTTAATAAACGCACTGCAAGGAATGTACACCATTATTTTCCATTAGTAATTCTGTGTGCAGGGTACACTCAGGGTATCTAAAGGCCAATACAGACTCTAGTCCTTTTGTCCTTGGTGAGACTCGAATCTGTATATATATTTTTTAATACACTAACCTAGGAATTTCATTTACTACTGTATACTAAGTGCCATACTGTTTCATATATGTGGCGTGGTCTGTGTATTGATGAAAATAAGTGAGGTCATTTGCTGAATGCCTGTAAGACTGATGTGTTCTTGGAAACGTTAAGGTAATTGAGTACATAAGACTCAGAAGAAAGCTATGCAGGGCAGTTGACATGGGTGTGGGGCGTTCCACCTATGAATATATAAAGTACTTGTACTTTATAAATCTTAACTCCTTAAGGACCACCCACTGTCTTGTGTTTTAAAGGGAGCGGAGTGCTCCTGTTCTACGACTGAACTGTAACTGTAACACTCTGGTTCTTACAGCAGCCGTTTTCTCTACAGCCAGGATCGGAGGTAGCTCCAACTCCCACTGTTAACCCTTTGATAGCCACAGTCTGCGACCACAGAATGATCAAAGTGGATTTCCCCCTCTGATTGGGTCCCTGTGATCTGAGGCTGAGTAAGCCTTCTGCAGTATAGAAAGGACCTGAGGACTGTAAATTCAGTGATCCCACGGTTAGGGCACACTAGTGTCACCCTAACCATGGTCTGTGCCATAGAAACACCAAGTATAATGTATTACCATACAGAAGTATGCTAATGCATTTAAGTATAAACTTGTTTCGCAAAACCGTGAATCCTTAATGGAAGGCATTTTTCTAAAAATGCAATAAACGTAAATAAAATGGAAAAAATAAGCAATTTAAAAAAAAAACAAAAACATTTTAATACGCATACACTTCATTAGATATCCACATGACCAAAATAACATGAACTACTTATTTAATAGGCTATTTAGTGTCAAAAATATATTTCTGTAAAGCAGAAAAATGCATATAAACCCTCAAACGGCATAAAAAAAATTTAAACTTCTCTTGCATAAAACTAGGCCTTATACAGTCATGTCAATGAAGAAAAAAGTAATGGCCACTTAAACAGGAAGTGGCAAAAACTGAAATAATAGCTGCTCATTGAGGGGTTAAGCAGGAGACCACGAGGAACTGAAAAATGTCATAGTCAACAATGTCCATTAAAACTGGTTCTGATAGTGTTATGCCATACCTCATCTCCTCATTAGACCAGGTGGCATGGTGCCAGCTATGTAAAAGATATGATATAAAAATCGAAATACGGCATAAAGCACAAAACAATCAAGAGAAAGTCAGTATAAAAATGGCTTGGGCAAAAAACCTTCATGTTCCTTTATGAGTGATATAAAGAAATAACCATGAAAGTGGAGGCCTTTGAATCTGCAGACTAAGTACAGAACAAACTAGCAGACCACATTTATAGTTACCAGCTGCGAGACCATGTGAAATACAGGAGATACCACTCATTAAAACGGGACGGTTATGGCTCCGCATCTATTCTCAAACAACCACAATATTCTGCCATGCACAGGAGCTACGGTTTCCAACCCACTCTGTACCATCTGCATAGTTTGCAGTGCCCATGATAAGTATTATTTCACTGCACTGTTAGTCCAGTCATCTACCAGTAAGACACAGTAATAAACCTCCACTGGCTGCTGAAAGACACAGAACGTGACCTAACATACACCAGACTCCATTTCCGCCTGCTAGGCGTTACTTCCAGGTTTTGTTGATCGACTGGTTTAAAGTGAAGTCAACTACTACACATCTAGCTTCATGAAACTGTGCCTGCTCAGCCTTTCCCTCAGACGGTATGTAACTGCGAGTTTACCTCCTGGCCAACTGGGATCTCTGCCAAGGTCAATACAAGTCACAGCCAGTTTCATGAATAAAGGGGAGGCCCAGCCCACTGGAAACTGTGAGATGTTAATCCCAGTAACAGATTAGTGTTCCCATAACAGAGCTTTACGGAGATGCAGTGATCAGGGACAATGCTGGATAAACTCCAAGTAGATCACAGGACACCAATCTAGTTACTAGCTTAGCCACCACAACGACTTTTACACAGAATTTCCAAAGCACTGCTGGGAAGTAGTTTAAGGCCCCACGACCGTATGTATTTTGCAAAATACGGATATCGTCTGGGTGTCATCCACATTTTTTGCCAACCCACTGACTTCAATCTGTAGGGCAGCCAGTTCTAGGAAGAGTATTGGTTGTTTCAAACTTCTTCCATTTAAGAATTATGGAGGCCACTGTGCTGCTGGGAACTTTCAGTGCAGCAGAAATGGTTTTACCCTTGTTCAGATCTGTGCCTCCACACAATCCTGTCTCGGACCTCTACAGGCAGTTCTTGGCCTCCTCATGGCTTGGTTTTTGCTCTGATGCATTGTCAGCGGTCAGACCTTATACAGACAGGGTTGTGTCTTACCAATTTATCTCCAATCACCTGGATTTACCACAGGTAGACTCCAATCAAAGTGTAGAAACATTTCAAAGATGATCAGGAGAAATAGGAGGCCCCCAAAGTTAAATTTTAAGTCTCAAAAAATTTGCAAAAATTTCAAGTCTCAAAAAAATGCTAAATTTTAGTTTTTCCTTTTTAATAAATTAGCAAAAACTTAAAAAACTCTGTTATGGGATATTGAGTGCAGATGGATAGTGGAAAGCTTTTTTTTTAACACAGGGCTGCAACAAATGTGGGAAAAGTTAAAGGGTCTTAAGACTTTCCGAATACACTGTTTGTCCTTTCAATCGTCAAATTAAAAAAAAAAAAAAAAGCCAGGAGTGCACGGCTGAAAACATCTATGGCAGCTTTAGAGTTACTGACATGTAACAGAACCAAGTGCCCTCCCCTCCTTCATGGCCTGTATCCAAGCGAAACACAGAAAACAAGCCTGCTGGTCTAACTCAATCTTTATCCCACACCAAAAACTGCGCAGCACTCCAACCATCTCAGTACCATCCTCTGTGAAGGGAAGAAAAACAGGATTTAAATGGAAACAGATTTGTGTTTCCCAGAAGACAATATTATCAGAATTCTGAATCTCATCACAGTAAAATTCAGTTAACTCACTGCCAAACCCCCAATCTCATACCTCAACAACATAAAGCATCGATTAACAGAACAAAACTATGTCCTTAAAGGGGGTGCGCAGCCAGTAATATTAATGACGTAGCCTCAGGATAGGTCATCAATATCAGATCAATGAGGGTCCGACTCTCAGCACCCTCATCAATCAGCTGTTTGAAGGTGGCGCTCATACAAACATCGCTTCCTCTTCAAGATTACACTGCACATGGTCTCACTTGCAGCACCAGCAGTGTAATTACAAGTGCTTGTCCCATTCAAGTACATGGAAAAAACACTTGTAATTACACTGTGCCGCCAACAGTTCAGAGCCAACACGCAGTGTAATCTTGAAGATGAAGTGGCGCTTGTACGAGCACTGTCTCCTCTCCAAACAGCTGACCGGTGGGGGTGCTGGGAGTCAGATTCCCACTGATCAGATATTGATGAGCTGCTCTGAGGATGGGTCATCAATATGTACTGGCTGCACAACCCCTTTAATCAACCTGCCTCAAAAGGTACAATTCATACCAGCTCTTTCTGTGTTAAAGATACAGTAAATGGGTCACACCCATAACTCACAAAAGAAAGTGTTGAAACCTGATGGAAGAGGTTACCACACTTGGCACCTATAAGAGAATTACTATGGCTTCCTTACCTTGCCCAGCTCTTCCCCAGCTCCATGTTGGCTCTGGTTGATAAGTGGGGAGTGTCTGAGAAGTGGCTCTTGTAGAAGTTCCAGCCTGGGCCGCTTTGATTCTGCAATGTCTAGATCTGCTTGCTTGCTCAGGTCAGACACATAACTATGTGGGTCTCCTCTTCCAAGCAGTTCTGGTGACCTGTGGAAAGCAAGGCAACTTTGAGTAAATGCAGCATTCTTTGTCAACACCGTATCAGTGCCTCCTCAGATGTGTAGGTGACACCTCTACGTTTATCTTTAACTATTTCATCAATCCGAGGAAAGAACAGATGACCACAGCACTCACTGTCTTCAGTAGTATAAAGGTTTATTCGCCAACTGTGTGACGTTTCGACTTCACAGAGTCTTTATCAAGCAAAATCTTTGCTTGATAAAGACTTTGTGAAGTCGAAACGTCGCACCCTTGGTGAATAAACCTTTATACTACTGAAGACATTGAGTGCTGCGGTCATCCATCCTTTACTACTGGTACCAGGGGCCCGACGGGCTAGGGCTTAATACCACTGACACTGCCACCATTGGAATCTATTATATGGAGTGATTAGTGCTGTCTCCCTTTTGCATTTATTTCCATCCATTCTAAACACGACGAAGGATGATCGATTTAGTTGATAAAGGAGTTTTCTGAGACTTTTATACTGATGACCTATCCTCAGGATAGGTTATCAGCATCTGATTGGTGGGACCCCTGCTGCAGCCGGGACCCCTGCTGATCAGCTATTTCAGAAGGCGGCGGCGCTCGCAGTAGCGCCACGGTCTTCTCTCAGCTTTTCCTAGGCCAGTGACAACACATTCATTGGGCACATGGCCTAGGCACAGCTCAGCCCCATGAATTAGATTGAGCTGTAATACCAAACACAGCCACTATACTATGTACGGCGTTGTGCTTGGTAAGCTGCGAGAAGACGGCGGCACTCCAAGGAGCGCTGGTGGTTCTCAAACAGCTGATCGGTGGGGGTCCTGGGTGTCGGACCCCCACCAATCAGATACTGATGATAGGTCAAAACCCTTTTAAGGCCTCCATATTTAAAGAGGACCTTTCACCACTCCTCACATGCCTGTTTTAATAGCTCCATGCATTACCCACGTACTAACAATTCTGGAACATCTATTCTTATGTCTCTATGTTGTGCCATTCCTTTATTATTTGCACTAGAAGTTATGAATGAATTGCTATTTGTCTTCAGTAAGGGAACAGAGGGGAGGTAACCAATTGGGGGGGTGTATCTGCAGACATGAAAATGGCAGCACTGATTGGATACAGTGTATCTGTGAATGTACACATCCCAACTTGTTACCTCCCCTATGTACCCTTACAGAAGGCTAATAGCAATTCAATTATAACTTCTAGCAGGAATAATAAAGCAACTGCACAACATAGAGCCATAAGAATAAATGTTCCAGAATTATTATTACATGGGGAATGGATGAAGCTATTAAAACAGACATGTCAGGACTGGTGAAAGGTCCTCTTTAATTCTTACTCATGGTACGAAAAGTGTATTCTCATGTACATTGAATTTTAAAACCACTAAACTGCCTTTTTCCAAGCTGTAGACAAGCTAGATATATTAGAAGAGAGGAAATACACAATCTGTTAAGATGATGTAACAATGAAACCATTTAACAGTTAGTGTTATTTGTTCCATGCAGATCTCATCTGACCAGTGACCTCTCCATAATGTTACCACTGGGAAGTTCTCAAGGAGGACACATGCCTGATATCCCACAGCAAACCTCGGAGTCTTCCTGCTAGTCAGATCCCATTTAAGCAAAAAGCATGTGCTCATGTACAGGCCTAAATATTTTAAGAGAGCTAAAGGAGGTATGGGTGCATGATTTATTCATAGCCAGAGAATCTTCAGGGAGTATAAAATGATGGCGTTGAAGAGGGAAATGAGAGAGATCTGAACCTTTAGGAAAATGCATTAGAGCCATTCACGTACTACATACACTGACTAACGTAACGCTATCATTTACCAGGCAAATAAAAAGGCATGCTGGCTGACAAATGACTACACTTTTCCTATACATCACCAGTGACCTCCCTCTCCAACTGTTTCCATAGACACATAGCTGTAGTAAATTGACTACAGAGTAAATTGCTGTTTTGCGCTTTTTTTTTTAATCCAAAGTTTTGTTCCCGAGTTATGATACTTGTTCTTAATATGCTAATTAGGCCTTTGGTGCAATGAAGGCATTGCCGTTGCTCTTGTTGCATCCACACTCCACTCCTTTCTGTGGTCAATCCAACCCTGGCTGCTTTGATTGACAGGGCCAGGAAGTGGCAAAGCAGCCAGGGAGGGGCAGGTAACAGAGAGAAGCGGTGCTTAGGTGCAACAAGAGCAAGGGTGACGCCCTATTGTAGGCAAGTATCATAACTCGGGAACAAAGGAAAAACAATGTTTCACTGCTATGAGTCTATTCAAACAGTTGGATAAGGCGGTCACTAGTGACAGAGTCCCTTTAATGTTTATGATTTAAGGGTAAAAAACTATAAGGCACAATTTATTGAAGGGAAACCCACTTCTGAACAGTTCACAGCTAAAATCTACATAAAGTTTGTAAATATTCAGTTCTCCCTCAGATACAAGGCTTTGTTCTACAATCTTCTGTTAACTATCTTTTTGATTTGTAGATCTACATACAACCAAAAACGGATATCTATAATCCAAATATAAACTAGAAAATCTACAATTACATAAGGTAAGACAGAACATAATCTGGCTCAGAAGAGATCAGGGCTGCATTTGTGTATAAATGGGTTGCAGTAAACCAGCATTTCCTCAACTCAACATTACAGTTTTTCTATCCCATTTATAAAAAACTAAATTTGGAATTCGGCTAATTTCCTATTACCCCATTTTATATTGGCTTCCATAATGTACTACACTAAACTGCAATTTTAAAGAAGTTTTTTTAATTATAATATGGAATGTAAATTAGCTCTCATTCAAAATTCAGAAAACTATCTCATGCCAGTCAAACCAGAGGTGAGGTATCTTCTTGCTTTAGGAAGAGAGGTAACCTACATACTTTCTCCCATGGAGCGTTGCCTTAAGTCTTCATACACCACTTAATCACTTCAAAGGGGGAACCAATACCCCTAAAGCTGTGTCAAAGTCATATCCAACCAACTAGTACCCAGCTCTTTACTGACACGGAGCAAAAACCTTGAAAATGCTGTCTACAGATGGGTGTCTCGCCCTTTTGTGGAGCATTGACTGGTGAGTTACTAAGTAAACACCCATACACTGGATTTCTTCAATCACCCCATTCCCCAAACTATGATTAGCAAAGTATATGAAACTATTTTAAACCAGCAATAAAATAGTAAACCAAAGTAGTTAAAGGTTTTCCAGAAATTACCAAAATTAAAATACTTTTATTTAAAATATATCCCCAAATACCTTTCATTAGTTATAATGGCTCCTTTTGTCGGGGGAGTAATTATTAGGAGAAATAAAATGGCCGCCGTCCGAGTAGTACACACAAAACCTGTCCTAATCACACAGGAGGACAAGTCACTTCACAACACTGAGCTAAAGAGCTGCCTCATCCTCCTCTATGCTCTACTTGTCAGGGATTATGATCCTGAATACAGTTTAATATAATCTTCAGATGAATGCAGCTCATGAGGAGACATGAAGTACAGAGAGGAGGTGGGGATGTGGCTAATGAGCAGCAGTACTTGTATGCAGTCCCCATTGCCATAGCCCCACATTACTACAGTCTGTCCTGTCCGTCCTCATGAACTCCATTCCTACAGAGATTCAGATAAAGTTTTTATCAGCTGTATTCAGGACCATAATCCCTGACAAGCAGAGCAGAAAGAAGGATGCGGCAGATCTTTAGTTCAGTGCTGTGAAGTAACTTGTCCTCCTGTGTGATTAGGACAGGTTTTATGTGTGCTAATAGGATGGCAGCCATTTTATTTCTCCTAATGATTGCTCTCAAGACAAAAGGAGCTATTATAACTAATGAAAGGTATTTGGAACTATATTTATAATAAAGTAATATAATAATTTAACCATTTTCATAAATCCATTTTAAAAACCACTTTAAAGACTGAACTTGTGAAATAAAACTCATGAAGCATGCCAATATGTACTGACTGTGTTCAGATCCCTCTGATGACTACTAGTGCACAAAGTATATGGATAATTGCTCTCAGCTATCCATGGTATAAATCTGAGTAAAAGTAAAGATCACTAATGTTGTACAGCATCTTAGCTGGAATCAGCTTACCAGGAGGATTGATGGCTCACAGATCTCCTTATAAACACATGCTAATGTAATACCATATTCACTTACTCTGGTGACATGGAACTGGGTCAGATGTTATGGATGCAACTCATTTCTGCGGTAAAGAGCCATTGCTACACACAGTGGGCATGCAATGTAGATTCCCAGAAAGAACAAACAATAAAAATAGAAGAAATACAAGTTTAGGCCCAGTAATAAGAGTTGCTAAGTACCACATATGCATAGCTGGAGGCTGCACTGTTCTCAGGAATTCACACCCATTTCAAGCTCAGTCTTGCCAAAGAAGACCAAGCAAGGCCTGGAATGCAATTTAATCCAACTGATTCTTGGTACAAGTCGTACACTTCAAATTCAATTTGATAGCAAGAATTTCTGCAAAAACAAACTTATCCTTGTGTGGCCCCTCTCTTATTTACCTTTGTACTGAGTGAAATACCTCAGACCATAGAGCGCTGTCTACCATAATGTACGCAAGTGCTCCAGACAGATAAGAAATGCCAGTAAACAGTGCCTGGAGCTGGAGGTAATGTATTACAGCATGTGTTCCTTTTATATTATGAAATCTTTCCTGGGGTGGCCATATTGGAGACATCTTCCTGTATTCTCTGTATACACCAGCCGTCCTGTACGTTGCAGGGTGGAACCTCCATGGATCAGACTTGTTTTTCCAGCACATCCCACTGATCCGCAACAGGATTGGGGTTAGAGAATTTAGATACTATAGAATGTGAAAGGAGATACATACAGAGCCCTATCTGATTGTATGGTATACAGTGCTGCTACACTGCCTTATGTCCATCTCCAACAAAAATGTTATCAACTTTTTCACCAACAGGGGTTTTTGGATATTCTGCATCTCTGCCAGTTTGGACAATTTTCACAGTTCTGCAATGTCCACTCAAAACCTAAATTACAAAATAAAAAAAAGCAAAAAACGTAATAGCTCCAAATATCCACACATTTTCATAAACAAATGCATAAAGGTTTATATTAGTGGATAAAAGTGTAATCCAAGCAGAAAGTTAAATGGCCCACATGCCTTAAAAATAAACGTCCGACATAAGCAGATTTTATACATGCCACTTAGGCCTAAATTTACATGAACATCTTCAGAAAATCACCAGAACTGCAAAGACCAAATATCAGGTTTTAAGCAAGAAATTTTAGTAAGAACCTATAAAATAAAGGGACTACACTTGAAAAGTAAGTGCACCCCCAAAACCAACATACTTCCTAAAAGCAGACAGCCTAATGATTGCAGTTGCCCTAATGGACTTGACAACCATATCCACTCTGAAGTAAGTTTATGACAAAAATGAATCAAAACAGGCATTTGCACATAAATCGCACATCCAAGCAAAGACTTACACACAAACACAATCTAAATGTAATATATTAAGGTGTATAAATCCCATATATACCACAACTGTATACATTGACAAGAGCTTGCTCTTTTAAAAACACTGGAATGGTGGTCATGTAATACATCATCATCCACGTGTTAAAAATGTGGAAAACTCCTGGAAAACGCTTCTAATGTTACCAAAATCTACATTTTCTAAGAGCTCAAAACATAACACGTATAAAAATATAACCTAATAATACACAAAACCACCTTCATGCAACTCTGTAGCAAACAATGATTAGCAAAAATTGGATAATAATGCAATTTTGCGACTAAAATGCGCAGTCAGCAATATACTGTAAGATGTGCACATTCAATGCTGTGTGTGTTACAGAAATCCAAAAACTGCAGGAATGCATTCAAGTATTGGGAATTATATACTAATTTCCATCCTACATGCATACAAACTATAATCCTAATTAACTAAATGTCAGGTAAAATAATATGGGTACTTTATTACTTCTGAACCTCCTGTAATTCATCATAAAATGAGTTACTGCGCTATAACTCTGGTTCTGATCAGCTACGGGAGGTTTGGGTGCTGCATCTATAATCTGGGCATTAAAAAAAAGCCCCTATATTACACCAGTCTAAAAAGTGGCCGTTAACAAAATTAACAGTCAGTGAGGAAAAATGTCTTTTCTGATTGATGAAAATGTCTTACATCTGTCAGAAATATATTTTAGATATTTCCTTCTAGTGAAAATCGTTACTGCTATTACTGCAGCGTGTAACGGGTATCACTAGGTCTGTATATTTTATTCTACAAAGCAGGTACGCAGATAATAGGGAAAAGGTAACAGCTACAGTTTCAAGCCAATCTCAGCTTTAAAATAAGACCAAAATCATTGTGCGAGCCATGATAAATCACAGGTTAAAGCACTTTAAAAATTGGGTTAAGGATGAAAGCTGCAGGAAAATTCATTTTCTAGGCCCTCTGTGCGTCTCCGCTCCTCAGCTCTCCAGCGCTGACCGCGTCCCTTGGTTTAGTGAATTCTTATGTGAATAAAGAATAAAAGTATTTTTTTCTCAGGAACACTACAACCTATTTTCATAAAGACAAGTATCACTTGCAGGATCAACCCTACCAGACAGTTGCTCTTATGGATAACAATTATTACATATTATATAAACGGATTTAAATGTGATTATATTACCGGTATATTAGGATTATATATTCCCTTTAATTTGCATCAGGATTGCAACTGTTGCAGTCCAAAGGAATTGAGCCAATAGCAATTGTATGTCAATAAGAAAGACATTTGGCAGGAAGCCACGTGCAAGTCATGTAACTGTGAGCAATGAATCTGCTCAACAACAAAAGTATGAGTATTTCCCGCTTAATAACCAGACGGGAATACATAGATGAAGAGGTCAGGGCTAGACTATGACTTGCATGGTGTTGTGCAATTCAAGCAGCACTCTAATGGAAGCAATGTAGCGGTCGTGAGACAGACCTGGACTTCATTAATTTCTAGTGGAGCACAACAATGCCTCAGTTATAGCAGAAGAATAGAACGGTCATATCCCCCTATGGTATAGAGCAGTGGTGCCCAACCATTTTTCATCTGGGGGCCGCACTAGACATGGAATAAATTTTGCGGGCCAGAACCAGGTAGCATTGCCAGAAAGAAATGCAATCATTAAAAAGGAAATGATTCTACCAATTTAGATAACACAGTATTAGAAAGAAATCATGAACCAGAAATAATTTCTGTACTCATTATTTGATGTAATTTCATTAATGTGACGTCTGCAGATGTTTTCTAGAAACCAGTTTTGAAATGTTTGGATCAAAGTTAGTCACGTTAATTCTCAGCACAGAATGCATTTTGCGCCCTATAAGATGCACCTAAGTTTTAGAGGAGGACAATAAGAAAAAAATATTTTTCACCAGACCTCAGCTCACAGCCCCATTCAGACCCCCAATGTGAATAACCCCCAATCAGATCTCAGATAAGAGCCCCATGCCTCTCATATCAGCCCCCAAATGCCTCTTTTAGCCTCCAGTGCCTCCATCAGCACCCCAAATGCCTCCATCAGCCCCCCAAATGCCTCTTTTAGCCTCCAGTGCCTCCATCAGCCTCCTTAATACCTCTTTTAGCCTCCAGTGCCTCCATCAGCCCCCCAAATGCCTCCATCAGCCCCCAAATGCCTCCATCAGTCCCCCAAATGCCTCCATCAGTCCCCCAAATGCCCTTTTAGCCTTCAGTGCCTTCATCAGCCCCCAAATGCCTCCATCAGTCCCCCAAATGCCTCCATCAGCCCCCAAATGCCTCCATCAGTCCCCCAAATGCCTCCATCAGTCCCCCAAATGCCCTTTTAGCCTTCAGTGCCTTCATCAGCCCCCAAATGCCTCCATCAGCCCCCCAAATGCCTCCATCAGCCCCCCAAATGCCTCCATCATCCCCCAATGCCCTCCATCAGTCCCCCAAATGCCTCCATCAGTCCCGAAATTGTACTTTTAGCCTCCAGTGCTTCATCAGCCCCCAAATGCCTCTTTTAGCCTCCAGTGCCATCCATCAGCCTCAAAAATGCCTCTTTTAGCCCCCAAATTCCTCCATCAGCCCCCCAAATTCCTCCATCAGCCCCCAAATGCCTCCATCAGCCCCCCAAATGCCTCCATCAGCCCCCAAAATGCCCTTTTAGCCTCAGTGCCTTCATCAGCCCCCAAATGCCTCTTTTAGCCTCCAGTGCCTCCATCAGCCTCAAAAATGCCTCTTTTAGCCCCCAATTCCTCCATCAGCCCCCCAAATTCCTCCATCAGCCCCCCAAATGCCTCCATCAGCCCCCAAATGCCCTTTTTAACCCTCCAGTGCCTTCATCAGCCCCCAAATGCCTCTTTACCCTCCAGTGCCTCCATCAGCCCCCCCAAATGCCTCCATCAGCCCCCAAATGCCTCCTCCCCCAAATGCCTCCATCAGTCCCCCAAATGCCCTTTTAGCCTTCAGTGCCTTCATCAGCCCCCAAATGCCTCCATCAGTCCCCCAAATGCCTCCAATCAGTCCCCCAAATGCCTCCATCAGTCCCCCAAATGCCTCCATCAGTCCCCCAAATGCCCTTTTAGCCTTCAGTGCCTTCATCAGCCCCCAAATGCCTCCATCAGCCCCCCAAATGCCTCCATCAGCCCCCAAATGCCTCCATCAGTCCCCCAAATGCCTCCATCAGTCCCCCAAATGCCTCCATCAGTCCCGAAATTGTACTTTTAGCCTCCAGTGCCTTCATCAGCCCCCAAATGCCTCTTTTAGCCTCCAGTGCCTCCATCAGCCTCAAAAATGCCTCTTTTAGCCCCAAATTCCTCCATCAGCCCCCAAATTCCTCCATCAAGCCCCCCAAATGCCTCCATCAGCCCCCCAAATGCCTCCATCAGCCCCTCCATCAGCCCCAAGCCCACCCCAAATGCCCTTTTAGCCTCCAGTGCCTTCATCAGCCCCCAAATGCCTCTTTTAGCCTCCAGTGCCCTCCATCAGCCTCAAAAATGCCTCTTTTAGCCCCCAAATTCCTCCATCAGCCCCCCAAATTCCTCCATCAGCCCCCCAAATGCCTCCATCAGCCCCCAAATGCCCTTTTTACCCCTCCAGTGCCTTCATCAGCCCCCAAATGCCTCTTTACCCTCCAGTGCCTCCATCAGCCTCAAAAATGCCTCTTTTAGCCCCCAAATTCCTCCATCAGCCCCCAAATTCCTCCTTCAGCCCCCCAAATGCCTCCATCAGCCCCCCCAAATGCCTCCATCAGCCCCCCAAATGCCTCCATCAGCCCCCCAAATGCCTCCATCAGCCGCCCAAATGCCTCCATCAGCCGCCCAAATGCCTCCATCAGCCCCCAAATGCCCTTTTAGCCTCCAGTGCCTTCATCAGCCCCCAAATGCCTCTTTTAGCCTCCAGTGCCTCCATCAGCCTCAAAAATGCCTCTTTTAGCCCCCAAATTCCTCCATCAGCCCCCCAAATTCCTCCATCAGCCCCCCAAATGCCTCCATCAGCCGCCCAAATGCCTCCATCAGCCCCCCCCAAATGCTTCCATCAGCCCCCCCAAATGCCTCCATCAGCCGCCCAAATTCCTCCATCAGCCCCCAAATGCCTCCATCAGCCCCCCAAATGCCTCCATCAGCCCCCCCAAATGCCTCCATCAGCCCCCCCCAAATGCCTCCATCAGCCCCCCCAAATGCCTCCATCAGCCCCCCCAAATGCCTCCATCAGCCCCCCCAAATGCCTCCATCAGCCCCCCCAAATGCCTCCATCAGCCCCCAGCAGCCGCAGAGTATATAAAATAAAAAAGCACTTACCTCTCCTGCTCCTGGATGACAACGCTCCTCCGCTCCAGAGTTCTTCTTCCTCCTGCAGTCGGCTCTTCTGTGCACTGGCGCGCACAGCGTGAGGTCACAGAGCACCCTCACGCTGTGCGCAGTCCTGCACAGCCGAGCGGAGGACCAGGAAGCGGTGAGTACAGAGTCTTCACCGCTTCCCGGTCCTCCAGTGCTAATGAGCGCTTCTATAATGGAAGCGCTCATTAGCACTCGGCCCATAAGATGCAGGGGCATGCGCGGGCCGCATGACACGGCTTTGCTGGCCGCATCTGGGCATCACTGTTATAGAGAGTTTATCCCAATGCATTCCTATGAATGTATCAAGGCTTAAACCAAAAATATTAAATTTACAAAAATAGACTATTTACAAAGTTTATTAGACAGGAAAAATGAAGTCATCATGTTACTACTGCTAATCCAAGGCCAACATGGCCTTTCTTCTCTTAAAATACACTAAATATACATACAATACAAAAGTTACATACAATAAAAAAAGTTTTATTGTATGTAACTTTTGTATTGTATGTATATTTAGTGTATTTTACACAAACATACATACAATAAAAAAGTTTTGATGTTACATGCGAATTAACATAACTGCAGTTTCTCGCAACAAATTTATAAAATGGAGCCTGAAATGAGAGAATCAGGTCACCCCAGGGATTAGCCATTATTGTCAGTGAATGCTGACTTTAGCATAGCTTTCAATTGAGATGCTCTTCATCCTAGCACATACAGAAAACAGCACATGGACAGGGGTTGCCCTCCTGGCAAAAGCACTTTAGGCCTCGCGCACACAACCGTTGCCCGTATTGGAGCCCACAAACAGCGAGTCCGCAATATGACTTGAATAGGTCCGCAATCCGGAGCTGCAGTGCGGAACGGAGGCACTGTGCCTCTGCACTGCGAGAAAACAGAACTTGTTCTATTTTAGTGTGGTGCGGACGGATCACGGACCCATTCAAGTTGAATAACACAAACCTCCAACTGGTTAACACCCCTCTCTACCCTTACTGCAGACTGCTAGCAATTAATACATAACTTCTAGTGCAAATAATAAAGGAATGACACAACATAGAGCCATAAGAATAGATGTTCCTGAACTGGTATTACATGGGGGGTACAAGTAGCTATTAAAACAGGCATGTCAGGAGCGGTGACAGGTCCTCTTTAATAAATGTGCCCCAAAGACGGTCATTTATCATTTGAGGTTTATTTTTTGTGTCAGTTTTAAGCCTGGCTTTGCTGTGTGTGCCTGCACTAAATGTATGAATGTGGTGCACCTTAATAATATATCTGCGTGAGTGTAATGTGGTTTATATCTTTAGGTATAAAAGTACACCAGTGGGTTGCTCAGCATAGGCTGTGAGTTCTCTGCACCTTTTGCAAAAGTCGCACCTAAGTAAATGACCCATAATCCAGGTCTAATCACACTTTCAGATCTTAAACATAGACCAATGTGAAAAGTGTCAAGGATCGCAAAATGTCACAAATTTATCCAAATGTCACAGAAAATGCCACAGTTCCTGTGACTTTTGATTTTTTTAGACCACAAAACATACATACATATACATACATATCTGATTAGATAAATGTCCCCCAAAATATTGTCCATCTGTAGCAGCAATACCTGAGAGATAAATTGTGAATGGGAAAGCAAAATACCAGTAATCTCATTTAACCTCCTGAGGATAGGTCATCAATGTTAAGAGCCTGGAAAACCCCTTTAAAAGTATAATAATTCTACTGAATCTTTACCCACAAAACTATATATCAGTCTGCTCAGCTCCTCCTGCTCTAAGATACCTGCAGCTTACATTGCATCTTCATGGTAACAGGTTCCCTGTTCCTGGGACCATTCCACACATAAAGTATGGTGGTCCTATCTAAAGAGCACCCCACAATCACAGGCCATAAAATCTACCATATATACCTAAATATATACCTAAACTCCTACTAGGGAAACAAATCTACCATGACTGTGAATTATGTCCGAACCGTTCCTCTCGGGATATCGGTCCTTAGAACATATATTATACTCACCCTACAATTTAAGGATCAACACCTTTTCATCCTTCCAAATTTCCACCTCTTACTTTTTTCGTGAACTTTTTCACCCTGTGTTTTTTACATTTACTCCCTTCTCCCCTTCTTCTGCATTCTTCAAATCTCTTTTAAAGGGAGTCTGTCACCTCATTTTCACCTATATAACTAACAGCAGTGCCCCACAGAAGATTGCAGACACATCCCAGACATACCTGTGTGTACTGTGTGTCTGTATTACATGTCACATCCCAGACATACCTGTGTGTACTGTGTGTCTGTATTACATGTCCAGGTAAAGCACTTTTATTCTGCAGGAAAACAGCTCCCAAGTGCCCGGCTGAAAGTGAAAGTAAAAACAGCTTTCTCTCCCCACTCAATTTCTAACAGCTATATCTTCTGATATACTGGATATAATGCTGTGATTTTGGTATCATTTTAAAGCTTGGAATGTCAGCTTTCAAAGAAGGTCAGAACATTTTTCTATCTGCTACTAATCCCAAGATATGAGCAGCTAAAGCTGCCCTCCCCCCTCCAGTCTGGTTTGCAGCAGCAGCAGAGCCGGGCACTTGGGAGCTGTTTTCCTGCAGAATAAAAGTGCTTTTTCTGAACGAGGAATACACACACACAGTGCACACAGGTATGTCTGAGATGTGTATGCAATCTTCTGTGGGGCAGTGCTGTTAGTTATATAGGTGAAAATAAGGTGACAGACTCCCTTTAAAGGGGTATTCATTTTGATAAAGTGATACGCTATTGCTGAGAATAAAAGGCAAGCAGTGGTGATTTAGTGGGTGGCTGGGAGCTCTACTGCCCAGATAATGTTCTACATCACTGCTGTGGCCCCTGGATTCTCAGAATCGGTGGGAAGTCCGACTGACATATGCCATCATTGATCCTACCTTTCATTTCCAGGCTGAAATTTTGTTAGCAGTGATGGCCGTCTCCTCTGTGGTAGAAGAACTGAGCTGTGGGCTAGAGGTGAACCATAATCTCGTGGATGGTGCTGATACTCTAAAAGACCGGCATCCTGCAAAACACAAACATCAAACAAATATACATTATTTTTGTATATAAACCTGCTTTTTTTTTTGTTTGTTTTACATTTATGCACACATCAGTAAAAAAATTTAAAAAAATCTAACCTCATATAGAACAATCATACTCTTAAAGGGGTTGTCTGAGTTCAGAGCTGAACCCTATTTTCAACCAAGCAGCCCCCCCCCCCCCTTTTTCCCCTGATATGAGCACCGGGGCATTTTATGCTCTGAGGCTCTCTTTTGCCCTGCATTGAATCAGGCAGGTCAAAGGCTTTTTTGGAGATCCAGTGACGTACCAGGCAGGTGGACAGGTGGAGGCTTCCGTCTAGCAGTGTTGCTGGTGACATCACCGGCATTGATGGTCGGGCTTTAGCGCTACCCTAGCCTGTAAAACGGCTAGGGCAGCGATAAAGCCCGCCCATCAGTGATGGTGATGTCACCAGCAACACTGCTAGGTGGAAGCCTACGACTAGCAGTGTAATAAATATGCCATATCACAAGCCATAAAATCTACCATATAAATTCCTGGAAACTCCTACCAGGGAAACGGCTAGGGCAGCGATAAAGCCCATCCATCACTGATGCCACTGCATGGAAGTTTGCATAAAATACTATTATATAGTCACAGTGTACAGTAATGCACTGAGCACCTAGGTATCTGTTCACAGTTCTCCAAGGTTCCCTGCAATGCTATATCAGTCTATGTAGTGACAAGGTACAAGCAAGGGCATGGATCTTCTCTCTCTGGGTTTATACATCCCTCATGGGCCCAGTAAATGTGTTCCAACCCTGAGGAGCTTTAGAAGTCACGTCCAATGAGTCATGCACTGGAAGGAAGAGGCTCTGTATTCTAGCTATCCTTATCTTTTTACAGACATGTCAGGTCTCATTCAATAGACGTTACACTCACTGCTTTTTTTCCCCATAAAACACTGTACTAACAAGAAGGACAGTGGTTTTTTTTTTTACATTTAAGTTTACATTTTTTTGTAGACCTAAGATTCTGCCCGCATTAGTCCCAAAACGCTGAGGCTTTATTATTCTGCCTGCTAAATATCAGCACTGTTCCTGTGCCTGAATTAAAGGGTTGTACAAGTTCACTACGATATGGTGGTTTTCTTTCAGAAACAGCAGAATTTCTGTTTACGTTCTATATCCAGTAGTGCAGGTCGACTCCAATAAAGTCAGGTGTGGCACTCTTCTTGGAAGAAAGCAGCTAAGTTTGTAAAGTGCTGTCATCAGATATTCCAGTAAATAAAAATTCACTTCCCTTCTATATGATGTGATAAAGCCATCACACCGAACATGGTGTTTGAAATTGTAGCATCTACACAGACGCTATGCATATTTTTAGATCCTTGGTTTGCGGACCGCAAAACACATACAATTGTGTGCAATGGGGCTTAAAGGCTATGTACACCTTTGGAGCAATTTTTTTTATTATTGCTTTGTATTTATTTTGAGCTAAAAATCTATTTTTCAATTGGCCTTTATTAAAAATGTTGAGCCCTTTTTTTTTTGTAGAATCTAGCAGTAGGATCTGTGTTTACTGTCAGGAAGCTCAGTTGACGGCTCCTTAGCTCTGATCTCTGACCTCCTAAACACTCATTATAGCTCAATTCTTATATTACTGATTTCCCTAGTTCAGTTATGGCCCTTTGTTGACCTGCAGTTGCAGAGCCGTGGGGGCGTGTAAGAACAATCTCTGAAGTTTTCCTCCTGAATATTGTGGGTATCAACAAAGACTGCCTTACCCCTCCCACTGCTCTGCAAATATAATGAATAAAATTGCTGCCCTGTCTACAGTCTGACTGCTGGGTTACTCATGTTGTATGTATGGGACTACAAGTCCCAGCTGTACAGTACAATGACATTGCTGATACACACAGGATCTTCCCCCTGCCTTGAGCAATGTTCTGCAGACAGCAGAAGAGTACAGAGGAGAGAACTCCTCCAGTCTTTGTCAGCTCTGTGTTTGCAGGGTGAGGAGGAAGGCAGGCCTCCAACCCTGAGTCTGCGTTGCTAATGGTAGAAGGGGTTAAACTTTGCTAAAGGATCCAGTGGGAGGGGAGACACAGAGCAGACAGCTGGCTGAGCCAGCAGATCGGGCACTGCAGGGGGCATGGTTTGTTGCCCCAACCAGCACAGCCCAAACTGAGGTGCACATATTGTAATTAGAGCAGGGAAAGAAGCTGACATCACAGGTCATGTGACCCTCAGCTAACTAGGAGAAAGGGACCACTGTAGATGAAATAAGTGAACTGAAAACCCCTTACATTTTGGTTCATTAAAAACATTCAGATAACAAAAAAATAACTTGGACAACCCCTTTAAATGAGTGTTTATCACCTTTTAGTAATATAGAGATAAAGGTTATTAGATGACCAGCACAAAGTGAAAGTACAGTTCACACAGCTAAACAGTTAAGCCTTTATGACAGCACGACTGAATATTTTTAATAAAGTCGAATTGAAAAAATGATTTTTATCCCAAAATGAGTAAAATGCAATCACGAAAAAAAAAAAAATTGCACCTGAAGGTGTACATAGCCTTTAAAGGGGTTCTGCAGTTTTTTCAAACTGATGATCTATCCTCTGGCTAGATCATCAGTTTCTGATGAGCGGGGGTCCGACACCTGGGACCCCCGCCGATCAGCTGTTTGAGAAGACAGCGGCGCTGCAGGAGCGCCGCGGCCTTCTCTGTGTTTACCGCAGGCCCAGTGACGTCACGACTAGTATCACTGGCCTGGGCGGGGCTAAGCTCCGTTCACATGAATGGAGCTTAGCCCCGCCCAGGCCAGTGATAGTAGTCGTGACGTCACTGGCCTGCGGTAAACACAGAGAAGGCCGCGGCGCTCCTGCAGCGCCGCTGTCTTCTCAAACAGCTGATCGGCAGGGGTCCCGGGTGTCGGACCCCCGCCGATCAGATGCTGATGATCTATCCAGAGGATAGATCATCAGTTTGAAAAAACTACAGAACCCCTTTAAGGGAAATGATTCAGTATAACATGTATTTCATTCAGTGAGATTCCTGATAATTCTGGGCTTTGATATCAAGGAAGTGGTCCTATCCGTGACTGACATCTCTTTCTGTACGCACAGTCATAGAGGGAAGGCTGTCAATCAAAGGTTTCACTTCAGAACCCAGAATGAGCAGAGATTTAATGAATGAAATCCAAGTTATACTGAATCTTTTCCCATAAACTATCTATCAGTCTGCTCATCTCCTCCTGCTCTATAACATGCTGCCTGCAGCTCAGACAACATGTTCAATGTGACAGGTTCCCTTTAATATCTATTTTTTTTTTCTTTACTATGCATTATATAATATCATTACAACCTTCAAGTATACTTTGAAATGGTTTGAGATAAAACGATGACTAGAGCTGTGACTGCAGAATCTACATCCCACTCTTGTATGCTGTAATCCACACTGCTCCTGTTTACCCGCATATTTTACATGACCTTGCATTTTAAGGTCACTCTTTTCCTTTCTAAACCACTGCAAACAATGGAAAGACTGACTGCAGCATCCCTCTGTAGCGATACCATACAGGAAGGCTGCTATGCGGAGGAAAACGGCTTCCAGCCAAGTCTTTCAAAATAACATTGTCAGTTTGAGTAACATTTAAAAATGTTACCACTCGCTTCATATAAAATAACAATGCAAGATCCCTCATGGACGACTAATGGGTAAATTGAGGTCTATTGGTTTAGAAAATATAATTTGTAATTGGATTGAAAACTGGCTTCATGATCGTATCCAAAGAGTTGTGGTCAATGATTCCTACTCTGAGTGGTCCCCGGTTATAAGTGGTGTTCCCCAAGGTTCTGTGCTGGGTCCTCTATTACTTAACTTATTCATTAATGACATAGAGGATGGGATTAATAGTGCTGTTTCTATTTTTGCATATGACACCAAACTTTGTAATACAGTCCAGTCTATGGAAGATGTTAATAAGTTACGAGCTGACTTGGACAAGCTTACTGTTTGGGCCTCCACTTGGCAAATGAGGTTCAATATAGATAAATGTAAAGGTATGCACTTGGGGGCGAATAATCTGCATGCAGTATATGTCTTAGGGGTGGTAAAACTGGGAGAGTCACTTGTTGAGAAGGATCTGGGTGTATTAGTAGATCATAGACTAAATAACAGCATGCAGTGCCAGTCAGCTGCCTCTAAGGCCAACAGAATTCTGTCTTGTATTAAAAGAGGTATGGACTCAAGAGACAGGGATGTAATATTGCCATTATACAAAGCGTTGGTGCGACCTCAACTGGAATACGCAGTTCAGTTCTGGGCACAGTCCATAAAAATGATGCCCTGGAGTTAGAAAAGGTACAGAGGAGAGCCACTAAACTTAGATCTTAGTTACGAGCAAAGATTAAATGAACTGAACTTATTTAGCCTTGAAAAAAGACGTCTAAGGGGGAACATGATTAACCTGTACAAATATATAAACGGACCATACAAAAAATATCCAGAGAAGCTATTCTGTGTTAAACCCCCTCAAAAAACAAGAGGCCACTCCCTACGACTGGAGAAAGAGATTCAGTCATAAGAGACGACAAGCATTCTTTACAGTAAGGTCTGTGAATCTCTGGAATAGCCTGCCGCAGGAACTGGTCACAGCAAATACAGGAGATGGCTTCAAAAAGGGTTTAGATGCCTTTTTTATTCAACATAAAATTGAGGCTTATGACAATGTATAGAAATCTTGTTCTGCTCACCATTTCCCTTGGCCCAATCCCTTTTTAAAAGGAAGATCAATGTCCATCCAGGAATGGATATAGCAGGATTACAGGTTGGGCTTGATGGACTTTTTCCAACCTTAACAACTATGTAACAACTATGTAACTATGTGAGATGCAGGCCTGATATACACTCAACATTCAAATTGCAACATCAACAAGGAAAAGTTGTGGAATTATGGAAATCACAGGCTTGATAGACATGTTAATTACATGCGAATAGCAAAAAAAAGCAATGGTGTGGGGTGGCATAATGTACGGTATCCACACCCCTTTAGTCTTCATTTCAGGTACACCAACAGCTCAGCATTGATTTGGTCATGTAACCAGTGGTACAGCCATTTCTCCAAAGTGTCCCAGGAGCTATTTAACTCGTGTTACTGTGAGCAGCCTGCGTAGCTTAAATATGGTACCATTCCCTGTAGCGTCTGGTCAGCAATTGCAAAGGGAGCTGCCAGCAGTGAATCTTAGCGTGGCTAAGTGCATTCAAAGTGGCAGACCATTCCATAGACAACTATTAAAGGGGTTGTCCAGGTTTAGAGCTGAACCCAGGCATACCCACATTTTCACCTCGACAGCCCCCTAATATGAGCTTTGGGCATTTCATGTTCCGATGCTCTCCTTTGCCCTGCACTGAATCGCAATTTTAGGAGATCCGGTGACGTATCGGGCTCTCCATAGGAACTTCTAGGTGGAGGCTTCTGCCCGGCAGTGAACCCAGTGACAACATCGGTACTAATGGGCGGGCTTAGCCCTGTCCTAGCATGTAAAATTAAATGCTCTGATGCTGGGTGAAAATGTGGGTATGTCCGGGTTCAGCTCTGAACATGGACAACCCCTTTAATAACCTCATTGATAGCATGCCAAGGCGTGTAAGTATGGGTATTTCTGAAGGTGGCGCTTATACTTCATTCTAAATAAATCAAGTTCTGAATATTTTATTTGCATTTTTTTATCATCTGCATATCATTAACAAGTCTATCAATCCTGTGATTTCCATAATTCCATCACGTTTCCTTCTTGGTGCTGCAATTGCAATGCTGAGGAATGTATATGGACAAAAGCATTGGGACATCTGCATACTACACCTACAGGAGCTTTTATGACATGGGCATTAATACAGAGTTGCTAAACTTACAAGATTCGGGACAATTTAGTAGTAGAAAAAGTAGAAACAGCGTGTTGGAGGCTTAAAGGCTATGCACACCTTCGGGTGTAATTTGCATGATTGCATTTTACTCATTTTGGGCTAAATATTTTATCAATTGGTCTGTATTAAAAATATTGAGCCGTTCTGTCACAAACAGTTTATCTAGCCGTGTGAATGATACTTTTACTTTGTGCCATCTAATAAACCTTCTCTCTAAATTACTAAAGATGGGTTTACACCGGACAATATTACAGCCGCGTCCTTCCTGACAGGCAACTGCTCGTTCAGTGAAGGAGATCGCTTTATTTACATGCAGCGATCTCCTTCACAGTATGAGGGAATGCTATTGCAATCCTTTGTCCCCAGTAGATCGCTGTTTAGACAGCACAACCCTCTGCTCAGGAACGATGATTGCAGTGCCTGCACGAATGACAGGATCACCCGATGAACGAGCATTTCACTCATTTATCAGGTGATCGGCAGCACATTTAGATTGTCGGGAACAAACATTTGCAGGAACAGTCGTTCCTGATAATCCCGCATGAAAATTGGGCAGTCTAAATCCACCTTAAGAGGTTATAAACTTAGGCCAAATTCTTATCAATAAGATAACAACTGAGCTATAATGAGTACGTATAAGGTCAGAGATCAGAGATAAGACGTCATTAAGCTAGCTATCTGAAGGAAGATAGAGAAAATTCAGATCCTGCTAGTAGAGAATCTCAGCCCTGTACAGAGAAAAGGTCTCCGAATTTTTAACAAAGACCAATAAAAAAATTATTTTTAGCTCAAAATGAGTACAATGCAATGATAAAAAAATCCCTACTTCTCTCCTGAACTTCCTGTTAGTGTGTATGATCTCATGCAATTGGCTCTTCTGTAGACGAAGATGGAGAGGACTGGGAGAAGGAGAAATCCCTTTATTTGCAAGATCTCTCCTAAAACCCTTATGGCAGAAGTTTGGAGAGCATCTTATAGACATAGCTCCGTGTGCACTATGGATTAACTGTATTCAGAGGCGGATTGGCCATAGACCCTACAGGGAAATTTCCTGGTGGGCCGATGCGCAGGGTGCCACTCAAGCCCTCTTGATGGCCGCCGGCCAGGTACATAATGATCTGATGAGGCCACAGGTGCCCTCCTGAACTGAACTGATGATTACTGTCCTGATGATAGTGATACAGTTGAATACTGTGGTGAGGGCGACAGTAGTTTGTGCTGTCCTGTAGTATTTAGTTCTGCTGGGGCGGTATTCTGCGCTGCACTACAGAATTGCAGGCCCCGCCTACTTTGGTATTCTCCACCTATGTGTTTTGGCTCATCTTTTGTCAGTTTGAACCAATCTACAACTTGGGGCCTCTTTTAGGTTTTTTTTTTCCAGGGCCACTGTAAGTTCCTAATACGCCCCTTACTGTATTTGTGTTATTTATGTTTTTTTCAGGGTTTTGTGTCCCTTTAACCTATATTTTTGGAATGCGGGTATACCCAATAGAAACATGGAAAAAACATACAAACTCCAAGCACATTTCTTGTTTAGATTCAAACTCAGGACCCCAGTGCTACCCACTGGGCCACCACACTGCAGTTGCTTGTTATTACTGTAAATAGGATCCCGTGCCATTTTTATTGCCGTATTGGAGCTATGATCTCGACCTGGGCAGAGTGGAGCTACCACGTATGCACTATAACGGTGTTATACACGACATAGATCAATGATGTGTAAACCAAGATGTTCACCTGTAATTTAGTCTGCTGGCTCATCCTTTTATTTATATGCACGCTTCATGGTGCAGTTAAGGTTAACCACCTGGGTGCTGGCATCCAACAAGTCAAATGCTGTGTGGCCTCTCTCTATACTAATTCATTACAGTCAACAGGTTGAACTGGACAAACCTTTGCTTCCTATCGTCCCGAGTTGACATTCAGCGATGCAGGAATTTTCACTTTTACTTTTCAAACATTGCCTCAATCCATATGGCTGCCTTGTTTGTGTTTAGACGGCATTCCTGTGGTCGCCTAATGGGGCTATTACAGGCTAGCTCTAAACTCCCTTCTTATTATGCTATTCACTAATACAGTCTTTTGTTTTCTTAGCAGAAGAAAGCCATAATGATATAGCTTTGTACTATTCTATAAACTGTATTACTGTAATAAAGCACAGCAGACTGTATAATCAGGTTATTGCTATTAGCAACCCAGCCTAATGTAATACATGAATAATAGCAGAGAGGGTCGTGCATTACCGCCAGCTCGGCATGACAGCGATTAGCATGTAACCTTTGCACAATAATTGCTCAGGTGCTAATTACAAGCATGTGACATTCGCCGATTCAGCCTATTGTGAGAAAGGAGTTAAGTAAGACCATTATTCTTTCTTCCCTTCCTGAATTTAGTGACCCAGAATAACCCGAGAGCGTCAGCCTCATCTAGATTGCATAATCACGCTGGCTGACACACTGGTGGGATCACACACCAGCTCCTGCTCACGCATTAAAAGCCACAGGCCATCGTTATCCGTTTTTCATTTCACTAGACTCTCCATCGCCCGGCAGAAGACATTAAACAATCACGTACACCATTCTCATCATCCAGATCAGGAGGTCTCATCCCACTCAAATATCATTTTCAATGTCGTACAAAGTCTCCTGTGGACCCATCCTTGATGAGATTACCTTCTACACTACTGATGCAGTCACCGTCTAAGTGCCTTAGGTAATTGAAAGAACTCAATTCTCATCTGCTGAGAGGTATTTAACCAGAGGCTACATCACCTACACGAGATCTATTCGTTTTCTATCCCCCCTTCCTGCCCAGGATAAAAAGACAAACCCTCTAGAAATGGTATAAGTAGCTTTAAACCATAATCGGGTAATGTTCACACAGCAGTAGTCAGAGATACATCAGTGATGCATTACAGCTGTGTCCGGGAGCCCAGGATCGGCACTCACCACCATTAATCACTACAAATGGATTGGCTCTGCTACCAGGGCCTTGCCCCTGTAGTGAGAGGATGATTTGTGGCTTTAATGCAGTCTGGGGCTGGAATACCGTACATCAAAAAGGATTCCCATGTCCTCAGATAAGCGGTTATGTCACTGGGGATTTAACACAAATTCTAAAAAAAAAAGTCAAATAACAGTACATTGTAATCCGGTACCAGCAGATAAAGAAAACTGCAAGGAAGTACACAAGGGACAGTTTTAACTTCTGCAGACTCCCTGAGCTCCTTTCTTGAGGAGGATGAGCACTCCTGAGTCGCTTTACTAGATGATAGAGACACCTTAACGTACTGCGTTCCTTAAAGAGACCAGATGTTTACAGAGACTGAATGGCAATGCTCCATGGGAAAAGTCGTGTGAATGGGCCCTTAGTAGCAATGCTCCATTGGAAAATAAGATGAGAACCATCTCGCTAGCGCCACCATTTGGAAGTTGGACTTTGACTACTAGGGAGCCACTTCCAAAAGGTGGTGCTAGCAAGATGGTTCTCTTTCCTCTTTGCATATTATTTTCCCACAGTGCATTGCCACCAAGTCTCCCTACAGGGCTGGACACTAAGGAGAATCAGTATCCTGCCGCTCACTGCGCCCCCAGCTTTGACTGACAGGGCCAGGCAGTGAAGATGTACTCTTGCAGGAGCTCATTTTGGTGGAACGTCAGGGCCCCTTTAACCCCTTCCCGCACAGCGCCGTAGCGCTAATCGGGCGGGTACAGGAGCTGCGCCCACCCGATCAGCTGCGGGGGACCGTCTGTGCCCAGTAGCCGGACCCTTGCTGTATGCGCCGGCATCGGTGAAAACACCGATGCCGGCACATTAACCCTTGATGTGCTGCGGTCAGCGCTGACAGCAGCACATGTGATCCTTGGTGCGGGAGAGGGAGTCCATCGGGTCCCCGCGCTGCTGTGACGGGGACCCGATGGCTTGGATGGCAGCCCGATTCCTTCCTTAGGCATCCGGCTGCCATCTACGGAAGCCTGTGAGATCCAGCCCCCTGGATCTCACAGGAAGCAGGCTGTAAGTGTATTACTGTGAGTAATACACTTACAGCCAATGCATTACAATACAGAAGTATTGTAATGCATTGTAAAGGGGATCAGACCGCCAAAAGTTAAAAAAAAGTGTGGTAAAAAAGTGAAAAAAAGTTAAAAAATAAAGTTTAAAAAAATAAAAGTTTCAAGTAAAAAAAAATTTAAAAAAGCGCCATTTTCCCAAAATAAAGTTTAAAAAAAATGTAAAAAAAAAGAAAATGTAAAAAAGAAAAGTAGACATATTACAAAACAGCCATTTTTTCTGTCACCTTCCCTTACAAAAAGTGTAATAGCAGGCGATCAAAAAGGCATATTTACCCCAAAATGGTACCAATCAAACCATCAATCTCGCAAAAAGTGAGACCGCACTTAAGACAATCCCCAAAAAATAAAAAAAATATGGCTCTCAGAAAATGGCAGCACAAAAACAAGATTTAATTCTGTTCAAAAATACATCTAAATGTGTAAAACTTAAAAATAAAAATGTTAGACATATTGGGTATCGCCGCGTCCGTAACAACCTGCTCTATAAAAATATCACATTATAGTCCCCCTCAGGTGAACGCTGTAAAAAAAATAAAAAATAAAAACTATGACAAAACAGCCATTTAGGCCCCTTTCACACGGGCGAGATTTCCGCCCGGGTGCAATGCGTGATGTGAACGCATTGCACCCGCACTGAATCCTGACCCATTCATTTTAATGGGGCTTTTCACATGAGCGTTTTTTTTTTCACGCATCACTTCTGCGTTGCGTGAAAAACGCAGCATGTTCTATATTCTGCATTTTTCACGCAGCCCAGGCTCCATAGAAATGAATGGGGTGCGTTAAAAACGCAAAGCATTGCATCCGCATGCAATCCGCGCGTTTTTAACGCAACGCATCCTGAACAAATCCTCGACGCTCGTGTGAAAGAGGCCTAATTGGTTACATACCCTCACAAAAAGTGTAATACCAAGCGATCAAAAAGGCGTATTTAACCCAAAATGGAACCAATGAAACGGCCACCTCATCCCGCAAAAATTAAGACCCCCACATAAGACAATAACTCAAAAAATAAAAACCAATGGCACCCGCAAACCAATCAAAATCTGTGCTGCAAAATCCATATGGTGCTCCTTCCGTTCTGAGTCCTGCCATGTGCCCCCACAGCAGTTTACCACCACATATGGGGTGTTGCCGTATTCAGGAGAAAATGGGGAACTAATTATGGGGTGCTTTTTCTCCTGTTTGCCCTTGTGAAAATGAAAAATTTGGGGCTAAAGCAACATTTTATTGCAAGAAATGAAACTTTTCATTTTCACAGCCAAGTGTTTCCAAATTCTGTAAAACGCTCAGGGGCTCAAAGTGGTCAGTACACCCCTTAATATATTCTTTGAAGGATGTAGTTTCCAAAATGGGGTCACTTTTTGAGGGTTTCCGCTCTACGGGCACGTCAGGGTCTCTCAATTACAAAATGATGCCTAAAAAACATTCTAGCAAAATCTGCCTCCAAAATCTGTATGGCGCTCCTTTCCTTCTGACCACTGCCACATGCCTATAGAGCAGTTTACCACCACATATGGGGTATTTCTGTAAACTGCAGAATCAGAGTAATGTATATTGAGGTTTAGTTTGCTGTTAACCTTTGCTGTGTTGCATGAAAAAAATTGATTAACATGAAAAATATGCATAAAAATGAAATTTTGAAATTTCGCCTCCATTTTCCTTTAATTCTTGTAGAACACCTAAAGGGTTAACAAAGTTTATATCGTCAGTTTTAAATAATTTGAGGGGTGTAGTTTCTAAAATGGGGTCATTTATGGGTGGTTTTCATTACGTAAGCCCCTCAAAATCACTTTATATCTGAATTGGTGCTTAAAAAAATGGTTTTGGAAATTTTGTTGAAAATTTGAAAAATGGCTTCTAAACTTCTAAGCCTTCTAACGTCCTAAAAAAGTAAAAGGACATTTATAAAATGATGCCAACATAAAGTAGACATATGGGGAATGTAAAATAACTATTTTTGGATGTATTACTATATATTTTGAAAATAGGGAAATTGAAATTTGTAAATTTGCAAATTTTTCCAAATGAAATATTTTGACTTCACATGGCGTTTTTCCCATCCATTTAACTTATATAAAAAAAAACGTATACGTTACACGGATGCCGAGTGATGGTATACAGTGTCATCTGTTCACCATAGAGTTCCATTGGGAAAAACAAAAAAAAACAAAACATACAGTATATGTCTTTTATACTGGACTCTGCAGGATACAAGAACATGGTGTGCTGTGTTTTTGTATCCTTTTTTACATATACAGTACAGACCAAAAGTTTGGACACACCTTTTCATTCAAAGAGTTTTCTGTATTTTCATGACTATGAAAATTGTAGATTCACACTGAAGGCATCAAAACTATGAATTAACACATGTGGAATTATATACTTAACAAAAAAGTGTGAAACAACTGAAAATATGTCTTATATTCTAGGTTCTTCAAAGTAGCCACCTTTTGCTTTGATTACTGCTTTGCACACTCTTGGTATTCTCTTGATGAGCTTCAAGAGGTAGTCACCTGAAATGGTTTTCACTTCACAGGTGTGCCCTGTCAGGTTTAATAAGTGGGATTTCTTGCCTTATAAATGGGGTTGGGACCATGAGTTGTGTTGGGCAGAAGTCAGGTGGATACACAGCTGATAGTCCTACTGAATAGACTGTTAGCTGCTTTTTTCTTGCTATAATACAAATTCTAAGTAAAGAAAAACGAGCGTCCATCATTACTTTAAGAAATGAAGGTCAGTCAGTCCGAAAAATTGGGGAAACTTTGAAAGTGTCCCCAAGTGCAGTCGCAAAAACCATCAAGCGCTACAAAGAAACTGTCTCACATGAGGACCGCCCCAGAAAAGGAAGACCAAGAGTCATCTCTGCTGCGGAGGATAAGTTCATCCGAGTCACCAGCCTCAGAAATCGCAGGTTAACAGCAGCTCAGATTAGAGACCAGGTCAATGCCACACAGAGTTCTAGCAGCAGGCACATCTCTACAACAACTGTTAAGAGGAGACTGTGTGCAGCAGGCCTTCATGGTAAAATAGCTGCTAGGAAACCACTGCTAAGGATAGGCAACAAGCAGAAGAGACTTGTTTGGGCTAAAGAACACAAGGAATGGACATTAGACCAGTGGAAATCTGTGCTTTGGTCTGATGAGTCCAAATTTGAGATCTTTTGGTTCCAACAACCATGTGTTTGTGCGATGCAGAAAAGGTGAACGGATGGACTCTACATGCCTGGTTCCCACCGTGAAGCATGGAGGAGGAGGTGTGATGGTGTGGGGGTGCTTTGCTGGTGACACTGTTGGGGATTTATTCAAAATTGAAGGCATACTGAACCAGCATGGCTACCACAGCATCTTGCAGCGGCATGCTATTCCATCCGGTTTGCATTTAATTGGACCATCATTTATTTATCAACAGGACAATGACCCCCAAACACATACACCTCCAGGCTGTGTAAGGGCTATTTGACCAAGAAGGAGAGTGATGGGGTGCTACGCCAGATGACCTGGCCTCCACAGTCACCAGACCTGAACCCAATCGAGATGGTTTGGGGTGAGCTGGACTGCAGAGTGAAGGCAAAAGGGCCAACAAGTGCTAAGCATCTCTGGGAACTCCTTCAAGACTGTTGGAATACCATTTCAGGTGACTACCTCTTGAAGCTCATCAAGAGAATGCCAAGCGTGTGCAAAGCAGTAATCAAAGCAAAAGGTGGCTACTTTGAAGAACCTAGAATATAAGACATATTTTCAGTTGTTTCACACTTTTTTGTTAAGTATATAATTCCACATGTGTTAATTCATAGTTTTGATGCCTTCAGTGTGAATCTACAATTTTCATAGTAATGAAAATACAGAAAACTCAATGAGAAGGTGTGTCCAAACTTTTGGTCTGTACTGTACGTCACACGGAGGCATAACGCGATGCGTTCCACACAGAGAAACACTTTTCAGTTGTCTGAGCCCCTGGGCATTGCCGGGCATTGGGGTAGGTGTACAGGCTGAATTAGGTTGCCTCCCTTGCTGTCTTGTTAGTGTGGATGTACCAGGACTGTGAGACACGGGTTCACACTGCCAACGCACAGGTGCCATTCAGACTAGATGGGGGCAAGCTGCTATAACCTGCCAGTATAGTCAGCCTGCACATCGCTACCTGCATGGAGGGCAGCTTAAACCCCATTCTGGGAGGCAGTCTATGAGTGACACCATGCACTGACTTAGTTATTTCATAATTAATTTTATTTAACTGCCCCTCACGATAATCTTGCGTACCCCCTGCTATATAAAGCATACACCTCCTAGGAGCCAGACTGATCAATACTTAGTTATAGATTTTATAAGAGGAGATGAATAATCAAAGAGTTACTCCAAAGAGAATTGAGGGAAAGCTCCATCAGACATAATATGTCTACGTCTCGTTAACGAGGAACTGTCACCTCAATCTCAGTAACTACTTGCATTCCCCATGCAACAACAGCTCTGAAGCATCTATTATTATGAATCTATGCTGTGCCATTCCTCTGTTATTCCTGCTAAAAGTTTATGCATGAATTGCCAGCAGGCTACAATAAAAGTCCAGATGGGTGTTACCCGCTGGGAGAGTGACGCAACCTATTAAACTGGAGAGGTGACAAGTACTTTTTTAAAAAGATAGCTCTTTCATCCTGTTAACCATCTGTAACCCAAACTATCACTGTCCTATTAGTCCACACAGAACCTGTCCTAATCACACAGCAGGACAAGTTACTTCACAACACTGAGCTAAAGAGCTGCCTCATCCTCCTCTCTGCTCTGCTTGTCAGGGATTATGATCCTGAATACAGTTTAACATGATATTTAGCTGAATATCTGTGGGAATGGAGTTTATGAGGAGACATGAAGTACAAAGAGGACAGACAGGACAGACTGTGGTAATAGAGACTGCATACAAGTGCTGCTGCTCATTAGCCACATCTGCTCATGATCTCCATTCTAACAGAGATTCAGCTAAACATTTTATCATCTGTATTCAGGACCATACTCCCTGACAAGCAGAGCAGAGAGGGGGATGAGGCATCTCTTTAGCTCAGCGTTGTGAAGTAACTTGTCCTCCTGTCCTGTGTGATTAGGACAGGTTGTGTGTGTACTAATAGGACGACGGCCATTTTATTTCTCCCAATGATTGCTCCCTAGACAAAATAAGCCCTTATAACTAATTAAAGGTATTTGGGAATATATTTATCAGGAAGTAATATCTAAGTATTTTCATTTTAATTCCCGGAGAACCTCTTTAATGCAGATCATCCAGAGTGAGAGATGCTCCTTGTAACTTTATTCTTGGAAAGAAACAAAGATCCAAGAGGAGGACCCCTTCTATTAACTCAGTATTCAACCCGATAAGGTACATGAAACGTTTCTTTTTTTTTAAGTGAGCTACACATTTAAATTCCAGTCCACACATTGGGTCCAGTTAGCATGCAACACCCTCCCAGTGATCAGTTCCACGACCACCGGAACCAAGAGGCAGAGGAAGCGGCATTGTAGCACAGCACACACAGCACTCAGAAGGTTCAATAAGAGGCCTCAGCAGTGACGTATGCAGGCAGGGTCCAGAGACCAGAAGTGGAGGTGAAGGGAACAGAGTTGGATTTTCTTTTACATTTGCACCCTGCCTAGCCATCTGAAAAAGGGTTCCCTCTCTCAGAGAATCCCTTTAATGATTCTACATCAGGCCATGCCTGCTACTTTTTCTAAAAACTGAGTGTGGCGTGAATGGGGCCTATCCAGCCGACAGATTTCAGACAGTTTATGCCACAAAACTGACGCAAGCTTAAAGAGGTTGTCCCACGAAAAATATTCTACAGTTTTCAAACCAGCACCAGGATCTGAATACTTTTGTAATTGCATGTAATTAAAAATTTAGCATAACCACTGAGTTATTCAATAAAATTTATTTGTATAGCGCCACCTGCTGTTTGATGTTTTTCTTATTTCTTTGTCCTGCTCACAGAGAAGGCCGCACATGCTCAGTTTCATCCCTCTACTACCTCCTGAGCTGTGATGGGGAGAGCATGGACACGCCCCCTTATTTGCAGCAGAAAAGACACTCCCCTCGAGCTTTCAGCTTCATATAAATCTAGCAGAGCAACGAATGGGGAGATCTCTGGATCTATGTGAGGTACAGGACTGGTCCTGGCTTTGTTAGAAAGAAGTTGTCATGTACTATGATGTATGATGTCTAATATTCATTTTTACATTAGTCATAGGATAACCCCTTTAAACATGAAATCTATGCCAGCTCCCAGCAGGTATAAATGTCCGCTTCTGGAGTACAGACCGCCTGTGATTTGCCAAAAATATTAAGATGCAGGCACCTCTCAAGCCAGCAAACTTAATACTAAGGCTGGTCTATGAAATTCCTGTCTTAGTAAATTTCCCCCATGGTCTCTATACTAATACCCCTAGATCTTGAATTCCTTTGATATTTTAAATAAAGGTCACCAGACCTAACCTTGCAGTACATATTCCCTGGGAGATCTTGGCAGGGAATTGTTGTGAGCAGCTACATGCAGACTGTACACGATGAAATAATGATCTCAGAAGGCCTTCCGTTACAACAAAGGTGTTTTTTTCTTAAATCCCATCACCCAGTTCATAGATGTGGTCTTTTCTAAACTGTCTACTGCGGGTTGCCAAGAACAGGAAGCCCAAATATAAAAAAAAACACACAAAAAGTGCAAATGAGAAAAATCAACACTTCCCCCTCCCTGAGGCTATATCTAAGCAACAGATCATTGGCGTGTATTCACTTGTGAGAGGCAGACCTGCTTGTCTACACACACCACGCGCACTTGCTAAAAGGGTGTCATTAAGTGTCAGCCCGCAGAGTAAGCTCATATCTGACCAAAAAAAAGAAGATCACATGGCACTCACCATAAAGTGGAACTTAATTTATTTCATAAAGTGCACTTACAGGACGGGAGGTTAAAAACACAGAAGAGCAGGTAGTCTACAGACATTTTGTGTCCTCCAGATGCTCTTCTCTGAAGAGAAAGCATTGAGAGTATGTGAAATGACAATAGGCCCCTGCTCTTCCGTGTTTTTAACCTCTTGTCCTGTAAGTGCACTTTATGAAATAAGTTGCACTCTATGTTGAGTGCCATGAGATCTTTTTTTGGTTGCACTTATTCGACCTCTACAATGCACTGAACACTGCCTTGTGGATTGCATTTGACTCCTACCACATTTGTCTAATATATGGAGTGTCTCCAAACGGATGGTGCCGACTAGTGATGGTTCTATGTATTTTTGGTAAGCTTATATCTGAGAACAGGCTTATACTAAAAGAATACAGGAGGGCAGGTTGAAATGGCTTCATACTCAGTAGATAGTAAGCTGTTCCCACTGAAATTGATGGATTCAGCCAACATACATTTAACTTTTATGGGCCTTTAACTTTCGATATATGATCAGTACAAAAAGGCATGAGTCCACCATGTTGGACTCTACTTGCACGTACAGTCCCCCGCCAATCACTTATACGAAGAGGCTATGAAGCTCAATGAGCAATCAGGCCACTTTCTAGGCCATTTGACATCACGTTCATCGGTCACATGGCTTCGGCACAGCTCAAGGGAATGAGACTGAGCTGCAATACCGTGCAGTGCTTGGTAAACTGTAAGGAGGCCGCAACCTCCCCGCCATTCTCATATTGATGACCTATCATGAGGATAGGTCATCAACATGTAAATCACACATTGTTCTGAGGACCTGATAGAAGATTTATGGGGGAGAATTATGAAAGTACCTAAAGGAAAAACTGCCTTTGTTGTCCCTATCAATTAATCACAGCACGGCTCCCATTTCTCATAGTGCTCCTGACCTATGCAAGCTGCACAGTTACATAGTAAATCTGAAACAACAACAGGTCCATCAAATTCAACTAAGACACAGGAGATGATGTGAATGTAGGCAGGAGGAATGGCTAAACATTAGAGTATTGTTGGCTCCCCATTAACCCAAAAGAATGTAGGAAATGCATGCACCAAAGTGCCACAAAAAGCAAGACATCGCCTTCCAAATCCTAAGTGCTGAACAGACCGGATCAACATTTACAAACAAGTTTTATCCCTAATATTTATCATTCAGCCTTTTTTTCCCTTTTGTGATCACCTCCTGAGGACTATTCCACAGAGTCCGAGCTCCTATGGTGAAGAAAACCTGTTGTCCCTGGATTAGTTGCTGGCTTCCACTTATTCGACTAGTTCACTGCTTATTTTCCTCCAGCCATGTATGAACATGGTCATAGGCACCACTGCAGCCAATGACTCACTTCTGCAGTCACGTGCCGCTTGGGGACATGTCCCCGCTGAAGCAAGACATTGACTGCAGCGTAATATGTGACCATATCCATCTCTAGCTAGAAGAAGACAAGAGGGTACCCAGAAGATTGGAGAGTGGAAGCCTGGACACAGCAATGGAGAGGACAACAGCGTCAGGTAGCAGGTAAGGCTATGGGGTATAGATAAAAGGTGCATTATTATGGAAAACCCCTTTAAGATAAAAAAAAAAAAAAGGATCCAGCCCAATGAATGACACATTACACTGAATGTAATATATAATAACAGAATATATCCAATGAGACCTGAATGATATAGGTACCAAAAGCTGTCATCACCTGGTCTACATAGCAAACAAAAAACTGAGCAGTATGAAATAGCTGAATGCGTTGTCTCTTTAATAGAAGAACAGTTATGACCAAGGAAATAAGAGACACTTCTGAAAGCAGTGTCCTTATCTCCTTCCATAGGAAACACGCTTTATCTTGAACAAACAACATCAAACAGCCGTTTTGAAACATACAAAAGAAACTGACGAGACCTCAAAGGGACAAGTAAACTTAAAATGGGCTTGATGAGATAAGACCCAGGTGCATTGTGTCCAACAAGCAGGAGGTATGGGGCAATAACAACACTTTAAAAACTTCAAAGAGGTCGCTTTTTTCACAAGTCTTTATATCCGTCACTGTTTAAATTCAAATTCAACCAAAAGACAAAAAAAACTTGTTGTCCCAAGTCCCTATGGTAATCAGTATTACAGATAACAGTATGACGTTATAAAGTTGTCTAGAATCTATCTAGTCACCAGGAGCAACATCAGGTAATCTTCAGAGGTGTCGGACTATGCTGACTATGTTACTTGAGGTGTTTTATGTTGTATTGGGAGGGTCCCTTGACAAGCCGATCCCTGGGTGTCCTATGGCTGGGACAGCCTGTTTAGGAACCTGGCAGTAAGTCTTCAATTCTCCTGCAGTGCCACCACTGGGGCAATGGCGCAGTACATGGTACACACGGATATCAATGAGCCATTCATATAAAACAAGGATGTGCCAGGTACCTCAGAGCCAAAGAGAGGGAATTTTGGGAGGGCTGATCTCCACCCCGAACAACAATCACCTCTATGCAGGATTCCCTAATAGGACAATCCTCTTTAAGTAAACGTATATCATAAATGTCTTACCGTATGTGCACGCGATAACTGTATTGGGTACGACATAGCATGTGGAGTGTATCGGGCTTCCGCAGCCCTCCTGCTTTGTGTAGCTGGCTGGGTAGAGCCGGACATAGTGAGCCAACAGACTTGAACTCTATGTTCTTAATAAAGGGATGAGAGGCCAGAGAGGATCATGGAATGATTTGGGTTGTATCACCGCATCTCTGTAAGAAAAAGAACAAAAAAAGTGAAATGGTTAAAGATGTATCTACCAACAATATACATGACGTCACATGTTCTATTACTTAGTAAATAGCCCTATTGCTTCTCACTACAAAGGAAACAGAAACATGTTGCACTTCAGTTGTGGTTTCATGACAGCTGGAGAACTACAGATTCCAGCCCCATTTGAAAATGTAATTTGCTGAGAAAGGTATTTTCCTGGTTCTATCATATATAAGATTTCTAGATCCGTAAAGGCAGGGAAAAGGAAACACACACTCAATGTAGAGTTCAGCTCTGGCCACATTCTCCAGCACTGGAAACATACATACCTGAGTCATCCAGGCACAAAAGTCGTAAATTTACTTATCGCCTGTGACCCATGAGCATGTCTTCTCTAGATGTTAAGTCATGCAAATGGTTCAGCCTTCCCCCCCAGAGTTATACATTCAGGTGCAGTCTGTAGACTTCCTCCTATGTCAAGGAACCTGCACTTCAGTGCTCCGCACATTCATGTGTCTTTGGTCAAACTGCAGCAGTGAACACTTGTCACAGCTTCCTTTCTGCGAGCAGTTTACATGTGCCCTGAATGCTGGTGTCAGAATCGGTAGCTGGGGTGTGAAACCAAAATGGGGGAGGGGAAGTTCTTTCCTTGAACCGCAGATCAGGAGATGTTGATATACTGCTCTTTTATCTACTGCTAACAGATACAGCAAGTTCAACAAGCAATAGCTTGCGCTCTTAATCACTGTGTTTTCCCCTTGCATTGTATCCCCACTCTGATTCAGGCAGATTTTAAAAGATACTAGACCTAATAATGAATGCAAAACTAAACATCTTATCTATTTATCAGCCAGGCAAAAACCTTCTGCAAGTTTCTTCAGAAATCAGAAGTGTGCACCTCTCCAAACCACTATTCACTGCAGCTGGAGGGCTTACTGCAGAGAGACAGCCAACTGCCTCCATAACCAAGTAAGATATTTATTTCTCACTTATGGGAATGATTTGGTAAAAAACAGATTATAGAAGGGGTAAAAGGTAGACATAGCTAGTTACATATATTTTGTAATTTAATATCTATTTAAATTGACTACGTTCACATAAACCTCTCCTTACTGAGAACTTTATGGTCCATGTCCAATCTGTCTTTTACCTCCAACACCCAGGGGCTGACTGGGAACTTAAAGTGGCCCTGGAAAAAAAACCTAAAAGAGGCCCCAAGTTGTAGATGGGTTCAAACTGACAAAAGATGAGCCAAAACACATAGGCGGGGGACTACCAAAGTAGGCGGTGCCTGCAATTCTGTAGTGCAGCACAATACCGCCCCAGCAGAACTAAATACTACAGGACAGCACAAACTACTGTCGCCCTCACCACAGTATTCAACTGTATCACTATCATCAGGACAGTAATCATCATTACAATTCAGGAGGGCACCTGTGGCCTCATCAGATCATTATGTACCTGGCCGGCCGCCATCAAGAGGGCTTGTGTGGTCCCCAGAGCATCGGCCCACCAGGAAATTTCCCTGCAGAGTCTATGGCCAATCCGCTCCTGGCATGGGCACATCGGGAAGTTTCCCTGTAGGGTCTATGGCTAATCCGCCACAGTCAGAGTATTTGCAAGTGAAGCTTTATTTGGTATGCGGCCCAATATAACAAGTGACGTTTCAGCCTTTCTGGCCTTTCTCAAACTGGTGCCGCTTGGGTGAAGGAGAGAGTAGTATATGCGGGCGCTTGTAGGTAGGAGCTACATGCTCAGAGGGAAATGCGCCACGGCTGAAGCTGAAGCAACTTGTTCTGCTGTGTGATTAGGACAGGTTATGTGTGGAATAATAGGACAGCAGCCATTTTGTTTCTCCTGATTGTTCCCTAGACAAAACAAGCCATTATAACTAATGAAAGGTATTTGGGAACATATTTAGAATAAAGAAATATTTTTCATTTCAGTATTCATTTCAGTATTTTCATTGTATTAATTCCCAGAGAACCCCTTTAAGCTGTCTCCAGTGGAGTTCACAATCTAAGTACCATATCAATACGTCTTTGGAGAGTGGAAGGAAACCAAAATACCCGAAGGAAACCCTCACAAACCTGGGGAGATCATACAAACTCCATATAGATGTCCCTGGTTAGATTTTAACCTAGGACCCCAGCGCTGTAAGACACCAGTGTTAACCACTGAGCCACTGTGGGCCACTATCATTAGGTATAGAACATACTCAATTTTCTTTATATGTTTTGCCAATCAGACTAGCATTACTCTATGGCCTGTATATGACCACTTGATCAGATTTAAATCTCTCATCTACTAGAAAAATGACCTGATAACCTGACGCAAAAATCTTTGTCAGCTAGTCCCTATGATCATTATGACTTTAGAGCATAAACAGCATCTCAAGACAACTCCATTATAGGGAATAGGAAAGCTTTATTTTACCAAGATCCAAGTAGATGAGGCGACAAGAATTATGGTAATTCTAACAAAAGATCTCTGTGTGTAACAGTCTCTAACACATACTGAAACTGGTCAGAAATAGGCATGTGTAAGCCCAGCTTTAGAGCTTAAACAGTGGGCCTCGTGTGATCAAATGTTCTTGTGCAATTATTTCCAGAGTATGCTGTATAGACCAGTGAAATAAGAGGAGAGGGGTGGCTGTGCCTTTCCCATTCCTATTTATAAACAGGACTCGGTAGGCCAGTGAGCTTGGCACGGAGTACAAAAGGAAACATTGAAGCATACTGGTTTGTCTGGTCTTTACCATTCTACAGCCCTATCGGTCAGGAAGGAATGCACTTGTCCTTTCCATACCCTCTCCATACTTGGATGACCTAAAACCCTGCTCAGTATCGCACTAACTGAATAAAAATACCCCAAAAAACAAATAAAATGCATGGCACTCACCATACGGTAAAAACATCTCTTTATTGCATGTGACGATATATCAGATGTGGATGATAAGACACATCCCACCTGGTCCACAGCCCCTTATATCCACATCAGTGAAAACATTTACATATAATTACAAATCTGCACATATATACATACATATAAAAGGCTAAAACTGTGCATTAATAAAAAAAAAAAAAGAATGAAGATATACAGTACATACATTATTACTTCATTCATTTAAACCAAGAGGTCCTAGTGGCCGAGTTTTCATTATTATCTCGGTCTCCTTATGAAGGAGTACTCTATATCTATCTCCTCATGCTTTTGTTGGTGAACCTATATAATATAGGCCATATGTGCATATCATTGAGTATACCACATACCGTGTCTTACAGATAATTACCTCCATGACTCCAAATTCAAAACCTCCTAACTGCACATATCAGCAATGTCACAAGCTATCACAGATGAGACATTATTGATAATTACCTCCTGGCAGAACGCCCTGAAAGGGAACATGTCATCAATTTCATGCTGCCCTCACTCAGAGCAGCATAAAGTAGTGTCTGACCAAGCTGATTTCAGAGGTGTGTTACTTATGAGGTAAAAGTAAGTGGTTGCTGAGAACCAGCATCATAATCATTGCAGCCCAGGCCTTGAAAAGAGTCTAATCTACCTGAGAAGAGTCAGAGTTATTCATAAGATCCTGCTTTCCCCACCCATCCCAAATTTGCGCGACATTCTTGTGAGAGGATGATATGAGGAAGACCATAATAATAGTAACAACTGGCTTCTGGGCCTTCTGCCAGGAGGCAATTATCGGTGTACATTGTCACTCCTCTGATAAATTTGGGGAGCATGTGCGCTCACTACATACAAAAGTTGGTTTACAGAGGTTAATAGAACATGTGCATGTTTCATAATGGGGATACCAGATATATGCAGGCTCTAGGCTTAGTAAGGGTTCACCAGCCAAAAGCATGAGTAAATAGACATAGAGAACTCCTATGTAAGAAGGCCAAGATAATAATGAGAACTCTGGATCTAGGACTGCTCTGCTTTAATGAAAGAGATGATTTCAGGGTATTTTTGGAACAAATTAATAAGTAATAATGTAGTTGTATCTTCATTCTTGAGTTAATGCACAATGTTCGCCCTTTATATGTATTTATGTGCCGTTTATAATTATATGAAAATCTTTTGAATGATGTGGGCGGAATGTGACTGTGTAGGCCTGAGAGACTGCGGGAACGCACAAAACGGCCATCGCCTTATCATCTACACCCAACGTACCTGCATATACAATAAAACCTCTTTACTGTATGGCGAGTGCCATGCATTTCATTTATCTTTTTGGACACTATTGGCTTGTTTTTGCATTGAGCACCACCAAAGATTGGTATAGCTGAACCTTAGCACAAACTTTTTTAGTGGATAGTCCATTAGATATATGAAGCCACAGTAGTCTGTTTGGACTGAATAAATAATGTATTGCACTGTACATACTGTAAATGAAAAATATTTCTGTAAAATCTCATTCTGCATCAAGAAGGTGCCTTTATACATCCAGTCATCATCAGCTCTTCATTATCTCAGACTTCACCTCTGTCTAGATTTTGTGAAGTTAACATCTTTCTGGTGGCTTTGTCCTCAGCTTATATCTGACATTTGTTTTCTACCAGAGTTTAGTGGCATGGTGCCAGGAGGCTATTCTTATTCTTTACCATCCTCCCCTCCTTCCTCTTTTTAGATTACTACATGCTTGCAAATCTCAAGAGGAAGACACATTAACAGAAGCTTTTTTAGGAAGCAAATCTAACATCCAACAATTAAGATGGTACAGAAAATTGGTGTTGGTGAAATAAACATAGGCATCTAACCAATCTGAGAATGCACGTTTATAGAGGGTCAACATTTGTCTTATGTCTATGGTCCCCCCTATCTTCCGCTATAGCCAATACCATGTCTAATACTACATAACTAGTGGTGTACATAGAGTAGTTTAGATTATATGCTTTGTCATATCATACAGGAGACCCAAAAAAAGACTTTAAATCGGGTTCCCCTCCTTTGATTGACATCATTGTGATGCTTGTGAAGAGGGAAAGCCCTGCATAGGTTACCACAGTCCATAGTGAAAGGGGATTGTGGTCCACCACCTTTAACAACTGCCTGGCCACGGTGATACTGTATGGTCTATGTCCTGAGTGAGATCCTAATCCACTGATGTTCAGCTCTATGTGGTGTCATCCACGTCAGTCAAAAGACCAGGGAATATGCTCAGCAAAGACTCTATAGGACACTTCTTTCATCTGGATACAGCACTATAAAGTGTGGGTTTCTAAAACATAGTTTTAGAAGGTCTTAGGTGCTGCAATTGGCTAAATTCTACAATTTTAGAAAGATCTTTTCATGTCAGCCAAGGTGGAAGCAATGGTTTTGGCTAGGATCACTTCTGATGCCATAAGAAAAAAAAAGCCAGAAAATATATTTTCCAGTAAAACGAGGGACACTACAATAGAAACCAGACAGACAAACCCTATTATAGTCAATGGAATCCATGGGGCACCATTTGTGTCGGTCATGTGATGGATTCGGTACTGCCATTATTTTTATTTTCTATTCCTATAATGGAATAGAAAATCAGAACCACAAGCACAGATGTGAACCTAGCATTATAGGGGAAATCCTGGTGACAGGTAACCCATTATACAAGTTAAATATAGTTTTGTCACACGGTATTAGATAATAAAATGTGACAATTTTCAGGATTATACAGCATAAGTTTCCATGCACGCGGTTGTTTTATAGCACAGTGCAGGAGCGGACTATATGTTATCAAGGATGAGACTGGATCCTGTCCCGTGACATCAGTGACAGCTTTCCAAAGCCTTAGGACAGGATCCAATTCCAGCCTTGACAACAAATATAAGACTCCTGCACTGAGCCTAAAGCAGTATGACAAAGGAACATTACACAGCGCGGTCATATTTCACTCTAAGTAGGCATCTTCTGAATGTCACCCTGTGGCCCTAAGCAATCTGTTTAGAACACAATGCACTTTCTAGAAATGGTGTATTTAACCTCTTAAGGACGGGCCATAGGCAGGGCCAACTAAGGCTACTTTCAAACTTGCGTTGTGGTTTTCCAGTATTGAGATCCGGCAGAGGAGACTAAATAACGAGATCAGTCACCCATTGACTTTCAATGTATTTAGTACCTGATCCGTTTTTTTTCAGTTTTGATATCACACAACTGCATCCTAACAGAACGGATGCATCCTGATGTGTAAATCAAAACGGATCAGTTTAATTCAGGTACAGAGATCCTCTGCCGGATCTCAGTACCTGAATTAACAACGCAAATGTGAAAGTTGCCTTAGGCTACTTTCACACTGGTGTTTTCATTTTCCGGTATCAAGTTCCGTCATAGAGGCTCAATATCAGAAAAAAAACGCTTTAATTTTGTCCCCATTCATTGTCAATGGGGACAAAACTGAACTGAAGAGAACGGAGTGCTCCAAAATGCATTCCGTTCAGTTCTCTTCAGTCTACAGACCGGAGAGCAAACCGCAACATGCTGCAGTTTGCTCTCCGGTCTGAGCATCCGCACCAAGACGGATCTGGAATGACCCCCAATGCAAGTCAATGGGGACAGATCCGTTCGGTGTGACACAAAGGTAAACTTTCATGGTGACTTTCAATGGAGTTCATGACGGATCCGTCACCTTGCACTTTCCCCTCCCTCCAGCAGGGGGCGCAATAAAAGAAGAAATAAAATGGCCGCCATCCTACTAGTAGACACAAAACCTGTCTTAATCACACAGAAGGACACAGTCGCATCCCCAACTCTTCTCTGTATTTCATGTCTCCTCATGAAATCTGTTCCTACAGAGATTCAGCTGAAGATCTTATCATCTGTATTCAGGATCATAATCCCTGACGAGTAGAGCAGAGAGGAGGATGAGGCAGCTCTTTACCTCAGTGTTGTGAAGTAACTTGTCCTGCTGTGATAAGGACAGGTTCTGTGTGTACTAACAGGATGGCGGCCATTTTATTTCTCATAATGATTGCTCCCTAGACAAAGCAAGCCATTATAAACTAACAAAGGATATTTGGGAATATATTTATAATAAAGTAATATTTACGCATTTTCATTTTCTTAGTTCCTGGAGAACCCCTTGAAGGCCTCAGTTACCCTACTAAAACCCTTAGATGTCATCGGCACTATCAACCATGGCCTCTAAAAGGTTAAACAGCCACAATCAGGTATCTTCAATCTTAGCCTGTGTACCGGGAACTAAGCTGTGCATTACAGCCAACTCTTGCTGTGGATATCGAAGGCATAGCTCCTGTGCCCATGCCATCCAATGGGAATACACCACAAAAATAGATGTGCAATTACAGCCATTTGCTGTAAGGGATAAAATCAAAGCAAACTATTCAATGAAGGTTCAACTTCTATTAAGGGTTGTTTGTATTTTATACCAAATGGCTCAGAAAAAAAATATGCAAGCCTGGTCAGGGATGACCACTGTGCAAATGTGACTGAACTGACAAGAACTGTGAAATGCACAGAATTCACCCATAAATAACCACACAGTAATACACTGTTTTTATGGCAAAAGTTTCAAAAAGAGTTTGTTCAGATAAATCCATCGGCCACAAGGCAAACACAATATAAACAAACTTGCAATCCAGTAACAGAAGACACATTGTCTCCCCAGGGACAAATTCAGCTGAGACTTTAGATCATATGTTAGCAAAATTAAAACTATTGGAGAGGAAAAACATTAATCCCAGATGGAAACAGGCAATAAAGAGAATTCACTACATTAAAAATACCCATGTAAACACTGACTCACTACCATACAAGTAAGCAGTCCATGAATGGATGAACTGAATGCCCAGGAGGGGTAATGACTTCCTAAGCCTCATCAAAGATGCTGTTCTGAAACAGCTGGCATAACAAGGGCTGCACGCCCCTGTGTAAGATATTCTGCCAACCACTTCATACTCACTGCTTTCTCAATAATCTGTCTGCCCAAAGTGCCTTGCAAGGCTGATACTGTATATTTACACATCTATACTTCTAAATACAAGTGCATGTCAATAAATTAGAATATCAAAAAGTTTTGTGTTTTTTTCAGTAATTCAAAAAGTGAACCACATATTATATAGAGTCATTACAAACAGAGTGAATTTTGTGTTTATTTCTGTTAATGTTGATAATTATGGCTTACAGCCAAGGAAAACCCAAAAGTCATTATCTCAGAAAATTAGAATATTATATTAGACCAAATTGAATTTTTTTTAACACAGAAATAATGGGCAAATGAAAAGTATGTACAGTAAATGCAGTCAATACTTGGTTGGGGCTCCTTTTGCATGAATGACTGCATCAATGCGGCGTGGCATGGAGGCGATCAGTCTGTGGCAATGCAGAGGTGTTATGGAAGCCCAGGTTGCTTTGATAGCAGCCTTCAGCTCGTCTGCATTGTTGGGTCTGGTGTCTCTCATCTTCCGCTTGACAATACCTGTAGATTCTCTATAGGGTTAAGGTCAGGCGAGTTTGCTGGCCAATCAAGCACAGTGATACTGTGGTTACTACACCAGGTAGTGGTACTTTTGGCAGTGTGGACAGGTGCCAAATCCTGCTGGAAAATAAAAATTCCATCTCCAAAAAGCTTGTCGGCAGAGGGAAGCATGAAGTGCTCTAAAATTTCCTAGTAGATGACTGCACTGACTTTGGTGTTGATAAAACACAGTGGACCTACACCAGCAGATGACATGGCTCCCCAAACCATCCCTGATTGTGGAAACTTCACACTAGACCTCAAGCAGCTTGGATTGAGTGCCTCTCCACTCTTCCTCCAGACTCTGGGACCTTGATTTCCAAATGAAATTCATGGCATGGTTTTTGCTCCGATATGCATTGTCAGCTGTGAGACCTTATATAGACAGTGGTGCTTCATCCAAATCATGTCCAGTAGTGAATTTAGGAGTACCGCAATCAAGGCATGGAAGGTTTTCTTCTCACTTCAGGTCCAAAGCTAAATTCATAATTCTGTTAGTTTCCGGTTACTGGGGAACATTACCAGTGGAATGTGTAATTTTGCTAGCACACTGACACCAATGATTATTACATTACAAAACTCATACCATTATGTCACCAACACAAGTGCAGACTTTGTTGGCCACAGCACAGGCAATGGAACACAGGACTAGACGAGATGTGTAGCCCTGTCAACAAAGAGGGAGAAGGGAGTGAACAGGGCACCGGGACATTGTGTTAACAGTGCCCCTAGCACTACTGTCAGTCCCTTGGTGCTCCAACTAATTTATTTGTATAAATATAAAAATGAAAGGCGCTGTCCGGGCATTTACAATGGTCATCAATATCAGATCGGCGTCGGTCCAACACCCAGCACCCATGCCGATCAACTGTATAAGGGGACGGCGCTCAGTGCTCCTCATAACAGCCAAATAGCGAGGGTGCTCTGTGCTAAATATGTGCCAAAATTTTGACGCAAAATCCAGGTGTAAAGTAAACCAACTAATAGGTGGTATAAACCTAGACAGTTTAAAGGTATGCCAGGATTTATCATCTAGCATCAGCCACTGTTATAAAACGAACATTTTCAGACTAATCGTTAGACAGTATTAGTAAATCTGTGCCAATAAGTCGAGGTTCTATGCCATTAGTTCATTTTTCTGTCCCTTATAGGAGCAGAAAAATAGAAATAATAGCAGTGCTGGATCCATTACAAAACACCAGCTAACTGACTATAATGGGGATTGTTGGATTTTCATCATTTTATAGGAAAAACCAGCAAGCAACATGTAACTGCTATTTTTTTCTAGAATCTGCGACTGAGGTTCCCAACAGGGCCTCCATCACAGATGAAAACACAGCCTAAAGCAAAATATATGATTGCATAAAGGCATAGGTGCCACTCAAAGGAATATAGGGGGCAGGATTTTCTCTCTGAGTCTTGGCAACACTAAAACCAATTTGAAACATAAACATACCAAAATAAAGTGAAACTTAAATCCCAAAATGAATAATCTCCCCTTCTAATATAAACTGCATTCAGAACAAGCAGCAATAGAACACGTGAAATATCTGCTTTTAAAGGGGTACTGCAACATAAAACTATTACCTAGCCAAAGGATAGGCAACAGATGTTAGATTAGTGGGGTCTTATTGTGACTGAAAGAGAACAAGAATTCCATATTATGAAAGACCCCAACAAAATCACTTTTACCCTTTCTTGAAAAACACTGCATCTAATCTGGAGTACTGTCACGAGTGGTCTTGCGTCTGGAATCAGACGTTCTGCGCGGCTTTCTAAGTGACAGGTTTGACAGGCTATTCCCTGTGGTTTGGGTGCTGTTCTCCACACCCCTTTCCCTCAGCTGTTGCCGCTGGGCAATTAGCTGTCTCCTACTTACCTCTTCCTCTCCCAGTATCCCTTGCGGTTTATATCTGCTTCATACCTGGTTGAGAGTGGTGTGGATCTCGGCTGAGATCCTGTTGCTGAGTTCTACTTAAAGTTAAGTGTTTTCCCTTCCTTTGGTTATTCCTGTTTGAGTCTCCTGTTCCTCCTTACGTTTGGAGGAACAGGTTACTCTCTTGTGTCATTAGACTGCAGGGTGTTCTAGGGTTTATTCAGATTAGGTTCCTGTGTATGAGCTTTCCTACCACCCGGGTTAGTTCATACTGGTAGCCAGCTAGGGCCTAGTCTTAGGGTCCCCTGCAGGAGGTGACCAGTTCCCTGGTTTTGTCTGTTCCCATCCCTCATACGCTCGGTGTGGCTTTTCCCCCCACACCCGAGCGTGACATTATAAACCGCCGCTAACAAAAATTTATGTCATTTTTGTGCTGACATGGATGCTATTGCTACACTGGCTGAACGGCTGCAGGGACTCAGCTTGGAGGTGGCTGACATCCGCAACCAGATTCAGAGACCACAGGCTGGTGGTTCTGGGGGTGCTGAGTGTCAGGCCTGTTTGGAGCCTAAGGTCCCCCTCCCGGATAGATTTTCTGGGGAATGTGATAATTTTGTTCTATTTAGGTAGGCGTGCAAATTGTATTTCAGACTGCGTCCACATTCTTCTGGTAATGAGGAACAGAAGGTTGGTGTGGTCATCTCGCTGCTTAAAGGGGATGCACAGTCATGGGCCTTTTCTCTACCGGCCGGATCGCTGTCTCTCCGGTCGGTAGATGAATTTTTCAAGACCCTAGGGATTATCTATGATGACCCGGATCGTATCTCCCTGGCGGAGACCCAGATACGTAACCTTTGTCAGGGTGAGCGGCCGGTTGAGACTTATTGCTCTGAGTTTCGGAGGTGGGCGACCAATACTGAATGGAACGATCCGGCTTTACGTAGCCAATTCTGTCAAGGTTTGTCTGAAACCCCTGTGTCTTTGGAAGCCGCTATGTCTCTTGCTGTACGCATGGATAGGCGCCTGAGAGAGCGATCTAGGGGCCCCCGCTCTCAGGACGTACTATCACATAGTGTACCAGCTTCCTATGATACTTTGGGTGAATATTCCCCTAGGTTGATGTCTGGGGATGAACCTATGCAATTAGGGGGAGCCACTCCTGTAGCCACCCGCAATCATCTTGGTAATAAAAAGGGTGTGTGTTTTTTCTGTGGTCAGAAAGGACACTTTATCAATGTATGTCCATGCTTCCTATCTCTAAAGGAGAGAAAAGAAAAGGGGGCGTTGAATTCTCATCTCACTCTTGGTGGAGTGGGTAGAGAGACTGAAAATGTGCATTTGTCTTCATCCTGCAGTACCCGTTTTCTCCTGACTGCCGAGGTGGCGCTAGAATCAAAGGTTGTGAAAATTGAGGTGTTTATTGACAGCGGGGCAGGGGTGAACTTGATTGATGCTCAGTTTGTCCGTATGCATGGATTGTCACCAAGTTCTTTGGATAAGAGGATTTCTGTGTTTGCCATTGATTCTGCACCTCTCTCTCAGAAGTGTTTGTCTCAGATGGTGCATGATATCAAATTAAGAGTGGGTGAATTTCATCAGGAGCTTATTTCATGTTTTGTGTTGGAAGGTCTTCCTGCTCCTGTGGTTCTGGGTTTACCGTGGTTAAGCAAACATAATCCGTCCTTTGACTGGCATACTAGACAAATTGTGGATTGGGGCGATTATTGTGTTGACAATTGCCTTAATACATCTTTTTCTGCTTTAACCACTAAGACTCTTCCTTCTTTTATATCGGATTTCTCTGATGTGTTTTCTGAAGGTGGATGTCAGGATTTACCCCCTCACCGGGAATACGATTGTCCTATCAATCTTATCCCTGGAACAAGATTGCCTAAATCTAGGCTGTATAACCTTTCTGGACCTGAGAGAACGGCCATGAAGGAATATATTGCTGAGAGTTTGGCCAAAGGACATATTAGGCCTTCCAAATCTCCTGTGGCAGCAGGGTTCTTTTTTGTTAAAAAAAAGGACGGATCCCTTAGGCCATGTCTGGATTTCCGTGAACTCAATAGGATTACTGTCCGTGATCCGTACCCCCTTCCTTTGATTCCTGACTTGTTTAACCAGATTGTGGATGCCAAGGTGTTCTCCAAGTTGGACTTAAGGGGGGCATATAATCTGGTCAGGATCAAGGAAGGGGATGAATGGAAGACGGCCTTTAACACTCCTGAGGGCCACTTTGAGAACCTGGTCATGCCTTTTGGGTTGACCAATGCTCCTGCTGTCTTCCAGCATTTTGTTAATGACATTTTTCATCATCTTGTGGGGAGGTTTGTAGTCGTGTATTTGGATGACATACTAATCTATTCTCCAGATATTGTGACACATCAGGATCATGTGAGGCAGGTGTTGCAAATCTTAAGAGATAACAAGTTGTATGCAAAATTAGAGAAATGTGCTTTTGCTGTACATGAGGTACAATTCTTAGGATTCCTGCTTTCATCTTCAGGTTTTCGTATGGATCCAGAGAAGGTCTGTGCTGTTCTGAACTGGGACCGACCTGAAAATCTGAAGGCTCTTATGTGATTTTTGGGGTTCACCAACTATTACCGAAAATTTATTAAGAACTATTCGACTATGGTTAAACCCTTAACTGACATGACTAAGAAAGGGACGGATGTCTCTGTGTGGTCTGATGCAGCATTGCAAGCCTTCTCTGCTGTAAAGGAGTGCTTTTCTTCTGCCCCTATATTGGTGCAGCCAGATGTGTCACAACCTTTCATTGTGGAGGTTGACGCATCCGATGTGGGGGTAGGAGCTGTGTTATCACAGGGCCCGTCACCTGGTAAATGGCGCCCATGTGCTTTTTTTTTCGAAGAAACTCTCTGTGGCGGAGAGAAATTATGATGTGGGTAACCGAGAGTTACTGGCCATTAAGTTGGCTTTTGAGGAATGGCGTCATTGGTTGGAAGGGGCGAATCATCCAATCACGGTATTCACTGATCACAAAAATCTGGCTTACCTGGAGTCGGCTAGACGACTTAATCCGAGGCAGGCCAGATGGTCTTTGTTCTTCACCAGATTCAATTTCATTGTCACATACCGTCCTGGGGTTAAGAATGTGAAGGCGGATGCCTTGTCACGTAGTTTTCCCGGGGGTGGTGATTTTGAAGATCCTAGCCCTATACTGTCTGAAGGAGTGGTGATATCCGCTCTTTACCCTGATCTTGAGGCTAAAGTGCTTGAGGCCCAGGGAGATGCGCCGGAGTCTTGCCCTCCCGGGAAGTTGTTTGTTCCTTCTGATTTGCGTTATAAGGTTTTTGAGGAGCATAATTCTTCGGTGCTTGCGGGACACCCTGGGAGTAAATCCACTGTCGACCTCATCTCTCATAGATTCTGGTGGCCAGGTCTGCGTAAGTGTGTTGAGGAATATGTGTCAGCCTGTAGTGTCTGCGCACGCTCTAAGGTGACACATACTCGTCCCTCTGGACCCCTACTTCCATTACCCATCCCGTCCAGACCATGGACTCACCTATCCATGGACTTCATCACTGATCTGCCTGAGTCGTCTGGTAAGACAGTTATTCTGGTGGCTGTAGATCGTTTTAGTAAAATGGCGCACTTTATTGCATTACCTGGACTCCCCAATGCTAAAACTCTTGCACAAGTGTTTGTTGACAATATTGTGAAACTTCATGGCATTCCCACTGACGTTGTCTCTGATCGTGGGACTCAGTTTGTGTCCAGATTCTGGAGGGCGTTCTGTACTCGGCTCGGGGTACAACTGTCTTTCTCCTCTGCCTTTCATCCCCAGACGAATGGACAGACTGAGCGTACCAATCAGAATCTGGAGACTTATTTGAGATGCTTTGTCTCTGAGAACCAGGAGGAGTGGTCCTCGTTTTTGTCTCTGGCTGAGTTTGCCATAAATAATCGCAGACAGGACTCCACTGGTAAGTCACCATTTTTTGGTGCATATGGCTTTCACCCGCAGTTTGGCACATTTTGTGGTTCTGATACTTCTGGTATTCCTGAGGAAGAACGTTTTTCGTCATCATTGTCTTCCATATGGCGAAAAATTCAAAGTAACTTGATAAATATGGGTAACAAGTACAAACGTGTGGCTGACAGGAGACGCATGAATGGTCCGGACCTAAATGTGGGTGATTCTGTGTGGCTGTCTACTAGGAACATTAAGTTGAAAGTTCCTTCATGGAAGTTGGGTCCAAGATTTATTGGCCCATCTAAAATCACGGCCATTATTAATCCTGTAGCATTTCGTCTTGAACTTCCGCAGGCCCTGAAAATCCATAATGTGTTTCACAGATGTTTGTTGAAGAGGTATGTTGAACCTCTGGAGCCATCTCCCTTGCCACCCGCGCCTGTCTTGGTGGATGGTAATTTGGAATTTCAGATTGTCAAGATCATTGATTCTCGAGTTCTTCGTGGGACCCTTCAATATCTGGTTCATTGGAAGGGTTATGGTCCTGAGGAGAGGTCATGGGTACCGGCATCTGACGTGAATGCCAGTCGTTTGGTAAAAGCCTTTCACAGGTGTCACCCTGATAAAGTTGGTCCTGGGTGCCCGGAGGTCACCCGTAAAAGGGGGGGTAATGTCACGAGTGGTCTTGCGTCTGGAATCAGACGTTCTGCGCGGCTTTCTAAGTGACAGGTTTGACAGGCTATTCCCTGTGGTTTGGGTGCTGTTCTCCACACCCCTTTCCCTCAGCTGTTGCCGCTGGGCAATTAGCTGTCTCCTACTTACCTCTTCCTCTCCCAGTATCCCTTGCGGTTTATATCTGCTTCATACCTGGTTGAGAGTGGTGTGGATCTCGGCTGAGATCCTGTTGCTGAGTTCTACTTAAAGTTAAGTGTTTTCCCTTCCTTTGGTTATTCCTGTTTGAGTCTCCTGTTCCTCCTTACGTTTGGAGGAACAGGTTACTCTCTTGTGTCATTAGACTGCAGGGTGTTCTAGGGTTTATTCAGATTAGGTTCCTGTGTATGAGCTTTCCTACCACCCGGGTTAGTTCATACTGGTAGCCAGCTAGGGCCTAGTCTTAGGGTCCCCTGCAGGAGGTGACCAGTTCCCTGGTTTTGTCTGTTCCCATCCCTCATACGCTCGGTGTGGCTTTTCCCCCCACACCCGAGCGTGACAAGTACACTGCCATTGTCAGTAACTGATTACTTACTTAGGCTACTTTCACACTAGCGTTTACAAATTCCGGTATTGTGTTCCGTCATAGGGGCTCAATACCGGAATAAAACACTTCAGTTTTGTCCCCATTCATTGTCAAGGGGGACAAAACTGAACTGAAGAGAACTGAATGCTCCTAAAAGCATTTCGTTCAGTTCTCTTCAGTCTCCAGACCGGAGAGCAAACCGCAACATGCTGCGGTTTGCTCTCCGGTCTGGGCATCCGCACCAAGACGGATCCGGAATGACCACCAATGCAAGTCAATGGGGACGGTTCAATCGGTGTGACACAATAGTACACAGATCCGTCCTCCATTGACTTTCAATGGAGTTCATGACGGATCTGTCACCTTGAACTTTTCCCACAGCTCCCTCCTCCCTCCAGCAGGGGGCGCTGTGGGGAATCTTACCGTCCCTTCCATTGTGCGCACCGTCCTCCTCCTCTTGTGGTGTCCGGAGCTGCTGGGACAGGTAACAGACAGTCTGACACGTGTGGGGCCGGAGCGCCGTTCTGGCCCCACACGTGCACCTGTGGCAGCACGGATCCGGCAGGACCCTTCACCCGCCGGATCCGTGCTGCCGCTAGTGTGAAAGTAGCCTTACATGACCACCTGACAGATCCTGATCTTTCACACTGGCTCTCCCGTCAGGGCTCTATATTCTCGGCTACAGCTTTGACGTCACATCAACAGGTGACCATTGCAACCAATCATAGGCCTCTGAAGTGCCCTGCCGAGCACAGTGATTGGCTGCAGCAATCATGTGTTGTCAGTGCGACATCACTTCTGAAGTAGGAAAAACAAACAGAAGTGGCGGCGTGGGACTTGTCAGGAAAGTATTCATCTGTTGTTTATTACAGTTTGATCCCCTTTAGTTGTCTGCTTTCCTCTTGAAACTGGACAACCTCTTTCTCATCCAATTCCTAGATCCTTCTTCATTAATCTCCAGCTCCAGTAATCATTAACCTAACTTACATGGGAAAATTCTAGACAATACTCCGTATAGCTACCCTACAGAGACTCAAAGCACCGGGGGCAATGACATTCCCATCTGCAAAATTGTAAACTCTATTGTACATTCAATAACTTTGATATTACATGTGAGGCCATTACGGCAAGTCTTATGTAACAGTAACTTTTCATTATTCTCTTTCCGTAATCTGCACAAACAGTGCGTTCGATAACTGTAACATGTACAACTGTTGACCTGAATTAATGTTTTTTCTGCTGAGAGCTAAAAATATAATAATAATAACAATAATAGGACAATAATTGGAAGAAAATACAGAAAAAGGAACAAGACTAAAACATATGGGCATTTATCATTTGGAAATTACGATTATTTATGTAATCTGTCTCCACTCTTATGGCAGGCTGTAGTTTACCAGACATGAAAATACCCTAGAGACCATCTCTAGTGATTCATCTAGCTAAGCACGCCAGATAACGAACAGAAAAATAGTTGGGAGTTTATTGGCTGCCCTTCAGAGAACAAACTTGGATGAATCCTTGGTCTTTTCACCAAATAAATATATTTTCAGCACACTTCTATTATTCCTGTTCATAACAACTTTGCAGGGTTGGTTTGGATTGGGGGGGTTCACAGGCGTTTTTTTTAATCTCATGAGCCAAGTTTAGGGCAAATCGCTCCACTTTCTTAGCAGTGTTTTCGTCAAAATTCTTCAAAACCCCATTTTACACACCTTTATCATTCAGAGGCATGAAAAAGAATGACTTTGTCCAACATCCTAGACATTTCCTGGTTTTAAACTAGAATGTGGATGTGACCAGCTTCTGTCAACCTTTTGGTTAGGTTTATAAAGCTAAAATCCATAATTCTGCTACATTAAGGACACGGATTAGACCAATTTAGGCTAGTTTCACACTAGTGTTCGGGAGATCCAGCAGGGAACAGCCTGGATCGGAAGCTACATGAATGCTGTCCAGCTCCACGAAAGGGAATCTGTCAGCAGTTTTCTCCTACCCTCACTTTTAATTCCTAAGAGCTCCAGAGTATGCCAATGAGTCCCCATATTCATGAGCTCACGACTGTCCACACCCACTTGCCTCTTATTGCCTCTATTTTCTACATGAATCAGCAGCAAGAGGGCGGGGAGAGCCAGGGGCTCATAAATATGGGGACTCATTGGCATGCACTGGAGTAGTTCAATACAAGAGTTTGGCAACATGTCTGGGTCAATTAAAGGGTTATTCTCATTTTAGACAATGGGGGCATATCGCTAGGATATGCCCCCATTGTCTTACAGGTGCGGGTCCCACCGCTGGGACCCGCACCTATTTCCAGAACGGAGCCCCTGAACTGAATGAGGGCGCACTGCGCATGCGCAGCCGCCCTCCATTCATTTCTATGGGGCCGCCGAAAATAGCCGAGCGCTGGCTCGGCTACTTCCGTCGGCTCCATAGAAATGAATGGGAGAGCACCGCGCATGCACGGCCCGGCTCCCATTCATTTCTATGAGCGGCGCGGGGAGCTGCGCCTGGTGGTGGCCGGATCCCCGGAAACCTGGGGTCCTCCAGGTGCAGCGCTCTCCGCTCCGTTCTGGATATAGGTGCGGGTCCCAGCGGTGGGACCCGCACCTATAAGACAATGGGGGCATATCCTAGCGATATGCCCCCATTGTCTAAAATGAGAATAACCCTTTAAAGAAAGTGACCCAGCAATCTGCTAAGGAGACCTGTCACTAGTTTATGTTGCCCTTAGGACACCATTTTTTTTTTTTACAAGAAAATAGTGATTTAGGCCCAAACTTTCTTCTTCACACAGGATATCCCCTCACAATTTGCTACCCATATTCTCCTGAATACAGCAACACCCCATTTATGGTTGTAAACTGCTGTTTGGAAAAACACCAGGGCTCAAAAGGGAAGGAGCAGCATTTAGATTTTCTAACATGGAATTTGCTGAAATGGCTTTGAAGAGGCATAACTTTTTATTTTTTGTTGACTGAGCTGTGTGAGGGCTCGTTTTTTGCAGGACAAGCTGTAGTTTTTATAAGCACCATTTTGAGGTACATTTAGTTTTCTGAGAGCTTTTCAATCACTTTTTTGAAATTCTTTTATTTTTATGGGGTTCATCATGTGGTATATATGATATGATATGATATGATATGATACCTTCATTCTACAGGTTGATACAATTATAGCTATACCAAATTTATATAATTTTTTCATGTTTTACTACTTTTACATAATAAAGTGACTTTTTATTAAAAATCTGTTATGTTTGGCATCGTCATATACCAACATTCATAACATTTTTATTTTTCTACCAACATAGATGTCTGAGGGTTGCCTTAAGCAAGAAATACTTTTTTGGGAGGAGAGGTGGGGAAAAAAAAAGCTGTTCTGGCATAGTGTTTTTTTTTTTGTTTTGTTACGACGTTCACCTTCATCATGTGATATTTCTATAGAGCTGGACATAACAGATGCGGTGATAATAAATATGTCTAAGAGGGCACCTTTTGCACAAGATGACGTTTTCATTGGTAGAATTTTGGGGTATATAACAACTTTTGATATTTTTTTTTGGGAGGTGAGGTGGCTACAAAATAGTTGTTTTGACATGATTTTTACAGCATTAACAATGGGGTAGATAATGTGAAATTTTTATAAAGAAGGTCATTACCAAATGTCTTTTTTTTTTTGCCATTTTTCTTTACAATTCACAACGGATACTTATTTTTTTATTTTTATAAAGAGACCATTTTGATGTGTGTGTGACTTTTTGATAATTTTTAATTACTTTTTTTTAGGATGACATGAAGTGCCAAAAAGTGGCCATTTTAGAATGTTTTTCTCCCGTCATGTCTTTCGCTGTATAGGATAGTATGGGTGTTTTCTCACGTGTTGATGCCCATGATATGTATTTTTTTAGTGTTTATGTATTTTTATTTTGTTTTATTTTATTTTAGAGGAAGGGAGGGAAATTTGAACTTTTTAAAATATATTTTTAAATTTTTATTTATTTTTATTTTTTTTACTCAGAGGTCGCCAGGAGGTTAATAAATGTGGCACATCTGTGCAGGTCTGTATACTCCCTTTCACGCATGCCTTTCCCACCGTAAGTGGTTACGGTGTCAGTAAGGAAGAAAAAGGTCACATTTTAGCTCAAAGCTTAGGCTAGGTTCACATCATGTTTTATGCCTCCCTTTGATGTAAATGTTAGAAAAAAAGGATACAAAAATGCAGCACACCACATTCTTGTATCCTGCAGAGTCCAGTAATAAAAAAAAATGTATATATATATATATATATATATATATATATATATATATATATACACACACACACACACACACACACACACACACATATACATACATATACTTTTTTTTTTTTACCAATGGTCAAAAAATACTTTTTTTTTTTGTTTTTAGACTGTAACTCTACGGTGAACAAATGCCACTGTATGACATCCGCTTAACGTATACCTTTTTTGTATACTTTAAACGGATGGTAAAAGGTGATGTGAACCCAGCCTTAGAAGCTTAGCATATCTCCCCCTTTGGATGCATCTAATCTCTACAACACATGTCTCACAGCAAACAATCATAATTGAAGCATTTTCTGTAAATTGTATGTGCTGGTTAATGGGAGCACAACATCAGAATGCAAATGAGTATGAAGATAAAATTACATTACCGGACTCAGCACCACTTACACTAGTCTGGGGGGGTGTTTCGGAGCAGACAGATTCCCTTTAAGTCGTCTCAGAGTTTGACCACAGCTTTTTAAACCTTTCTGTCTGCCCAAATGAATGAGCAAAAACTTATATTTTCTGCACATTTTACATACAGCTGATCAGCAGGGCTGTCGGGAGTCAGCCCCCCTCCGATCTGATATTGAGGACCTATGCTAAGGATAGGTCATCAATATAAGAAAGAGGACAATCCCTTTAAATAAAAGGGCTGGAAAACAGCTTCCCATATATGTGCCTCTCATCTATGACCCAATTAGCACAACAGCACACATCAAATGGGAACCGTGTGTTTGACATGTAACCCCATTGACGTTTATTATACAGAACTGTATACACGGGCTCTCATATAGACTAGGGATGCTCAACCGGCAACTACAACTCCCAGCATGTCCTAATAGCTGTAGGCTGTCCAGGCATGCTTGGACTTGTAGTTTTGTAACAGCTGGAGGGCCGCAGGTTGGGCATCCCTGATATAGACAAACTGCCCTTGTGTATTGTGCATAGTTTTAGCATAAAGAATATTCACCATGTTATAAAGAAGAATCTCTGCTATACTGGTCAAGAACGCATGTGCAAAACAGGCACTATGGTATATGCATGCCCCATGCACTTCTGGGATGCATCCCTATAGATTTTTACAGTTCAAATACATACAAAATCACTGAAAATCAAAATCACTGAAATGTGACATCATTCGCCGGCTTCGCTTAGAGTTTGCAGAAATAGGTTATTTTTGCAGTTGGAAGTTAGAATAATATACAGTGATAGATTAAAGGGTCACATTTATTTTGTAGGTTTGATCAGTCCCAATGACACCCTGGGGCACTGCTGTACTGTGTAATTGCCCTGAAAATTGTAACACTCATTCTTACGGTCATCAATATTAATTAACTCTGCAGAACTATTGGGAGCTCTCTCTGACACTTTATATGCAATTAAGATCTTTAACACCAGAAACCATAACCCACCCCTAGGTGAATGGACTCCGCTAGATGAGAACATGAGCTCATGGGCTTTTATTTTTTGCATTTTCCCACAGACACTACAATGGTGTTTTTCAAGCAGGTGTTTCAGGGCAGAATGATCCACCTGTAAGGGAACCATTTCCAGGTCCTCCAATAACTGCTCGTATCTCTGGCATCCTATTTGAATAAATGTGGCACTTGTTCTATTCATGACACCACGCTACCATATGCTTCCTATACCCTCAGATATAGTGTATAGGAACTATGTAGATTAAGTTAACACAAGACACTAATGTATTGTTATTTCCATATTGCTTCCTTTGCTGGCTGGATTCATTTTTCCCATCAGATACACTTCTCGTTTCCATGGTTACGACCACCCTACAATCCATCAGCGGTGGCCATGCTTGCACGTGTCACTTTATGTGGTAATAATTTTGGAATGCTTTCCCTTACTCAAGCCATTCTAAGGATGTTTGTCGTGACAAAATTGTACTTAATGTTAGTGGTAATTTTGGGTTGATATGCTTTACCTTTATTTTTGAAAAAAATCCAAAATTGAAAGAAAATTTGAAAAAAATTAAACTATTTTACTAAATTTGATCTGCTTTTAATACAAATAGTGATACTTCATGGAATAATTAGCTAACATTCACCATTTGTCTACTTTATATTATAATCATTTTCTGAATGAGTTTTATTTTTTTAGGATGTTAGAAGGCGTACAATTTTAAAGCAGTTTTTCAAGTTTTCAAAAAAAATTTCCAAAACAGACTTTAATGAGGGTTTCCCAGTTTTTAATACTGATGAACTATCCTCAGGATAAGTCATCAGTATCCTATTGGTGGGGGGTGACATCATATTGATGCGTCACGTGGCCTAGGAGCAGCTCAGCCCCATTCATGAATGGGTCAGGATTCAGTGCGGGTCACGTCACGCATTGCACCCACGCGGAAAACTCGCTCTTGTGAAAGGGGCCTTAGACCTAGACAGTTTTCATACATCAGGCCCTTAGTGAGCTGTACCCAGAGAAGCCTGATACTGAAAGTTCAGAGTAAAGATATCTAGTAAAACATATATTACAAACTCTTTTTGTCATTACATATCTGTACTATTGATTTATGCAAAGTTTGTTTAAAGTTATCACTTAAACATGCACCATGTATGAGGGAGTCGGAGTCGGGAGAAATTGAGGAGTCGGGGCTTTGGCTTACCGACTCCACAGCCCTGGTGACATCACTGGTCTAGCTGATCGGCGTATAAGCTCAGAGTTGGACCCCCCACAATGAGATATTGAATATGTATACTGAGGATATGCCATAGATACTGAACTCCTAGAAAACCCCTTAAGTAAATTGTGCAATTAACACATCATGCAACAGTCTTGAGTCTGAAGAAAAAAAATAAAATAAAAAACACCCCACTATGAAATCTGGAATGGCTATCTGAATCCAGCCTAATATTGTTTTTATTTATTATGGCTTCCTACATTGTGAATTTTCTAGCCATCACATCAGACTGAACCCAGTATTCATACCAGTATTGTTTAAAATGATGCAATGGCCCCGAGGGAAAATAACGTATATCACAGCGCACTTGAGGGAGTATTCGGAGAGTCTGTCAATATTGTTTCATTTTATTTAATCTCTACGATGAATAGCTTTGCAGACGGTTGGACTGGGCCTGAGCCATGCACAAACACTTGTATGAAAGCAAAGAGATAGAATGTGGCATCTAAACAAAATAATAAATCGATGTGTGGTACAGGTCTCTCATCCGAGTACTGTTACCCCGTACATCTAATTACATGCTGTCTGCTTGTAACAAGGTCAGTGACGTCAGCCCAGATGGGGACACGCAGAGCATTTTTCTGGGAAAGCTCACTTGGCTGTTATTGATTCTGTGAAAGGCTGGGGGATTGTAAATAATGTAAAATCTTTACAAGGGTAATAAGAATTACTCCTATAATCTGAAGAAAAAGAAGACTGGAGTAAGTTATCACAGTAAAAAAGGTAGAAAGGAATAAAAGGTTGCCAGAAAGCAGAACACATATTGTATATTCTAATGGGAAAATATGTTGAAAAACTCAACTATAACTCCAGATGTGCTAGTCTCCCAAAGCCAACATTTTTCATCACAAATCTCAATGTGTGGGTCTCCTATAGCCCAAATGATCATAGAGGGGTTCCTACTGCTGGTAGTCTTCAGTCGTCAATTAGCTGTTTTTACAAGCAGAAAAAAAATTCAAAAATCTTTTCTCAAACACTTTCTATATGTTTTTTAAGAACTTCTCAAGAAATGTCCAGATCCTGGGACTTTCCTGTATGCACCCAACCAGATCCGTTTTGCAAGTTGCAAAACATGGGTCTGCAAAATACAGATACTGTCTGTGTGCACGGCACCATTTTCTCACTCCCTTCACTAATGTTGGCTATTCTTGTAGGAAAAATGGACAATAGGACATGTTCTATATTTTGTGGAACGGCCACATGGATGTGGACAGCACATGGATGGCATGATGTGATTCAGGAGACGGCCAGGTCTGTGATGCCAAAAGATGACAGTGTAACAGAAGGGAGTCGTCGACGGTGTCAAAAGCAGAGGACAGGCCAAGGAGGAGGAGGACAGAGTATTTTTTTTGTTTTGTCTGTTAGCAGGTCGTTGGGACCAACACAGATGCTTTCAGCATGAAACAGGTCAGCCAGTTTCTTTGGTACAAATCTGCTGACAATTGCCCTTTAAGAGATGTAGGAGGACATAAATTCAATTCCTGATCTGAGTGTCAAAGGTTGTCATGAGCTCGTAGTCCCAGACTTTTTTGACTTCCTTAGATTTGAAATTCTCTTTTACTCTCAATACTTTCAGGTCTCTGATAATGTTGTGGTTATGGCTACAAAAATGTTCGTGTACAGGCTGATCTTTCCATCTACAATCAAGCTGCAGAAATCTGCCTGCATTATAGAACCCTGACATATGATGGCAGATGAGACTACACACAAGACATCCTCATACACCTCTACCTCAACTAATGGTTAATAATGGGCAGAATAGTACAGACCTAAGTTCCGCTGCAATTTTAATAAAATAGAGAAAGCATAAGGCATTTGGTAACTATGGTGATTCTGGTCATGTTCCCAGCACCACCAGCCTGAATGTTTCCATTAAAATGACTGCCGACCTACTGTATAAGTAAGTGTTTTTGTTGCAATAATTGAAGCAGCACAATGTGAATCCTTGCGGGATGTATGAGAAGTGCTTTCTTTCCTCTGTGTTTTACAGTTATTGATCGCTTTTTATTTTTATTCCTTGCTCTGAGCAGACACACTGTACATTCCCTGGGTCAAGTATGCTTTCCATTAGAAGCCTCTCTTCCATATGGCTATCCAATTACTAGTTTCCCGAAAGGAAAGGACAAAAAAAAAACACATGGAAACAAATGTATATTTATAGCAATGTGTCAGAGGCTTGTATGATAACTACACAAAGTTCTGTGTAAATGCAGAAAATGAAGTTAGGTCACGAGTAATCGGATTAGTTACAATGAACAGTGACAGAGGCCAGTGCTTAGATTTATTTTTCACTCCAATTTCTTGTATAAAATTCACAAGGGCTACATCAGGTTAAATGGCCTGATCATGTAATGTGCAGACAACCGTCCTGGAACATCTATGATGAGCAAGCCGTGTAAATTATAAGCCTAAAACCAGTGAGGCCACATGTAGTCCTAAAAACTCTGGAGATCGTATGTCACAGCTGGCTTTTCCAGGAGAATCATCAAGCATGATTGCTCCTGTACACAGGCTGCTCTGCCCAATCATAGTGTAACAAGGGTTAATGAGCACATGTGGACGCTGGGTTTCAAAAGATTTGGCTAAAAGATAAACTAGGGAGTAGAGCCTACACTGCAGGACTTTGGCCCCAGATGTGTAACTGAACAGATGACATCAGGATGCGGTGTCAAGACTGAAATCTGAAATTGTAGTCAATCGAGCAGAGGTCAGGGCTGGCTAAATACGATACACAGGCTGGAGTCAGGGCAGGTGCAGTTTTAGCTAAAGGTAATCAAACAGTAGGTCAGGGCAGGTGACAGACAATGTCAGAATCACGGCCAGGGCAAACACATGAGATTAGGACAGAAGAACACCTTAGTTGGTACATCAAAAGGACCTTATTGCTTAGTCACAGGAGACTGGGGGAAGATCCTTCTAAGGCCTCTGACAGCAGGGTGGAGATGTATTGGCAGCACTGGCCCTTTTTGATGAAAAGTCTGCATGCATAAGCAGCAGTGGGACCAGAAGAGCCCTGTCAGGGGGAAAGATGCCAGGCACGGCAGCCCCCGGGGGTTCTACGGTAGGGGCTAAATTGTGACATGGAGGACAGAAGAGTTCATTGTTTTCTTTTCAGGTACTGTGGTATCTTTCTCAAAGCTATGTTGACATTGTGTCTATGTATTAGTATCTTTGTGTAGGATCTTTTCCCACAATATGTCACAATATGTCCTCCATAAATGTAATATATATGTAAATCACAGGTAGGGAACAGTGCAGCCCTGAACTCCAACCACACCACTGTCCCTACCTACTTGCATAGTCTGCCATAAATGACGGCCCACAAGTTGGTGACAGTCCATGACTTGACTAAGTACAGGGGCTTAAATCTAATGGGTTAAAAGAGAAGTCAGACAGAAAGAGTTAAAAAAACCAAACAGGCAAAACCAGGACAAGATCAGAATCCAAAAGCTTAGACAAACACACAGCAGAGTGAAACCAAGAAATAACGTCAGAGACAAAGTCAGCAGGCAAAGGCGAGGTCACCAACTGGCAGTCTAATACCAAACAGTGTTCAATATCAAGTAAGGTCAAATAACAAACAGAGTCAAATACCAAGAGGTCACATCAGACACAAAATCAGAATACAGAAGCAAAGTCAGAGAAACAAGCAAAACGTTACTGATCTAGAGTAACAAACACAAAGCTAGCTATTGAAGCAGGAATACCAATCAAAGGCAACTGTGGCCAGCATCCTGTGGCCCGGCATACCTGTTCCCAGAGAGGCTGACCGGCCCCATTGTTGGCGGGGCTGGTTGCCACAGCAACACCACCATAATGTGGCCAGACTCTCCACGGGAGTGCAGACTGGTATGTACATGACAGTATAAAGGACTTTCTAATGACATTCAAGCTTAAGAAGCAAATTACACTACACAGCTTCACTCTCTAGGAGGGATGTTATATTTAGGACCTATCAATATCAGATCAGCAGGGGCCCATCTGCCGAAACGCTCACCAATCAGCTTTTTCAGGAGAATGCAGCGCTCATATGAGCTCTGCGTTCTCTTCTCTGTTTACCTGCATGCCATCCACATAGCAGCGGCCAGCGGTGTTATTACAACTCCACTGTCCCATTTACTTCAATGGGGCTGAGCTGCTCCTAGGTCATGTGACTGATGAAGATGACATCACATGGCCTAGGTGAAGCTGGAGAAGGCAGCGGTGCTACTGTGAGCACTGCTGCCTTCTCATACAGCTGATCGGCAGGGGTCCAAGGTGTCAAACCCCCACTGATAAGATACGAATGACCTATCCTGAGTCTTAGAAAGTATTTGTTCCTTCTGCTTACATACACAGTTACATTCAGATATTGTGAATGCGGCACAGATTGAGACCATATTCTCAAAAGTGGTTTATAAGCTGTTACCCAGGAATTCAGGCCAAAGCTTTGTAATTTTATATGAGAGCTTCCGGACTGTCTCAGACACACACGCTATGCATTACATAAGACTTCTCGTCTTGCGCTATAGCCAGAACTATGAGTGTTTTTCCCCTGCTTTGGCAGCAACTAATTATTCCTCCGTTACCATGGTAACAGTGGCAGCTTTCCAGATGCCTCCAGGAGTTGAAAAACTACTTACGACTTTTAATAGCTCTGTCTCTTCAATCACCTCTAATTATCAGTCCTCCTATGTGTAACCTACTTTCTCGACATGCGCTGCATGGACTTGCTATTAGACTTATAAATAACAGCATTGAGAGGAGGTGAAGAAGCAGCGTGCAACCCTGAGAAGAGGCCGTGGTGTCTACAGCAACCCGCCTGCTCAGACAGATCATCACATCTGTCCGGCATTATCTGCCACCATTACTCCATCATGTCATCAGCAAAGTATGCATATACGCTGACACACAGGAAGGAGGAACACAAGCCTTCACCGCTCAAATCCAGCGTTTCTAGCTGGTAGGATTCAGACAGACACTAAGGAAGGACAAGTCTAAGGGGCTGTTCACATCTTGCGCTTGTTGTGCGTCAAGAGGATACGTTTGTAAACAGAAAAACGTATAGAAACATATACTATAATTGGGCAAACATAGCTGGGAAGTGCATGTTCCTGTACATTATTTTTAAGGGCAGGACAGAGTAACGTAGCCTACCACCCTTTTCTGTCCTGCAAAATAACAACAAATAAAAACGTATTTTGTCTAAACCCGCATTGAATAGGAGACAGATGGAAACGCAAGACAATACAGATAATGCCTTCAAATATTCACATTTTTATTTTTTAAAAGAAACATTTCACAAAAACATGTTTTTGAACACAAACCTATTGAAACGTATGCACATCCGTTAAACGTTTACGTAAAAAAAAAAAAAAAAATAAAATAATAGATAACCACAAATTTCCGTACATTTTACTGTATGTCTATACATATCCACCTGATGTACAGTAAAAACTAGACGTGCACAGCCCCTAATCCTGGGGAAAACTATAAACTCAGCCTTTACCTTCGTGACGCCCTCTCTGCGCCACACCCTGATCTGACCATTGTACCTGTTCTAGGAGTTGCGGCTCTCGTACTGTGCAGTGACGAGGGAGTGCGCTCAATGAGTTGTAGGTTTCCATGCAAAAAATCAAGTATCAGTAAGTTTGTTGTCAAATATTGGTACCTACCTTTGAGCCTGCCACACTATACACGGCTTTGCTGGATTATTTTGCTGGAGACAAGTGTGATCTGAAAGGAATATAGAGCAGAGTGTGTTCACAGTGAGCGTGCACTAAATATTATACAGTTTTCAAACCAGGATCTGAATACTTTTGTAATTGCATGTAATAAAAAATGTAGTATAGCCACCGAGTTATCTGTTTAGCGCCACCTGCTGTTTGTTCCTTTTCTTATTTCTCTGTCCAGCTCACTGACGTGGATGCACATGCTCAGTTCCATCCAACTGCAGCAGACAGGCCCCCCCAGGAAAGGACATGACCCCTAAGCTGCAAGCTTCATATAAATCTAGCAGAGCAATGAATGGGGAGATCTCTGGATCCATGTGAGGTACAGGGCTGGTTCTAGCTTTCTTAGAAAGGAGTTATGATTAGAGATTAGCGAAGTTCTCAAAAATTTGATTCAGCTGCTTGGCTGAATTTCACAAAGAAATTTGTTTAGTGATGAATTACAAATAAATGTGCTTTCTGATGAAGTAAGTAGTATATCTGTTAATACTCACCTTATCCAGTTGATCGTGAAGTGTCCACCACAGCCATCTTGACTGAAAATCTAGCGCAGTGTGTGGTGACATCATCATGCACAAGATTTCACAGGAGATCTTCAATCAAATCACTCTTAGCAGGCAAATGGATGAGGAGAGTATTATTTTTTTTTTACTGCCATTTTAGGGAAAATTGATTTGTTACAATGAAGCACAAGGAAGTTTGGCAGCAAATCAAATTTTCCCTGAAATTCAATATGCTCAATATTAGTTATGATGTCCGATTTTCATTCTTTTTATTTATCATGAGATAAACCCTCTAATCTTCAACCAATAATAAAAAATTGCAGCAAAAAAATAATCCGCCCAAAAATAGAAGCTAAAAACCTAGTGCCACGGTGAAGGTAGTAATCACCTGCATGGCACTGCATCCTGCCTGAGACCTTTCAACACAAAAGACTAGGAGACAGAGGCGCCGAACACTCATCTACCTGCAACGTGAGAATCTGTATTGAACATTATACATTCTAGGCCTCTAAGGCTACTTTCACACTAGCGTTTTTTTTTTCCGGTATTGAGTTCCGTCATAGGGGCTCAATACCGGAAAAAAACGCTTCCGTTTTGTCCCCATTCATTGTCAATGGGGACAAAACTGTACTGAAGAGAACGGAATGCTTCAAAATGCATTCTGTTCAGTTCTCTTCAGTATACAGACCGGAGAGCAAACCGCAACATGCTGCAGTTTGCTCTCCGGTCTGGGCATCCGCACCAAGACGGATCCGGAATGACCCCAATGCAAGTCAATGGGGAGAGATCCGTTTGGTGTGACACATTAGTAAACGGATGTGTCCTCCATTGACTTTCAATGGAGTTCATGACAGATCCGTCACCTGCACTTTTCCCACAGCTCCCTCCTCCCTCCAGCAGAGGGCGCTGTGGGGAATCTTCCTTTCCTTTGTGCGCCGTCCTCCTCCTCCTGTGCTGTCCGGAGCGTCTGGGGCCTATGTAAGTATGTATGTATGTATGTATCCTTCCGGATCCAGCAATAACGCTAATGTGAAAGCAGCCTAAGCCATAGCGAGCGGTAAATAATATGTTCTTGAACTTCACTTTCTGCAAATTGGATTGAGAAGAAATATAGAAAAAAAAACAAGGAGGGAGAAGAAAGTCATCCAAGTTTGATTCTAGACAGACCAACATATAGAGTAAACACATCTCATGCCATCCCCAGTTAGCCAGGACCTATCCCTAATGACTTCTCCTGTCAAATCATCCCTATGTCTAGCTACCTAAACTCCGAGGAGGGTGCAAAGACAGCAATTACTGGAGCTTAGAAAGGCAGTAATGGAGAAACAGCCATGGACATTATGACAGTGTCTGAATCGGAACAAAAGATTTCATTACCAAGCATCCCGGAAAATAGAAGATACTTAAGACATCCTCCTCCCTAATTACCCACCCCTGTATTACTTACAATTCTCAAGAACAGTACTCTAAGGAACTACTTCGGGGAAGTGCTGTTACAAAACAAACCTCGGCAAGCACTTTTTTTTTTTTTTGCTTCAAGTGACAGCCCTGAATTACAAAAGGAAAGCAGGTTTCATGACCCATGAAATCTCAGTCAGGGCTGCCTTCTGCCCTAGGCACTGGTGCTCTAGTGCCTGGGGAGGCACAAGTAAGAAGAAAAAAAAATAAAAAAAATATACAAAAAATTCCTCCCACCACCAAAAGTTGTCCTTCATGCCGGCAGTACTGCTGCCTGCTCACCAAGTGTCCGACCCCCACCAATCAGATACTGATGACCTATCCAGAGTATAAAGATTCTAGAAAACCCTATTTTTTAATCAGATCGTTTTTATTGATTTTGTATACCAAATTATACATACAAACCTGGAAAACCCTTTTAATTATGAGGGGCTATGCATATAATTACACTATTAATTATGAAACACAATGTATATAAAACAGTTATGGAGCATGATGCGTATGATGCTTTGCTGTGGGGCACTATCTGTATGACGCCACTTACTGTAAGACATTGTCTTAATGGGGGCAATGAGCCACAGGGTGGGGACAGTAGTATTGTAGGATTATATAAAGTAGGGTGCACAACCTGCGGCCCGGGGGCCACATGCGGCCCTTGATACCATTCTGTGCGGCCCCCAACCATCTGGTAACAGACATGTATGTCTATGTCTTGAGGTTGCTTAATGTATTTTTCACGTATTCTCCCATTAGATGGGTGCCCTGGGACTGTAACTAGACATTAATAGTATATACTGTGTGTTCAATATGCCATAAATGCAGTATTTCAGTTGTTAATACCCCTTTAAATTTTATTTTTTGGCCCTAGTCATCGGTTCAGTCTGACTATGTGGCCCCCAACCAGAAAACGTTGTGCACCAAAAGGTGGTACTTTGCTGGGAAAGCATGGAGCCAAAAAAAGTCTGCACTGCAGAATCTGCCATGGTGGTCTGGGCCAGATGGAGAGTCACTAAATTTGTTTATTCTGCTTTTGAGTCACATGGAGGTATTTAATAACAATGTGGTGGTATGATCCAGAAACGATTTGGTTCAATTATTTAGTAACAGTATGATGGTATTATTCAGTGATGGTATAATGGCATTACTTAGTTGCAGTTTAATGCCATTATTTCAGACACTGTATGGCGGCATTATTTAATAATTTTATTTTATCACTTAGTGCCAGTATGATGGTATTATTCAGTGATTGTATGGCAGCATTATTTAATCATTTTATCACTTAGTGCCAGTAAGCTGGTATTATTCAGTGAGTGTATGGTGGCATTTTTTATTTATAGTATAAGGTTATTATTCACTTGCTATATGGTGGTATTATTTAGTTACCATTTTAAGTAATTTGGACAAAGGGCTAGTCTACGAATATAGATTCCAGATTCTGGTACACAGCCCAGTGTGCCCTGTATTCACCAACAATACTTTAATCACTGACCACCTCGTTCACCACAATCGGTCAAATATCATTATGATTGTTCAGAAACAAGACACTCATAACCATTCACAAGGGTAAAGGAGCCTTAATGAAGGCATATGGAGGGTTAATGCCTACGGTGGCATGAGCTGCAGTACAACCCTGACCTCTGTGCCAAGTGTAAGATGAAAATACGGCACTTACAGTACTGCTGATGAAGCAAAACGCTTGCCATAGTCAACACTGAGTGACAAACATTTGCAAACATATTATTACCCCCATGTATCGAAAATAAAGTCTTGAATAAGGGGTTTTCCAATAAACAACATTCATCACAGGATTGGTGACAATCGCATGAAAGCTGCGGATCCGACTGCTAGGACCCCACTGATGACAAGAAAAGGGGTCACCAAGTCCTGTGTGAATGTTGTTCATGGGAGGCCGAAGCTCCAGTGCACTGTAGTAGACAGACTCATGAATGGGAATGGAGCACAGGTAACGCAAACCACCAGTGATCAGTGGAGGTCCCAGCACTTGGACCTTCAGCGAATGTACATTTTCTCTGGATAGGTGATAAAGCCCCTTCCATTTGTGTCTCCAGCACATATGCTGACCTATGTGTCTCCATGGTTACAGAGAGCAAATAAAAGCCTGTGTATTCAGGCCATGCAATAATTTCCACATACAGCATATAAATAGGTTGAGGGGGCTGAAAATCATCAAATTATAATATGAATGTTCTGTAACTTAACAAATGTGATCTTGGAGGCTCTGATGTCATCATAGTTACTGGTAGGAATGTTATCGCAGGCAGGATCACATTACACGGGTAGGCCAGAGATGTGCTACACGGGCCTTGGCCCAAAAAACCTGCTCCCACACATCTCTGCCCTCATGAAAGAGCTTCTTTCTGCTTCTCAGCTGCTCTCACCCAGATGAGTCAGCAGTAAGCTCATGTCTGTCTCCGCTCCACCCACCAAATTTCACTTCTCAGTCACAGATAACAAAACCACTCATTCTGAAAAGGAAATTATCCCAAAACATCTACGGTTTATGAAAAAGATACAGGTTCAGTGGTGGTATGTTTCACGTCAGAAGCAGCTGCAGGGAAAGAAACCCCAACTTAGTGCATGACCGAGACATGGGTTACTGCTCTATGATCACCATGCTCCTCCTGATATCCTTTTTGTCAAACTAAATCTTGTGATCAACACATGGGCGAGATTTATCAAAAGTGGTGTAAAGGAAGACTGACTTGCCCATAGCAACCAATCAGATTCCACACTGAATTTTTCAGAGCGCCTTTGGAAAATGAAAGCTGGAATCTGATTGGTTGATATGGGCAACTAAGCCAGTTCTACTTTACACCAGTTTTGAAAAATCTCCCTAGGTGTTATAATTAACATAGGACCAGAATGTTTGAAAAGGCAGTTAAAAGGCTTTCGCCCCGTTCAACCTAGGATCAGAATTTGAACATGATCCATAATGCTTTGCAGTAAATCCAAAGAGACCCCACTGACTTAAAGGGGTTCTCTAGGAATTTAGAAAATTAAAATACTTAAATATTATAAATATATTCCCAAATCCCTTTCATTAGTTTTAATGGCTCATTTTGTCTAGGGAGCAATCATTAGCAGAAATAAAATGGCCGTCGTCCTATTACAACATTGAGATAGAGGAGGCTGGGACAGCCATTTCCTTCTTGTCAGGGATTATGATCCTGAATACAGATAAGATTTTCAGCTGAATCTCTGTAGGAATGGAGCTCATGAGGAGACAAAGTACAGATAGGACGGACTACAGCTCGGTGTTCTGAAGTAACTTGTCCTCCTGTGTGATTAGGACAGGTTCTGTGACTACTAATAGGACGGTGGCCATTTTATTTCCCCTGATGATTGCTCCCTAGACAAACCGAGCCATTAAAATAATGAAAGGTATTTGGGAATATATTTATAATAAAGTAATATTTCAGTATTTTCATGTTCGTAATTCCCGAGAACATCACGTTTTTACCGTCCGTTTAACATACGACAGATGTCGTACAGTGGCATCCATTCACCATAAAGTTCCAATGTAATAAAAAAAGATACATTAACGTATTTGTTTTTTCTATCGGACTCTGCAGGATACAAAAGCGTTGTGCGCCCCACTTTTTTTCCAAAGTATATATTAAACGGATGGCAAAAACATGATGTGAACTCACCCTTACTGTGTGTATAGCAGGACTCCAGGTTATCCGTAAAATGGACAAGAATAGGACATGTTCTGTTTTGTTGCAGGGCAGCGAAATAGACATGAAGATGAGGACAGCACCTGATGTGTTGTCTGCATCCTTTCAAGTGAATTGGCCCGCATCTGATCTGCAAAAAATGCAGATCAGATGTAGAAAAAAAATGTGCATGAGCCCCAAGTCTGCAGTGTGTGCAGCCACCCTCGGAGGCGCAGACTTCCGCTGCGAGACTCCCCACATCTGTGTGCTCACGAGGCGGGCCTAATTCTGTCACCGGCTCAGACATTTTCTCTGCTCAATAGCTATTAAATCAGGAAGTAAACCCACGTTACAACAAGTGCCACTTCCCGCTTGTGCACCAATGAATAATCATTGCAACTTCCTTTTAACGGGAGATCTTTATACAGCTCAGCTACTTGTTACGTTATTTCATGTAACAATGGAGCAGACAGTTCTGCATAGAAATGTTCTGCTGCTCTGGACTGTCACCACGCCAGACATACCCAGAGTACTAAACACTTTGCCCATGATATGACAAATTCTGGAGCAACTTTTCTCAGACTTCTGTGCAGTGCCATTCCTCTTTTACGCCTCCTGAGAATTTATGAATACATTCCCAATTGGGTATTAACATTCCCCTTGTTAAAAGGATGCATCTAGCACTACCAACACTAAAGGGGTTGTTGAGAGCAGAACCCACACATATCCCCTTCTTCTCCCTTGCCCTGCTCTGTATAGTGGTTTATATGCTGCTAGGCAGAGGCTTCCGCCTAGCAGTGTTCCCGGTGATGTCAGCTGCACAAAACTCAGATACCGACCGTGAGCATTCCGCACGCCCCAGCCCGAGTTAAAGACGCCTATTCTAGACATGAATAAGGCATGTTCTATTTTTTTTGTGGGACAGCAGAACGGGGACACAGATCATTAAACAGCATCCACTGAAATGAATGGGTCAGCATCTGATCTGCAAAAAAGAAATGCAGATCAGATGCTGACCAAGAATATAGCCTAAAACAGGAGAAGTCCCATCAAATAGAGCTGACAGTGACGGGACAATAAAGCAACTAGCAACAGGAACATGTGGCTTTAGAAAGCATTAGAGTATATGACATGCTGTGCGTTACGTGCGGATTCTCCATGGAAAATCTGCAGGACCGTACTGGGCGATTTTGCAAAAAAAAAAATTAATCAATTCATAATAATGATAATAATCTTATTTTTATTCTGAAGGGGTTGTCTCATATGAGACATTGGTGGCCAAAAGTGGTGCCCACACTCTAGAATGGAGCCCCTAAAACGAATGAGTGCGCTCGCTCAGCTATTTCAGAACTGCCATAGAAATTTATGGAAAGCATGCCACTGGTATAATTGATTTTTCTCATTATTTTTTCTGGTAATTACTTTATTATTCTGTTGATAGGGGGGTGCACTGTGTACAGAGGGGTGCACTGTGTTTCTCCACCATCCGCAGGTACAGTACACATTGTGTTGTGCCCAGACACCAGTCTCGGAGGTGTAGTTAGATGGCACAGGCGGTGGAGCATTCGGTGTAACTTGCAGCATTGTACGTGGTCTCTTCAGTCCCTGCCACTAGCACCAGAATTATTGGTGCAGGAACTGAAGAGACTACTAATTCAATATGACAATTTAAAAAAAAATAAAAAATCGTCAGACACCAAAAGGGTGAACTATTCAAATTAGTTTGATTAATCGCCCAGCCTCAGTACCAGATAAGTAACTGTGCGGCACCTAAGGCTACTTTCACACTAGTGTTTTTGTTGGATCCTGCAGGGTTCAGCAAAAACGCTTCCGTTACTGATAATACAACCATCTGCATCTGTTATGAACGGATCCGGTTGTATTATCTTTACCATAGCCAAGGCGGATCCATCATAAACTCCATTGAAAGTCAATGGGGGACGGATCCGTTTTCTATTGAGTGAGATTGTGTCAGAGAAAACGGATCCATCCCCATTGACTTGCATTGTGGGTTATGACGGATCAGTCTTGCTCCTCATCCCAGGACGGAAAGAAAACTACAACATGTTGCGATTTGCTCTTCAGTCTGGGAACGCAACTAAATGGAACGGAATGCATTTTGAAGCATCCGTTCTGTTCAGTTCAGTTTTGTCCCCACTGAAAATGAATGGGGCAAAACTGAAGCGTTTTTTTTCTGGTATTGAGCCCCTATGACGGATCTGAATAGTGGAAAACTGAAAGGCTAGTGTGAAAGTAGCCTAAGTCATGTGACCGATGAAGGTGACGTCACTGTCCTTACGAAGAGACTGAAGCACTCACCAAAGCACCACTAGCCTCTTCAAAACAGGCGTCGGAACGCCACCATCCTGAGAAACCCCCTTAACATCTTAATGCCACTATGTACCACAATCACGCAGATGCTGAAGGACACACAGCTCAAAATAAATAAAATAAAACGTCATTTCATTTGCAGCAGAGGCCACCACCTAGGAGTCAACTCCTTTTAATTACATGTGAGAAACCTGCTTAGGCTACTTTCACACTAGCGTTTATATATTCCGGTATTGAGTTCCGTCATAAGGTCTGAATACCGGAATAAAACGCTTCAGTTTTGTCCCCATTCATTGTCAATGGGGACAAAACTGAACTGAAGAGAATGGAGTGCTCCTAAAAGGATTCCGTTCAGTTCTCTTCAGTATAGAGACCGGACAGCAAACCGCAGCATGCTGAGGTTTGCTCTCTGTACTGGGCATCCGCACCAAGACGGATCCGGAATGACTCCTAATGCAAGTCAATGGGGACGGATCCGTTCGGTGTGACACAATAGTAAACGGATCCGTCCTCTATTGACTTTCAGTGGAGTTCATGACGGATCCGTCACCTTGCACTTTTCCCTCGCAGCTCCCTCCTCCCTCCAGCAGGGATGTGCTGTGGGGAATCTTCACATCGTGCGAGCCGTACTCTGGAGCTGCTGGGACAGGTAAGTATAACCCCCCTCCTCCTCAAGATAGTGTCTGGTGCAGGTGTGGGGCCGGAGCGCGGCTCTGGCCCCACACACGTGCACCTGCGGCAGCACGGATTCGGTGGGACCCTTCACCCGCCGGATCCGTGCTGCCGCTAGTGTGAAAGAGGCCTTAGTCAGCAAGTTCACTGAACTCACAGTGCACGGAAGGCAATCCTCTGTATACAATATCTAAGTGTGTAGACTCTTAAAATACTTCAACCTGCAGCAACTGTCTCTAAGATTTTATATCATAAAAAATCTGAGTATTTTGTGTCAACAGGCGCTCTCTAAACGAGTACAGAGTGTTTGCACTGACAGTCGCTTTGCAATGTCCCCTGGGTGCTCTGTCGGGAGCGGTAAAGCTTTCTATTCCACCGCTGAAATCCAATGAATTATTTCCATCTCTCACTTGGCATTATACGTTCCAGCAAAGCTTCTCCGTGTCCCCTGGTCTGATTCACATTCTGCGACTGTGTCTGCATATCAAGAAGTTCTTCCACACATTGTATGTGTCTGCATTATAAATAACATTGACAGGCACAAGTCTCGTTCAAGGCTGACCCCTGGACCGCAGGGCTTTGGAGAGAGGACTTTAGTCTGTACCTCTGGTTTTATTAAAATGCGGATGTCAGAGATATGTCAGAAGATTTCACTGCTCTGCTAAAGTTATTCCAAACAGCAGCTCTGGGAGCGTATCCTTTCTCAGGGGCCGTGTCACTTCTGCTGCAGCTCTGGGGGCATGTCCTTCCTGCTGTAGCTCTTTCTCTGTAAGGGTACGTTCACAGGAGGTTTTTCTGTGCCGAAAAAAAAAATTGATTTGGTGCGGAATCCGCACCAAGATACTCTGTGCATACATACAAGTAGATCCAGCTGGTGGTAGTTGAAGGATGGAAGTGGGCATGTGCGACCACCTCAATAAGGCCTCATACATACAACCTGTGCATTGCAGTGTGCAATGCATGGGCACCGAATGTGTGCCCGCCGTCTACAGATGTGGACCCATTCACTTGAATGGGGTCCACAATCCGTATCAGACGGTCCGCACAGTGCGGAGTCACGGACAGAAAACCCAAGGAAGCACTCCGTAGTGCTTCTGATCTGTGCCTCCCTACTGTTCAAGTGAATGGACTGTTTGCAGGCCACAATATGGGCACCGGCCACCTACAACTGTGTGCATGAAGCCTAAGGAAAAGAACTAACAGCAGGTGATACATTTTTAATTACGTGAAAATATAATAGTATTCAGATTCAGGTGCTGGTTTGAAAAACAGAATATTTATTGAGAGACAACCCCTACAAAGAAAAAAAGTCATAGATCCCCATTCTGACAGGTGTTTTATAAAAGAGGACATGCCTTGTTTCACACTTGTTGCAGTTTTTATCTTAGGAGTATATAATATCACAAGAAATGACACAATGCAAATTATGTAGTGATAACAAGTTAAAGGGAGTGTCTCACGTTAGCAAGTGGCATTTATAATGTAGAGAAAGTTAATACAAGGCACTTACTAATGTATTGTGATTGTCCATATTGCCTCCTTTGCTGGCTGGATTCATTTTTCCATCGCATTATACACTGCTCGTTTCCATGACTATGACCACCCTGCAATCCATCACTAGTGGTCGTGCTTGCGCACTATAGGAAAAAGTGCTGGCAGATGCACTTTCCCATGGTCCTGGCCACTAGTGGAGCCAGTGTCTTTTCCAGCCTTGTGTAAGCACGGCTGCTGCTGGATTGCAGGGTGGTCATAGCCATGGAAACGAGCAGTGTATAATGCGATGGAAAAATGAATCCAGCCAGCAAAGGAAGCAATATGGACAATCACAATACATTAGTAAGTGCCTTGTATTAACTTTCTCTACATGATAAATGCAACTTGCTGAAGTGACACAACCCCTTTAATTTCACAACATGATATAATCATTGTGTACAGTATGTGGGATAAAATAACAGCTACAGTACTGACAACAGTGATCACAAAGTGAGCAATTTCCCATCGTCCATACTGACAGGCTGTAGACTGATGCAGGGTCATCAACGTAGCAGTGCTCAGTTGTGTCCTTGCATGGTGATACAGTAAGTATGAATCATGCCATTTGGTTGCAAAAGTAATGAAATTATACAGAGTTATAAGCCTGTTGTATTGATGAAGGATGTACAATATACTGTATATATGGTATACATAGCACTCTGTTAATCACTCCCGAAAGGGATGTGGGCAGTGTTCCCCTCATAAATACAACAGACTCCTACTATGAGTCCATTGTATTCTTTTATCATGCCTATTAGAAAAACAGCAGAAAAATATACTATATTATTTTAGCTAACAGGTGTATAGACCTTTCCCTATAATATACCACCCTTACATATGGCACTTGAAAGTATTTTTGGTCCGCCACGTCTGATCCACAATTGGTGTGTGTTGGATGAGGGCCCATTCACTTCAATGGGGCCGCAAAAGATGCAGACAGCATACCCGTGTGCTGTCCGCATCCGTATAGCTGTTCTGCTAACCCGCTAAAAAATAGAAATTGTCCACATTACGGAAAAGAATAGGACTGTTCTATTATGGGCCAGATGTTCCGTAAAATGTGGAGCACACATATGGCCAGTAACAGTGTTTTGCAGATCTGCAGTTTGCTGTAAGGAATTGATGGAAATGTAACTTTTAATTTGGGCCCGGTTCCTGCCATAAAAAGTCACAAATTTTGACGCACGCACAACGTTTGATAAATGTCACAGATTACGTCAATGCAGAGTCTCGCAAAACTCACTCCACCCCGTGTTCTATTAAGATATAAAAGTCAGCTGAGCTACACACAGTTTGTACAGAATGTATGTATGCAGGGAACTTGTACAGCTGTAAAGTCAGCAATGAAACCATGGCTTTAGGTTTCTAAACATAAACGCAACAACAGATTTTACAGTAGTAAAAAGTCAATACATTTCTGAGACATTTCTCATGCATTAAAAGTTTATGTACATACAACAAACGGGTTAAGCCACAAAGGCTGGACAACAGGTGTGCGAGAGGTATGACTGGAAAACCAGAGTACATTTTGTAGCTTTCAAAGACAAAATCTGAGCATTTCTAGCACACAAGAAACATTGTGCAACCCATACTGAAGAGGCTGCACATTGCAATGTCTTGCGGCAAAGCTTGCAGTAAAACCGGTATACTCAGCAGTGGGTGGAAAGATTGCTAAAAAGGAAGTGGGTCACTTAATAGTATATGGTTATCACATATCACCTATGCCCTTGGCGCCGTCTCTGCCAACTAGTTCACTGCTTTATCAGCAAGTTACGTATTTTACTGTAATCTGTCTAGACAGGTCACTGTAAAACTCAGTAAAGTGACATTAAAAAGGTAAAGCAGTCTTCTTTCTTGATTCTTTTAAAAAGGGTTGTCCCATCACAACTAGTTCACATCCCTGTTACAGATGATATGCCTTGTATGCCAAATTGCTGCATGCCGGAAAGCCGCCAGATACAATTATAGTCAATAGGGATTGGTGGTGATCTGTTGAACCTGTCAATGTCAGATCTGGTGAACGCTGGAAGTCTGTTCTCTGCCAGAAGGGCCTGTCGGAAATGTTTCACAGGATACAGGTTAAGTGTCTGACCGCTGGGGCACTAACCAATATCGAGAACAAGGCCTGTACTTTTTATTTGAAAGGAACGGCAAACAGGCATACATGTCCACTAAAGTCTATAGAACAGTCAGAGATAGGAGTACAAGTGCACCACTACCTCCAGCAGCCCCACAGAATTTAATGGAATGGCTGCACACATGCATGTCCACTGCTCCATTCAAACGAGGAAGCAAGAGCCCCGCTGACAAGACACTTATCAATAACATTGACTATATAGTTAGGGAATCTAATGTCTCATATCTTTGCATTAGACCCTCATTGCCATTTTTAACTAATTGCCAGTTGATTTGTAAAAAGAGTGAAAATAATTTTCCAACTGGAAACCATCAGCAAGCAGAATAAACGCCCCTTTACACCAGGGCTGTGGAGTCGGTAAGCCAAAGCCCCGACTCCAACTCCTCAATTTCCCCTGACTCCGACTCCCTCATAAATGGCGCATGTTTAAGTGATAACTTTACACCAACTTTGCATAAATCAATAGTACAGATATGTCATGGCAGAAAGAGTTTGTAATATATGTTTTACTAGATATCTTTACTCTGAACTTTCAGTATAAGGCTTCTCTGGGTACAGCTCACTAAGGGCCTGATGTATGAAAACTGTCTAGGTCTAAGACTTTCTTTGTTGCCCATAGCAACCAATCAGAGCTCCCCTTTCATTTCTCCAGAGCACTATATGAAATGAAAGGGGAGCTCTAATTGGTTTCTATGGGCAACAAAGAAAATTCTACACCTAGACAGTTTTCATACATAAGGCCCTAGGTGTTTTGCATCAGAAGCATATAGAAGCCATGAGAGCAGCTAACCTCTCCAAACATGAGCTCAGAGGAAACATAAAGCATACTGCAGGTAATCACTCAGAGCTCAGTCGCATCATTCCGTGGGGGTGAGATCACTCCTGCTCTTAGCCAATCAGATAACAGTCTTAATGGTCTGCAGGTTACCATAGAAATCTGTGTACAGTGAGAGACCTGCTGAACGGTCTATAGTTCATGATGTCAAAATGTCATCTTTTAACTGTCCCTTTAGGAGTGATCGCTAACGCCATTGCTCATTCCCATACAGAATTATTGTTTGTAGGCAGCAGAATGCTGTTTAGATGGCATGATCTGCTGCCAGCAACCAATGATTTAGGTGACCGCCTGAATGAGCTTATTACCCAATAAGTGAGTATTCCACTCGCTCACTGGGTAACTGGCAGCACATTTACACCAGCAGTTCATACTAACACTTGTTTGCGATAATCTGCCCGATCCTCGGCCAGTGTTAAGGGCCCATAACTACTGTTTATAATGTATATCTAGTATACTACGAGTATTCCTGATTTAATGAGCCAGGCTGTAGCGGGTATTTATGACTGCCCTGAGTATTCATGTGTTAATGTGCCAGACTGCAGGGGTTCTTAGGTGATAATGAGTAAATGAATCAAACAGCGCACCCCTGTTCTCTAAAAATAGCAGAAGCCATACAAAAACTACAATAAAGCAGCCTTTGTGATGGACACCCTGTAAACAGATTTGCAAATAATTTTCTTACCAGCGACTTCCTTCTAGAATTATCAGCTCTGTTCCTCTGGTTACACCACATGACTCAGACGCCGACTCTCAGAATCAAAGGGTTCAGCCACATGCAGTAGATCAGCTGCGGATTTTCTGCACTGTATCTGGCCGAAATCCAGAGCGGCAAAAATCTACACCAAATCATGCAAACTGTGCGGTGGATTGGCTGCAGATGTCTCCGTGCAAAGTGTGAAATCCTTGGCGGATCTCTGCCACACAAACTGATATGCTAAGTGAAAATCCTCACTTCAAGTGCAGATACTGCAGCAGAACATTTCCAAATGTGGATGAGATTCGGCTTTTTTTTTGCTATTACATACACTGCAAAGGCCGGGGCAGCACGCATACAGTGTCTTCTGTGTGGACCGGATATTGGCTCTCGCTATGAAAATCTCTTGAGTTTAACGCACAGCACTTTGGTTCCAGCAGGAACAGATTGAGAACTTAAAGGGGCCCTGGAAAAAAAATCTAAAAGTGGCCCCATGTTGACAGAAGACGGGACGACACATGTAGGAAGGAACAAATGAAGTAGAACAAATTACCGCCCCAGCAAAATACTGACACGCGCATTGCGGTATTCAACCGTATCATTAAATGGGTATTCTCATCTTGAACAATGGGGGCATATCGATAGGGACCCGCACCTATATTGAGAACGGGCCCCCAAAGTGAAGGAGGGTGCACTGTGCACGTGCAGCCACCCTCCATTCATTTGTATGGGGCCGCTGAAAATAGCCAAGCGCTGGCTCGGCTATTTCCGTCGGCTACATAGAAATGAATGGGAGCAGTGGCCGCGAGCGCAGCGGGGAGCTGCGCCTGGTGGTGGCCGGACCCCGGGGTCCTCCAGGAGCAGCGCTCCCCGCTCCGTTCTCGATATAGGTGCGGGTCCCAGCGGTGAGACCCGCACCTATAAGACAATGGGGGCATATCCTAGCGATATGCCCCCATTGTCCAAGATGAGAATACCCCCTTAACTTATCGATGGCAATACAGTTGAATTCAGGAGGGCACCAGCAGTGGCCTGCCAGGTGCAAAAGCACCTGATGTTAGTAGCATTAATTGAGGCTGAAGGCATCAGATCATTATGTACCTGACTAGCGGCCATGAGGAGGGCTTAGAAGGTCCCCCTGGACATCTGCCCACTGGGAAATTTCCCTGTAAGGTCTATGACCAGTCCACCACTGAGCATGAGGTCCATATATTGATGGGACAAACAGCGATGCATGCACACCCATCATATATTTTGGAATATCATCACAGGGGTGTCATGCACACATTGGTATTCATTTTTTAGCGATACGCAATTCACAGACCTGCAAAATACGAATGCTGACTTTTTTGCATCCGCATTTTTCTGGACCCATTGACTACAATGATTCGTTGGTCCGCACAAGTAAAGGACACGTTCTATCATTTTGTGGAACAGACACATGGATGCGGATCATCCACAAGAAGACAGAATGTCCACAACATATGGACCATGGGTCTGAAAATAAATCACATACGGCACACGGACCACATCTGTACTTTGCAGATCCATGAACTGCGGATAGCAAAACAGATATGATCGTGTGCCTTACAAAGAACGGTAGCAGTATTCAGTCCCACTTGCAATGATCTAGCGATGTTATGCGTCCATCAAAAAGACTGACTTCGCTGACAATCACTAAACAAGAAGGGCAGAAACACAAAAAATTGTCACAGGAAATGTGCTCAACAAGAAGACCCCTTTCCATATGTCCTATTATGGTACACTAGCTGAAGGACCTGGTTTCATTTAATGTTTGTGTGTGTTGTTAAAAGATATCAAGAGTGACCTCTACAGTGCCCGCCCCTTAACAGTGACCTCCACAGCAGCCCGCCCCTTAACAGAAACATCCACAGCGACAAACATGAAGCAGCACCCCCGATCCCCATGAAGCCACACCACTAAACATGAGGCCACGCCCCCTGGCTCTGTAACGACACGGAGGAGAAGGTGTCTTAGTGAGCGTGAGCTACTGAAAGGGTGGACATCCCTACATCTCTCCAGGCACTGCGCCGGCCAGAGGACAGGGAGCCAGAAAACCGGACTGTCCAGCCTAAAACCGGACGTCTGGCCACCCTAACATCAGCCTGCCCCTAGGGTGGTCAGAGGTCCGGTTTTAGGCTGGAAAGTCTGGCTTTCAGACTCCCTGTCCATCGTCTGGTGCAGGGCCTGGAGAGACACAGGAATGTCCACCCTTTCAGTAGCTCACGCTCAGATAGCTTCTCCTCCATGTCTTCATGGAACCAGGGGGCGTGGCCTCATGTTTAGGGGTGTGGCTTCATGGGGACCGGTAGCACGGCTTCACATTGGGGGGAGGCTGGACATTCTGGCTTTCAGACTCCCTGTCCTCTGTCATGCGCATGGCCTGGATGGACACAGGGATGTCCTTTTGAACAGCTCACTCTCAGACACCAGCACTGTGCAGTCTGAGCATGAGCTGCAGGGAGAAAGTCACCCTCCCTCCCACCCCTGCAGCTGACAGAAGTTGATTTTTACCTTCATTTTTTCAATCCCCGTCAGATGCGGAGTGGAAGGGGCACGGCCTGACTGAGTCGGGGGCGTGACTCAGTGGGACCTGGGGGTGGGGCTTTTAAGTCCTTCTTTTGAGGGTGGCCTGAATTACAGGTCGATGTCATAGTAAATTTAGGAGAAAACACAGTGGGTAGCAGTTGAAGAAAACATCTTTTATTACTGAACGGTAAATATGTGAAATTTACATTATATGAGGTAATGATTGATGATGAGTTAGTCTAAAACATAAGTTACATTTATGGTAACCGGAATACCCCTTTAACAGTGTCATCCCCAGCGCTCTGCCCCTTTAAAGCAGACCTACAGCAGTGAACTGGGTAGGTTGTTATGGAAACCTGGTGTGTGTGGAGACTAACTGCCAGTGAGCTTCTATTGGCTGATAAGGGTCATGTGACCAGGCTTCTATTGGCTAATGCATTTTTTGGTAATATCTCAGGAACGGTACGTCCTGGACAGCTTAGACCTGTTCTAAAACCTTCCCGGACACCTGATGTACCTGTGTGCCAAATTTCGTGATTGTAGCTGCAACAGTGCGGATTCCTTTAGCGGACACACACACACAGTCAGCTTTATATATTAGAGGACGACATAAATTGAGGTCCCTTACTTGGGGGATATTAGCCAGAGAGGAGAGCCAAGACTCTGCCTGGCCACTTATTACAGTCAGACATTCATCTGAATGTCCAAGATATAATACTACATCTTCCCCTGGAAATAACAGAATTTGGTCGCAGACTTATCAGCTGACTGCATCAGTGGTCAGCAATCTCCGGCACTCCAGCAGTTGTGAAACTACAATTCCCAGCATGCTTCATTCATTTACTATGATAGTTCTTAGAAAAGCAGTGCAAGTATGCATGCTGGGAGTTGTAGTTTCACAACAGCTGGAGTGCCAGTGGTTGCCTAACCCTGCCCTAGGTTCACAGTTATAAAGAGCTGTTGTAAGGAGACAACTCCTTTATCACTGCAGTTCTGTCAGAACAAATTAAAGGGGTTATCCAACCCCTATAATGCCCCGGCCCCTCATACTGGTTATACTTACCCCACTCTCCAGCACCCTCGTCGCTTCTGATGCCCGCAAAACCGCTGCATCTGTCCTTCGCACGGATCAAAACATCCAGTAAAGGTGTGAGAGAGAGAGAGTGTGTGTGTGCGCGTGTGCGTGTGCGTGCGCGCGTGCGAGGGATATGGGGGGAGGGGGGGTGGTTAGCCAGTAGCAAGAAGCAACGGGGACGAACCTCCCTAGTGCCACCCTCAAGTTGCCACTGAAAGGACAAGCCTAATCTGCTGCCAACAAGACACGCCCCCTAAGCTGCAGCCAGCACGACAAGCCCCCCGAATGCTAAGAGGCTCTGGATCCATGCGGGTTGGTTCTAGTTGTTAGAAAGAGATTGTCATGCACTGATTAACTGATTTTCATTTTGTGCATTAGCCATGGGAGAACCCCTTTAAAAAGTGATCATTTTGCTTGTAGTTTATCCGGGCTGTATGACACGGCAATCAATTTAATTACAATTACAAACTGTAGGCAGAATTTCTATGTGAATATAGAAAAAAAAATTCCAGAAAGCTCTCTGCTCCTTTCATGATATGCACGCACCGGCCTAAATCTTTCTGTAATAGAGATTTCTCATGGCTGAGTGCACTGTAATGTTTAGAAAACGCTCTCCTGCAGGGACGGTATGACGCTCTCACAGTATAACCCCCATCAGGAGGATAACAGGGCAATTTATAGAAACCCAGCCAGCAGACAGTGGATAATTCCAGTGTGAGCCCATGGACTCGGCTCCGAAAATTGTCACAGCATTACAATTAACGTACGTACTCTACCATTCATGAGCACAAGACAACTATACTAGACAGAGGGCGACCCCGAGAATCTCCGTAGAAAACCATAAAGCCCATTTTTATGCATTACACTATAGTTTATCAGTTTTCATTTTGTGCTTTTGCACAGGCCTGCTGGAAATGAATGAAGCATTACAATTTGAGATACATAAGGCCATGTTCACATCAGCGTTTAGAAACCTGGAAAAAGGAACAGCCTGCTGGAGTTCACTATATCAGTCATAGCCAGATAACGCCGGGAAAAGCCAGATCCCTATTGACTACAATGGGATCCAGCTGCTTTCCGGCATGAATGCCGACTTCCGATGGAAAAAGCCGTGTTAGAAAATGTCCAGATCCCATTGTGGTCAATGGGGATCCGGCGGCTCCCAGCAGTTTCCAACTATGCAATCGCGGACAAGAATAGGCGCTTTCTATTATGGTTGCGGACATGTGTGGTCCTTCAATATGTTGGAATTGCTCTGATATTATTTAGTGTTTTTTACCAACCTCCCACCCAGAATACTGATATAGCTGGATGGGCGTTTATTTATTCATGGTTGGTATTTGCTTGTGTGCTACTGAGGAGCAAACCAATAGTATTGTGGTGTACCATCGTATGATGCACTGGTTTGAGCTATGTGGTGGGGGGCTGACTATATTGTGAGTACATATACGGCATATTTGTATGATTTTATTTTACAAAATAAATACAATGCAACAGCACTCTGCGAACCAAATAAAGTCCAAAAATGCCATAATAATATAAAAGATTTTGATGCTAATGCTGCACTCATTTAGTAAATTTGAGATTCTTGGCAAATATATTTTGTACAAAATTATCTGGGCCCGTCTGCCACACGTCAAGGCGATGATTTTATTTTAATTGTATTTTTATGATGTAATAAAGAACATATTCATACTTGATGTGTGGTATTGTATTTTTGGTGGTTTGTGCATTGTCACCACAGTGGTTTATACCATTTTGGCGGTTGATTGTCTGCTGGGGAGAACAGGACAGACAACCCTTTTGTGGAATTTTTATGTGTTTGTGGATGGACCATCACACTTCCGATCTTGTGGCGACTGGAACCGGAGGAGAAGAAAGCTCAATGCTGGAGCCAGAGCCTTTTGAGTGCACAGAAGGTGGAGCTTCACTGTGAAGTGTCTTGCTCGTTCAGTCGCTTATCTGCTCTAGTGACAACTACACCATCCAACCAGGAGACCACTACAGCCGATGCCTGCGGAGCAGTTCAATGCAGAGGGCACTTCACAGTGAAGCTCCACCCTGGGCACTTGCAGGAGCAGAGTCTGGCAAAATAAAAAAAAAATCATATTCTTACTAATCCCGATAATAAAAACTCAACAAAAAAGTATGTTTCTGCTGCTTTCCCTAGCTTCTACTCTCAGTAGTTTAAGGCTAGTTTTACACTAGCACTAGACATCTCCGGCAGGCTGCCCAGTGCCCACCAGCCCCATTAATGGCTGTGAAACTAGTCCAACAATTAAAAAACTGCTGACAGATTAGATTTCATTCCAATATTAGTAGATTAGGAAATATCTGAACAAGTTAATGGAGACATAACGGTCAGTATGACAGCCACCCCTACCCCATTAACTCAAAAGTCTCCATGTAAACTCGCTGGCGCTATACAGACCTAAAACTAATAATGGACGGCAGCACAGCTCCAAACTGTAAGGGGATAGGATCATCTTATTCATTCCCATAGGAGCGCTGGCTGATATCCATTCTTCAATAGTAATGTACAAGGATCATCAGTGTGCAAATCGTTAGGAAAAACAGAGATCAGTATTCCTCCATTTATTGACCACCACATGTAAAACTGGCAACTTATAACATGAGCTGATAATGTCATTTACACCTACAGGGCGCGTTCACATGACCGGATGTATTTTGCAGTCCTCAAAAAAATACTGATTATATCCGTGTTGCATCCGTTTTTTTTCCTTTGGTGGATCCATTGTAACAATGCCTATTCTTGTCTGCAAAATGGACAATAGGACATGTTCGATTTTCTATTTTTTTTTATTTTATTTTTTTGGCGGGACAGCGGAACAGACAGACGGATGCGAACTGAATGTATCCATATCCAATCTGCAAAAAATGTGGATCGGATGCGAACCAAAATACGGTCATGTGAATGGGGCCATAAGTAGAGAGGAGTGAACCGATTCACTTCATCAAGCAGAGTTCTATACCAGATACGCGGTGTCCCTGAAGAGGAGGACGCTCCCCTTGCTGCTTGATTACCAGGGCTGGACATCTCAGGACGTGTAGTGGTGCATGCGCGGTAGCTGCTTCAGTAGCGGAAGCAAGAACTTCTGTGCTTACGCCTCTAATCGGGGCAATGGCAGCAATCCATTATACAGCTAGGGTTTAGGAGCCATATCAACCCGGACCGTGCATGCAAAATATAGTATATAAAGATCTAACTTGTCGGGAGATGAGCTCAGGACTCATCTCAAGTGGCAGGGACAGTACACTAACTGGTCCTGATGTGCAGGGCATGCGCAGTGAAGCTAGGTGTATTGTTCTCAGCTTCAATGTAGTAATGGGTATGTACCCTTTGTTACACTGTGCTTCAGCTGCATGATGGCATGCTGGTGGTCTAGTGAGCCCAAACCAGGTCACAGGGACCCTTCAAAGGGAACAATTTAATGCATTCAACAGTAGGGCATATAAATGACAGACTCGAAGCTTGGGCTCATTAACCATAGCTATAAAGTCTACTGAGCGCTAGCCGTCAGGCTGAGGAACTGACGCCTTTCTATGACAGGTTTAGCTGTGCTATATCAGGTTTAGTCGTGCGGAGCAGGTACTGTCAATGTGCCATGCCCAGGTTTAGCTGAGCACAGCAGATATGGCCAATGTACTATGCCAGGTTTAGCCATGCAGAGCGGGTACGGTCAATGTACTATGCCAGGTTTAGCCATGCAGAGCGGGTACGGTCAATGTGCTATGCCAGGTTTAGCCATGCAGAACGGGTACGGTCAATGTGCTATGCCAGGTTTAGCCATGCAGAGCGGGTACGGTCAATGTGCTATGCCAGGTTTAGCGGAGCAGAACGGATACAGGGTCAGCTAAGGCCCCTTTCACACGAGCGTGACAGATTAGGTCCGGATGCGTTCAGGGTGCGTTCAAGTTCAGTCAGTTTCGTCTGGGATTGCGTTTAGTTGTTCAGTTTTTTCCGCGCGGGTGCCATGCGTTTTGATGCGTTTTTCACGCGCGTGATAAAAAACTGAAGGTTTACAAACAACATCTCTTAGCAACCATCAGTGAAAAACGCAATGCATCCGCACTTGCTTCAGGATGGAATCCGTTTTTCACTGAAGCCCCATTCACTTCTATGGAGCCAGGTCTGCGTGAAAAACACAAAATATAGAACGTGCTGTGTTTTTCACGCAACGCAGAACTGGTGTGTGAAAAAAACCGCTCATGTACACAGACCCATGGAAATGAATGGGTCAGGATTCAGTACGGGTGCTACGCGTTAACGTCACGGATTGCACCCGCGCGGAAAACTCGCTCGTGTGAAAGGGGCCTAATAGTCCTGCATGTATACCTTTAGCTCCGCTCAGCTAATCCTAGAGAATATAGTCAATTTAAAGGGCAGTTGAAATCAGGACTTTATGCCTTTAGTAAAAAGGCAAAATCTGTTAAAGTATATTAGAAAATGATTTTTAGGACATTTGGGAAATTTTAAAAATAAGTTGAATAAAAGTTTATAGTTACTCTTTAAAGCCTCTCCCACAGAACATTTCTGAAGCAGACAAGAACCGATTACGAAACGGAAGAGACCGACTGACAGAATAACAAATTGTCTGAAGACTTAGAACAATAGACAATGGATAGTCACACCGTGCAAACACTCAGCTGTTTATACCTCGGCAGATAAGCCGCATTATTTCATCTCTGGCTGTATCTGGAGATTAACAGCATAACCCTCCTCTATAATAATATGAGCTGGTAAAAACCTACTTAACAAGGTCAGCTTAGGCAATACCAAACCCATCTATTCTACTGCTCATGAGAAGCTGCGAAATGTGAATGGGAGCAAAAAAGAATACCCATCCATGAAGAATGAACTGGTACTATTGTGTAATGTTTCCACCTATGAGTAGATAACGACTACAAAGAAAGAGGCAAAAAGTATAAATCTGTCAACAACTGCCATGAAATAGAGCAGACAGTACAGGCCTAACGTTACCCCAAGTATGCAAGTAAATGTAAGAACTTTCTTTGACTAAAAATCTAATCCATACATCAGGCTGTTTCTGCAGAAAGTGCATGGATTTATGGAAAACATATCTAAATAGAAGGAAGAAAAATCTGCAGCAGTTCTGCTTGTGTGAATACACTCAAGGATCTTTTTTGACAATCCAACCATAAAAGACGTCATTGCAAGTTATAAGCCCAGAAAACTGCTGACAGCACCGTTTAGGAACACATTATGATCCCTGCCCTTTGCTGGGTGACTTCCCCAGTGTCTAGTCAGGAAAAAGGGATGGGCTGGGAAGCATCAAGTGCAGATAATCTTAACCCCCTAACTGTTTTGCCAGAGTGGAGATCCAGCAGTGAGAAAGGTAGCTAACCGGAAGGGGGGGCTGCTTTAGATGCTGCTACCTCCTGAATGGTATTAGCTAGAAACATGCAACTGATCTTGTTTGAAAGCAGACATTCCACAACTCTCAGACAATACAAGTTACAGAAATATGTTCAGGACTAAGACAGATATCACTGATAGAAATAGAGATGCTGTGAATGCAGCTGAAAATGAAAGTATAAACAGGTTTTAGTCGCAATTATTCCAGACTTGATTTCTAACAGTGATTTTTCCTTTGTTGCTTGGACTTTAGCTTTTGGTATTGTATGAAAGCCTGGACTGTCAGCTTTCAAAGAAGACCAGTTGAATGTTTCTAGCTACCATTGAGGAGATATCACCATCTAAAGCAGCCCTCCTCCCTCCAGGTAGCTACTTTTCACACTGCCCGAGCGGGAGTCGGGCAAAACAGTTAGGTGGTTAAAGAGTAACTAAACTTTTTTACAAGTTTCTCTTAAACTGTTCTAAATGGCTCCAAAATAATTAATTTATACAGTATATTACAAAAATTATGTTGTTTTCCATAATAAAAAAGGACCCAAAGCCCTGGATTTTACCGCTTCTTAAAATCATCATTCTGGTACAGCGTTGGCTTGGTACTGGTGTACGGATTTCTTGCTGCTGTGGAGAACACTGCAGAGGATGCAGCACAGATGGCTGCTCCTGCCTGTACTCACCACAAGCTAATTCTGGCACAGCACATCAGTACCCTGTGCCATAGTGCTAGGTCAGGGTGGGCTCCACAATACTGTTACACATGCTTATCACACCACTAATAGATCTCACCTCTTAACTGAGGCCCAGGCCTGGGATGAGCCTTGGGTTCCCACTGTCACCTCCCTCTAGGATCTAGGCCTGTCTCTCCCCATACTACTTGTGGAAGTGCTTGTGCTCCCTCGTCTTCTCCTGCTTGATGCCCATCAGGCTCTGCCTTAAGTCCCCCGGGTTGGGAGGGAAGCCCGGTTCTTTCTTCAGGATCATGTCTGCTGTAGCCAGTAGAAGAGTCGGTGGCAGTGACCTGTGTTTCACATTCCCTGGGACACGACGAGCCATGGAGCTGACTTTCCTTTCTAGTATGCTAATGTTCAGCCCCTTTCCGCCGGTCACTACCAGTTGGGCCTTCCTCCTTCCCAGGCGGACTTACTGAAGAGCCTGAAGCAGGAGTCTTCTCCTGGGGAGCACAAGCACTTCCACCAGTACTATGGGGAGAGACAGGCAGAGATTCTGGAGGCTCATCCCAGGTAATTCAATCGTTTGTGCTCACACAAAAATTATTGTTTACTGGCAGCAGATCATGCTCTGTATATACGATCTGCTGTATAGCTCTACAGGAAGCAGCTGCTTTAGGGCCCAAACTTAAAGGAATACTGAAAGATTTTACTGTCAGGGTCCCCTCAAAAGTATTTAAAAAATGACATTATATACAGTGACACTATAAGAAATGGATGGAGAGTCTGCCAGGCAACGTCTGAGAGAGCGATCTTGACTAGCCACAGATGTTGGGGTTGCGAAGAAGTTGCTAGAGGGGCCCTGTTCAAAAATTTGCGGTGGGGCCCAGTCATTTGTAGTTATGCCACTGATGAGTTCTATATAAAGCTAAGAACTTATTACAAAACCAAAATGAATGAGAGGTTGTCAGCCACGCCACCAGTCCTGAACAGTCCTGACTTGTTACAACATATGCATTAAGGGTATAATTAAAGGATAATGGTATTTGCTAGTTAGAACTATTAGAACAGTTTAAAGGTATGTTTTATTATAGTCATTAATCTACATGCAATCCTTCTCCAATGTAGGTGGAGACAGTCCAGAACGTACGGAATGAAACCTTCACATAGTCCACCTACTTCCTTTTCCAAGTGTCATACTACAGCAGAGGCTTGTTCCAGAACCATATAAATGTGTACCAGTATTTCAATATCAAAGTTATTCAGATCAAGGGTTGAGCTACAGGAAATGAGAAGAAAGGGATTCTCTGTGAGCTCAGCTACATATCACTTCACCTTTAGCTTGATGCTGACAAGGGAGAACAAGGAACAAGAGGGTTGCATTGAGCAGGAGGACCTTGTGTCATCCTTCATATCTATGCTAAATCCTGAGCAAACAGAGAATAGAAAGGAAACAAACACACTGGATGAACTCACTTACCCTCCTGGCAGGGCTCCAGTCTCAACAGAGAACTTGCGCTGGGCTCTCAACTCCTACATCTCACGTACACAGATGTCTCACTTTTCACCCCATTTATATCTTAATAAGGACAGACAAGTGGTGACATATTGTTAACAGTGCAATCACTGCACTTTGTCCAGTAAGCCAATCTGCAGTACTTGGTTCTTTCAAAGAAGAAAAAAATGTGTCCCATAAATGTGGCAAAACCAAGGCTACCAGGCAGGTCCTACTACTACACTGGTATAAATACAACACAGTGTGAAGCTGCAAAGTTATGAGACACGAGGATGGATACTGGGCCTTTTAGGCCTATATTACATTTTCACAACAGCTTTGCCAATGCAGATTTGTCATGCAAACCAAAAGACCAGGACTATATGAAATTCCACTGGTGACTGTATTAGGCCCAGATCACATCAAGGGTTGTCCAGGATTATTATTCTCCTCAGGATAGGCCATCAAAATCAAATCAGTGGGTGTCTGACACCTTGTACCCCCACCAATCAATTGTTCCTGAGTAGCCAAGTCATTCCTAGAAGGTTTTGGTTAATTTTACCAACATGAAAACAACAATTTTACCAGTCGTTAGTCTCACAAAACGATCTGATATCACACACAAATCAGGTATGCCATCTAACAAAAAACAATTGTTTCAACATAGCTACGTACTAATATTCCAGTGCATGGGTTCCACCGATGAGGAAACTGTAGCAGCAGTGAGATACAAGCTGCTCGAGGGATTTCATATAATCAATGCTTTGCCACCTCCAAGCAACATGCACTCACAAGTCAAGACCAATACAATCAACTCTGTTCTACTTGACTAGAATCCGGTTTCCAGGCCACCTTCTCATAGATGTGAAAGAACAGACAATATAGTCCCAAGTGAAGTAGTACTAAATATTCATGAAGAAAGCAACACACATAAATAAAGGGATGTTTTATCTCATTGCAATGCCTGTGCTCTACAGAAGCTGTACTGCTAAACCATCAATAAACTATATCCATGATGTGGTGATGTTGCATCTTCTATCTGTGCCAGTGGAAAAAAAGGAAAAAAAAAAAAAGAAAAATACAAACTGAACTAAAAGCAAGATCATTCCAAAAAGCCAACTAACCAACTTATACAGTAGGCAAAGTGTTCTAAATATTTTATGCTGAAGCCCCATCTCCGATTTCTGACCAATTTAAAAGGTTTTTCCAAGAGTTGGATATTGATGACCTATCCTCAAAATATCATCAATATCATATCAGTGGGGGTCCAACTCCCAGCACCCCTGCCCATCAGATGTCTCAAGAGGCCGTGGTCTTATCCTAAACTAATGATGTTAATTTGGTCACATGGCCTAGACACAGGGGCATGAGCTGCTATACCAAGCACAGCCTCTATCAAATAGATGGCACTGTGCTTCATAAGGTTTGAGGAGGCTGCAGCACTCATGGGCGTGCCATGGTCTCTGTAAAGAGCTAATCGGCAGGGGTCCCAGGTGTTGGACCCCCGATGATCAGATACTGATAATCTTTCATGAGGATAGGTCATCAGTATCAAAATCTCAGAAAAAAAACCTTTAATCCACCAATAAAATACTTCTCTCAGCACTGGAGAAGATGGGTACTCAAGGAATATGTTGCACATACAACTCATATGAAACTAAGACAGACAAATCAAATGAAAGCATCTATAAGGTGACCACAAAGGGCCACCAAAACCACCTTTCCTGCATTGTTTCCAAGTTTATATTTTAGGACTAAGTGATGCAAAGGTATGACCACATGGCCACATGGTGTACCACCAACCAACATATAAACGGGGCCAGGGAAAGGGGTAGTAACCCTGCCAAATAACTAGTTTTTTATCTATAAATCAATAGTACAAGCACAGAGAATACATTTTGTAATAAATCTTTCTCCACTTATCAGACTTCTCATAGATCCTGACTCCTGCACCGATCACTCAGTCTGAATTCACTGGTGAAATCTGTCTTCAAAGAAGCAGGAATGAAGATAGATTATCAGCGTCACTGATATATCAGGTTACTGCAGTTGCTCATAGAAGTCTATGGACAAAAGAAGGGGAATGGAGCAACAAGTGAGAGATGACAGGAGGCAAGACAGAAGGAGTGGCCCACTGCTGCTAGTAGTAAGTGTTCTGCTACCTCACCCCTGTGCTGAATTCCCAGCAACACTTGTCATTACTGCTTCATAATGTCCTCCATCCTGCTGCTCCTGTGAATGTGAAAGACCGAGACAGGAGGATCTCCTCTTCTCTATGTGTGCAGTATATGGGAGACATCACATCAATTAGCCTCCGCACCAGTCTCCATCTACTCTGGAGCAGAATTCAAGGAAAACTGTCAATTAGAGATGGAGTCTGCAGAGGGAAACTACTTAAAACTTCCCCACTACATGTGCCAATCTTCTCCTTCAGGCTCAGGTTACATATCCATTTTTTATTGTATAATGAATCAGTTTCCAAAGTTACTAAGCTCTCTTTACCACAATGGCAACATTGCTGTACTAGGATTGTAAAATATAGCCACAGGATGACCTTGATGGAATCTTCAATTAAAACTCTCCATAGAACATATTTGTTTCCAACCAGGATCCACCACTTTCACCAACAGCTTCCTATTTTGTTTTAGGGATGCCTTAAACCACGCTCCATATATAGAGGGCATGCCCTAAAATAGAATCCTTCTGGACTTGTATTACCCTCTTAATATCAAATTAAATCTTGAAGAACATTATGGAGCACTTCTTGAAAACGTCGCAGGCTTGGATATCATACTTGGATGTCCATGGCTTGGAGTCTGTCCTTACATCTTGATAGCAGTGGTGCACCACCAATGAGGCTAGGTGAGGCGATTGCTTCAGGCAGCACCAGGTAGGGACAAGAGGGGGGCAGCAGAAGAGGGATTATCTGTTTCGGCAGTATAGTATTGGGAAGCACAGTATGTGGCGTTGTACTGCCCTGTATGCTTTGTAGCTCTGTATGTAATGTTTTCCAAGTATGTCTTTAACAGTAGGGCTGGAGAGAAGTGGCTATGTTAAGAAATTGGCATTGGGGGGGTTTGGGCACCATTTCAGTTTTCCCCTTAGGGAGTAGAAAGGCTAGGTGTACCCCTGACCATTGGAGTCCTTCATTCTTTTATTTCTCTCTCTGGATATATTGATGCTTTTGTTGGGTTTACCACCCCCACCCCCACACTATACTTAATTTGTTTGTGTAATCTTGTTATTCTATACTTGTTTGCCAAACTCCTGCATGGGGACAGTTTGGCGCTTTGTGTATATAATTTTTTTCTCTAATAAGATATGTGAAACTAAACTATAACATTCATACCATGTGCACATGACTGCTTTTCTAATGTTCTAATATGATCAAGTAATACAAAAGACAGAGCAGTAATGCAAATCTCATTGAAGTTCCAGTGACTGGATGGAAAATCTACAAGCAGGTAAGTAAAATATGAATCTGGAAATCCAAATAAGATGTTTTGAACAAGTTGTACAAATATGCGTTGGATGATCCTGGCAATAGACTTCCCATGTGTTAGCCAAGCCGTGGGCTGCGCTGTGACTCATCCAGCGCAGAACAGCTGTCAATGAATAGTACAGCGCTCTCAGCAATTCTTCTCTCAGGTTCACGCTGTGTCATACAACAGGTTGAGCCCCTGTTAGATGGCAGTGGTGCCAATAAGCACACAGAGATAATTGGCCAAGTAGGTGGAATTATATGTGGCTCTATGAATTCTATCACAATGCCACTTCCCATCTGTACATGGAAGGACATCAGAGACAAAAGCTGGAAAACGCTGGCGCCCATCTGATTTTTGGTCTTTTACCTCCAACACCAATATGGAAGTCATGCAGCTCTGAAAATGTCATTAGCATACCGGGCACAGAAGATAAAAGACGCATACAACACAAGAACATAATACAGGACTGGGTTTCCACAGGAAAGGGAAAGATAAAATAAATGATGAGGTTTTACCCATGACAGTTCATGACACTGTGCAGATTTATAAAGGTTCACTTTTGGCAGCACTGAACAGTGATTTTTGGAAGGAAATTATGAAATGAATAAAACAAACAAACATGAATATACTGAATTTAGCAATTTCCTAATTCCTGGCCATTAAAGCACACGCCCAGCTCGTCTTAAATATTATATATAAGTAGCTACCTATGAGTAGTGCTCATCTGTTATGAAGCTTCAGAGATCCATTATTGCATATCTATGAAGATGTACATGGAGTTAGTATGTTCTCTCTGTGTCCGTGTAGGTTTCCTTCAACACTTAAGCAGAATGATAACTTGGTGACCATGAAGTAAAGTATCAAGTAAAGAAGGACCAAACATCTTCACAGCCATGAAGTTACTCTAGGCAGCATGAGTAACCAGAATGTATTGTGGTCGTCTGTTGTCCCAAATGGCTCACAAGTTCTTAGGCTACTTTCACACTAGCGTTACTACGGATCCGGCGGGTGAAGGGGCCAGCCGGATCCGTAGTGATAATACAACTTTGTGGATCCGTAATGAACGGATCTGGTTGTATTATCTTTAACATCTTTTAAACGGATCCGAAATTAACTCCATTGAAAGTCCATAGAGGACGGATCCGTTCACCATTGTGGTCACACCAAACGGATCCGTCCCCATTGACTTGCATTGGGGGTCATTCCGGATCCATCTTGGTGCGGATGCCTGGACCGGAGAGCAGACGGAGCTTCTAGGAGCATTCTGTTGTCTTCAGTTCAGTTTTGTCCCCATTGACAATGAATGGGGACAAAACTGAAGCGTTTTATTCCGGTATTGAGCCCCTATGACGGAACTCAATACTGGAATTCAAAAACGCTAGTGTGAAAGTAGCCTTAGTGACTCAACAAGTGGTCTCATTCTTAACCTCAGCAATCTTACTACAGAGGACTTCATATACAAGACTTTCCTGACAGGATCTGCGAGAGACTAAATTAATTCCTTTCCCAATTTTCATTACAGAGGTGGCTTCAGATGCATATGACCCTAAAATGAAACCACAATAACCCATTAGTCCTCCACTGCATTAAGGGGTACCACTCGAGCATCGAACCTGGAGAGCTATTTGGGGTACAATTAATCTCAAATGCCTACTTGGATTCAAAGGTTGGGATCTCCGCATTCCCATAGAGCAGTTCCTTTTCTTTTGGGGCTATAGAGTGCTGTATGCCATACCACCACTGGTGCTAAAATAAAAAGGAATGTGAGAACCAAGAGAGAGAGCACTAGTTTAACGTCTACCGATTATGATCGTTTTAAACTGGTCACAAAGTGTACCCATTACTCCAGCACAATGTCCATCAGACCAGCATTAAAAGGAACAATATGATGCCCTCTGAATGCAGCATAATGTAGAAGCAGCACTTTATGTGTTATATGTCTAAGGGCATCTGTCAGCAGATTTGTACCTATGACACTGGCTGACCTGTTACATGTGCACTTGCCTGCTGAAGACATCTGTGTTGTTCCCATGTTCATATATGCCTGCATTCCTGAGAATAATGTTAATAATGTTAATGTAAAGTTTTAATATATGCAAATGAGCCTCTAGGAGCATCGGGGGTGTTATCGTTACACTCTGCTCTCTCTGCAACTGCCACACCCTCTCCACTCTGACTGAGTGCCAGGAAGTGTAAATGTGAATACACCTGCCTGGTCCTGTCGAGCAAAGTGGAGAGGGTTCAGCAGTTGCAGAGAGAGCAGAGCCTCTAGGTGTAACGGCAACGCCCCTGTTGCTCCTTAGAGGCATTTGCATATAGTAAAACATCATTTTTCACAGCAATGCCGGCACATATGTACATGGGACCAACACAGATGCCTTCAGCTGCCAAGAAGGTACATAGGTACAAATCTGCTGACAGATGCCCTTTAAAATACAGATTCTCAGAACTTGTAGTGTACAACTAGCAAGGAGTGTGATGATATTCATAATATATGAGCAACGGTCCCGCTCACCCCACCTCACTCCTCCCTCCAGTCACTGTGCAAAATCTGTCAGTCAGTAATATGGAAGAACTGTCAATCAGCAGTTGGAGGACAGGGGAGCGTGCATAACATGAATAATATAGGACTCCTCTCTGGCAGCAGAATATGAGCTGCAAAAATTAACATTCAGGTTCTGGAAATCTGCTGCATTTAACACACACGTGGCAGATCTCTGAAGTCAGCGCATCTGTCATAACTTGATGCTACTATCCGAAAAGGCACATCTGAAAAGTTTCCTCCAATATATCTACATACATAAGCAGCAACATAACGAAACTATAGCAACAGCTTGATCTATTCTACACACCAGTTAAATAGACTGGAAACAAATTCATAATACAACCTGAAGAGGCTGAAAATCTAACTTTAGACTAGTAAGGACATACTCCAGGCAATGAAAAGGTTAAAATGAAAGATCTTCAGAATCAAACGTCCTTGCTCAGTCACTAGGGAAATCCTTGCTTTTAGCCAGATCATTTTTATAGTCTCCTCTATGGCCAGTGTCAATTTCTGCTTCAGTAATCTGTAGAATGGGTACCAGAAGTGACAGCCCCAACATCCGCCTTTCAAAAGTCCTAACACCCCCCCCCCCCTCCTTTGGGGAGACGACCTCTGCTCCTTGATTTTTTTTTTCCTTAATGCCAAGCATCTGATCTGTAATTCTCTCAGCATGTTCTGAGGACGCATATCTGAAATTCAGCTAGATTACAGCTATATACATACAGTACTCATTTGCACTGCTAAATTGCTACAACGTGGGAATTCAGATAATCATCCCTACATATGCGTGTGCAAATCTAACTATTTATAGGGACCACTCTTCTGATAGTCGAAAAAAACTGATTTAAAGAATGCAAAAAAAAAAAAAACAAACACTACACTCATTGCCAATGAACCATGAAAACCGAACATAAATTTTAGGACAGGATATTCTATAAAGATCTGATCAATGGTGTGTTCACAGACTTAGGCCCCATTCAGACGACCGTGTTTCACTGTACGGCGGCGGCCTCAGGAAGCGCACGGCGTCATAGCAACCAATGACAGCGTGCGCTCCCGTCCTCTGGGGCAGCACAGGCCGGGTTTTCACGGCCCGTATACGGTCATCTGAATGGGGCCTAAGGCTACTTTCACACCAGCGTTACTGATGGATCTGGCAGGGTTCAGCAAAAACGCTTCCGTTACTGATAAAACAACCATCTGCATCAGTTCTGAACGGATCCGGTTGTATTATTTGTAACATAGCCAAGACGGATCCGTCATGAACTCCATTGAAAGGCAATGGGGGACAGATCCATTTTCTATTATGTCAGAGAAAACGGATCCGTCCCCATTGATTTGCATTAGGGGTCATGACTGATCCGTCTTGCTCCGCATCCCATGATGGAAAGAAAACTGCAACATGATGCGGTTTGCTCTCCGGTATGAGAATGGAACAGAATGCATTTTGGAGCATTCTGTTCAGTTACGTTTTGTCCCCATTGATAATGAATGGGAACAAACCAGAAGCGTTTTTATTTCTGGTACTGAGACCCTATGACGGATCTCAATACTGGAAAATATTAATGCTAGTGTGAAAGTAGCCTAAGGAATAACCAATCTCATAGATAGCTATGATCAACTGTCATACAAACACTTGTTTCTGATAACTGCCCAACATCCATGTGGATTCTGCACACGGGTCCAGACCCATTCAACTTGGTCAGTCCACACCGCAAAAAAGTAGTGCATGTATTACTTTTTTGCAGTGCGGAGGCACGGACAGAAATCCCAAGGAAGCACTCTGTGGTGCTTCCATGCCGCCGTTCTGCACAATCTTCTGTATTATGGACCCATTCAAGTGAATAGATCCGTGATGCGGGGTGCACATGGCCAGTGCACATGTATTGCGGCCCCGCTGTTTGCGGGCAACAGCAGTGTGCATGAACCCTGAACTTGACGCACACATGTCTTTTTTTCAACTAAACAAACTATGTAACTATGCGGTCTGCACACTTTATCCAGCCCAAAACGGAAGCAATTAGAAAAATAACTCCTATGTTCTATGAAAGATTTCTAAAGAACATTTTACAGCCTTATACAGACATCTCCTGATTTATTATTCACTCCTGAGTTTAGTGTTCCTTTTATATAGTTACCTTTTCACTCTGCAAAACTAGATTACTGAGGGAAAAGGAGAGCCATCTACTGCGCTGTTAGCACATATTTAGCATCGACAGCAAGACTTATCTGAAACCACAGCCACCAAAAACACACTGCTCGAAAACAAGACATTAAAGGGAGTCCTTCACCTGTTTTACACCAATATAACTAACAGCAGTGCCCCACAGAAGATTGTATGCACATCCCAGACATACCTGTGTGCACTGTGTGTGTGTATTACATGTCACATCCCAGACATACCTGTGTGCACTGTGTGTCTGTATTACATGTCACATCCCAGACATACCTGTGTGCACTGTGTGTGTGTATTACATGTCACATCCCAGACATACCTGTGTGCACTGTGTGTGTGTGTATTACATGTCACATCCCAGACATACCTGTGTGCACTGTGTGTCTGTATTACATGTCAAATCCCAGACATACCTGTGTGCACTGTGTGACTGTATTACATGTCACATCCCAGACATACCTGTGTGTACTGTGTGACTGTATTACATGTCACATCCCAGACATACCTGTGTGTACTGTGTGACTGTATTACATGTCACATCCCAGACATACCTGTGTGTACTGTGTGTCTGTATTACATGTCACATCCCAGACATACCTGTGTGCACTGTGTGACTGTATTACATGTCACATCCAGACATACCTGTGTGCACTGTGTGTGTGTGTATTACATGTCACATCCCAGACATACCTGTGTGCACTGTGTGTCTGTATTACATGTCACATCTCAGACATACCTGTGTGCACTGTGTGTCTGTATTACATGTCATATCCCAGACATACCTGTGTGCACTGTGTGTCTGTATTACATGTCAGATCCCAGACATACCCGTGTGCACTGTGTGTGTATTACATGTCAAATCCCAGACATACCTGTGTGCACTGTGTGTCTGTATTACATGTCACATCCCAGACATACCTGTGTGCACTGTGTGTCTGTATTACATGTCACATCCCAGACATACCTGTGTGCACTGTGTGTCTGTATTACATGTCACATCCCAGACATACCTGTGTGCACTGTGTGTCTGTATTACATGTCACATCCCAGACATACCTGTGTGCACTGTGTGTCTGTATTCCATGTTCAGGAAAAGCACTTTAAGGCTTCATTTACACGTCCGTATTTTTCTTTTCCAGATTTTCGGTCCGTTTTTGCGGATCTGTGTTTCCGCAAAAACCTTCCGTTTTTACCAATTATACATCCGCATCCGTTCTGTTTTCCGCAAAAAAAGGAAGGAGGAATATATGTTGGTAGGGTATTTCTTTCTATTGCCTGGAAACGGATCCGCAATTGCGGATGATATGCGGATGACATATTGATGCATTCCGCATATCATCCGCATTTTTTGCAGACCCATTGACTAGAATGGGACCACGGACCGCATATGCGGACAAAAATAGGACAAGCTCTATCTTATTTGCGGATCCGCATAACGGAACGGAACAATGGATGCGGACAGTATACGGAGTGCTGTCCGCATTTTTTCAGGACCCATTGAAATGAATGGATCCGCATCCTATCCGCATGATTTGTGGATCAGATGCGGATCGGATCAGGAAAGAAAAACAGGACGTGTGAATGGACCCTAATTCTGCTGGAAAACAGCTCCCAAGTGCCCAAAGCAAACCAGACTGAAGAGGGGAGGGCTGCTTTAGCTGCTCATATCTTGGGATTGGTAGCAGATAGAAAAATGGTTCTGACCTTTTATGAAAGCTGACATTCCAAGCTTTTAAATTATACCAAAAATTTTAAATTGGTAAATGATACCAAAATCAGAATTACATCCAGTATATCAGAAGATAAAGCTGTTAGAAATCGAGTCGGGAGAGAAAGCTGTTTTTAGTTTCACTTTCAACCGGGCACTTGCGAGCTGTTTTCCTGCAGAATAAAAGTGCTTTTCCCTGAACATGGAATACAGACACAAAGTGCACACAGGTATGTCTGGGATGTGTATGCAATCTTCTGTGGGGCAGTGCTCTTAGTTATATAGGTGAAAAACAGGTGAAAGACTCCCTTTAAAGGAACACTTACATCACACATCAGATCTCAATGAACAAAAACAAACCTTTAATGATATAAATTGTGCAATTTTTTCAGAACAAAATGAATTATCAACAAGCAAAGTAATAAAAATCAAAGTAAAAAAAATAAAAAACATGGACAGATCCAATCTGTGTGGATTTTTATAATGCAGCTAGATAGTGTGTATGGCTCCAATTTGCCTGTATGCACTCCTAACAACGTTAGCCATGCTCTTCATGAGGTGACAGATGATGTCCTGGGGGACCTCCCTCCATACTTGGATCAGGGCAGCAACAAGCTCCTGGACAATCTGTGCTGCTACTTGGCAGTGCTGTATCCACTGCTACAGAATATCCCAGGGCTTCTCAATTTGATTCAGGACTGGGGAACGTGAGGGTCACTCAACGGAATCAATGCCAATGACATCCAGGAACTGCCTACATATTCTAGCCACATGAGGCCAGGCATTGTCCTGTAGTAGAAGGAACCTAGGTCCCATAGCAACAGTGTATGGTCTGACAACGGCTCTGAGAATTTCATCATGCTGACCAACAGCGGTCAGGCTACAGTTGGTCATTATGAGGAGATTTGTGTCATCTCTCCTAGGCTATGCCACACCAGGCCATCACTGACCCACTGCCAAAACGGTATGTTAGACGATGCAACAGGCAGTATAACATTCATCAAGGTGTCTCCAGACTCTCAAGTCTGTTACATGTACTACCTATGCAACTTGATTGGGCTGCAAGTGCCACTCATGCTACCGGTAGAGTCAAGAACACTAGCAAAACCCCAAACACCACAGTTAGGCCCCATTCACACGACCGTATGTTCATTTCCATATGTTATCCGCATTTTGGCGGATAAGATACGGAACCATACAGACCCATTCATTTTTCCATAGGAGAAAAAAAATGCGGAATGCACACCATGTGCCTTCCGCATCCGTATATTACGGAAGTTCTCCCGCAAAAAAAGGAAACATGTCCTATACTTGGCCGCAAAACACATCCGTAGCCCCATTAAAGTCAATGGGTCCGCAAAATTACGGAACACTACGTTTTTATACGGACACGGAATACATACGGTCGTGTGAATGGAGCCTTAGGCCTCTTTCACACGAACGTTGTGTTTTGCGGTCCGCAAATTGCGGATCCGCAAAAAAAACGGATGCCGTCCGTATGGCATCCGTTTTTTTGGCGGATCCATTGTAACAATGCCTATCCTTGTCCGTTTTGCGGACAAGAATAGGACAGGTTCTATCTTTTTTGCGGGGCTACGGAACGGGCATACGGATGCGGACAGCACACCGTATGCTCTCAGTATTTTTTGCGGACCCATAGAAATGAATGAGGCCGCATTTTTCACGTGAAAAATGTGGATCGGAGCCCGCAAAAAATACTGTCGTGTGAAAGGGGCCTAATTGTCAATTCTGGTCACTGCTGTGGGGTGTCTGCTATATTATACAGCTGGCACCCATCACGTATACAACCGCTTAACGTGTAGGACGTACAGGTATGTCATACAATACATGATCTCATAATGAAGCTATAATCAGATCTGTTCCCCATATGGGGCCAAAGTCTCCAACAATTCATTGCTCCTAGTAGATTTATTTCAGGCTTTCAGCTCAGGGGGGTGTGCAGCTTTCCTTGTAACCATTACAGCTTGTAACAGAAGATATGGCTGGTGGCAGATGAAGGATGGAATTGAGCATGTGCGACCACCACTGAGGTGATCAGAGAAATAAGGAAGAGAACATATAGGAGATAGTGCTACACATTTTATTGAATTGCTCAGTCGCTATACTAAATTATGAATTGAATGTAACTACAAAAGTATTCAGATCCAGGTACTGGCTTGTAAAAATGTAGAATGTTATTCATGGGAAAAACCCTTTAGGTGCAAACATATAGGCACACACACACGGATGAGACAGAAAACAGTGCCACACCTGTCTATGGGTAGTCCCAGTAACATATATACAGTTTATAACCAGACAGGACTTTTTCTAAGGGGTCATGTACACGGCCGTTCCGTGCATTGGGGACTGCAAATTGCACGGGCACCATCCGTGAGGATTCCGCAGACGGATCCAGACCCGTTCAACTTGAATAGGTCCGTGATGCGTTTGCACCGCAAGAAAATAGAACATGTTCTATGTTTTTGTGGTGCAGACGTATGGAGAGAAACCCCACGGAAGCACTAAGTAGTGCTTCCATGCCTCCGCTCCACACCGGACCTTCCGGATTATGGACCAATTCAGCTGAATGGGTCTGTATCTGTGATATGGTCTGAACACAACCGGTGCCCGTATATTGCAGACCCGCTGTTTGCAGGCATCAATACAGGCACGGCATGGAGACGGCCGGCAAGCACAGTGAAGACAGCAGAGAACCCACTGAGTTGGAACAGAGCATTGGGGAGCAGGTAGTGATAGCAGGACACGGCCTGTGCTGCCTCACTGCTAGTTTTCTGGAAATCCATGGCAGGCATTGATGTGCGCTGGTAAATTATTTAGAGCCCGCTGACAGAATGGCTGCTTAGTTCAATGCGTCTTCAAAGTTAGATTAAGCCTACCAGAGCAAATGATCATGAGTATTCAGAAAAATAGATCCACCAATGTGTGAAAGAACGTATCACTGCGCCTGCCCTTAACATCTTCCTCTGACTGCGCTCGGCTGTGGTAAAGTGAAACTGTGCAGGAGGGAAGGTAAAGTTATGTGAATTGTGCAAGAGGCGAGAAACTAAATGCAAGACCCTCAGGAGATAAGTGGGGCAAAGGTTTCACATCACTATTATAGAAGTAACCATTGAGCAATAAAGCAACACAGATGTTCAGGCATATCTAGTGAAATAACATAGCTGTGTGCTGTGCTGGACCGCGCTTCATATTTCCAGGATGATTTGCACATTTGATCTCCAAACTGTTATGTGCAAACTTATCCTTACTGTGCTGGAAATGGAAATGATGTTAAAATTATTCTTTACAAAAATTCTATACTGTTGCCATGTAAAGTTAGTAATCGGAAATACGTATATTCTGTTAAACAGCTGGTGAGAGAGAGTGAGGCCACAGCGGGGCTTAGTCAAAAATGGCAAAATAAGGGCTCACGCACACAAATGTATTTTCTTTATGTGTCTATTCCGTTTTTTGTGGACCGTATGCGGAACCATTCATTTCAACAGGTCCGCAAAAAAAAAAAAAAAGAAAAATGGAAGTGACTCCATGTGCATTCTGTTTCTGTATGTCCGTAAAAAAAAATTGATCATGTCCTATTATTGTCCGCATTACAAACAAGAATAGGACTGTTCTATTAGGGGCCGGTTGTTCCGTTCTGCAAAATACGGAATGCACACAGACGTCATCTGTATTTCTTGCAAATCTGTTTTTTTGCGGACTGCAAAATACATACAGTCGTGTGCACGAGCCCTAAGCATTACTTACCGCCAGCCTGTTTCTGGGGCTGTAGTGCCAACATCATGTCGATAACACTGCCAGTGTAACTGTAAGTAGGCACAGATAACTGTATGGAGTTACATTAGGCCACAAACCCAAAACTATACAAAACAAACCAGCATGTATAATGGCTATATTGCAATATACCGTATTTATGTTCAAAGATACCTATATTCACAGTACAGAGTAAAAAAAAAAAAAAATTATATAAAACCACAACGTGCAAAAATCCATTTACATGTAGATTACATGATGCATGTCATCCCTGACTCAACCCCAAGTATCACAGAATCATAGCGACAACACATGACCACTGCAGCCAATCACTGATAGAAACCAATGATTGACAACGTGACTGCTGCAGCCAATGTGACATCTGCACTGTAAATTCTGTGACCAAAGAGATAATACATTTGATGCAATGCATCTACATCGGTTTTTGGGCGTAATTCGGCCAATATTCAGGCACATTTAGCTCAGTAAATCTCCCTCAGTTGGTTCTATAGGAATGTATGTTCAAGACATGCTCTGTGACCTGTTCAGGGGTCATTGTGCAGGAGAGGGGGAGGGTTGGATGAGCCAGGTCCTTAAGATTGTAAGTGGTGGATCTGGTGTTATCTATATGTAGGTGTTACTTGATAATGAGATGACTACTGAAAAGTGACCTGAAAACAACAGGAAGTGTCAGTGTCTGCTGCAGTCAGTGCAAAACTGCAAGATCATAGGATTTTGTTGGGGTAATATAGATAGTGGTATCGGAAATTAAAAATAAGTTCCAAAAATTCTTTAAAATATGTTTAGCGTTAAAAGGCGATTTAAAGAACAGATCATTTTCTGATCTGACGACACGCTCAGACTTTGATAGTCACACAATATTTCCCAGTAATCTCCTTCTTATGATAAACGGATAGCAACAGGTAATCTTCCACATGTTTCATGTATGTTGGTTCCACTGTGACACGGATCTCTACATCTGCTGGTATCTCATGTGCTTTTAGGGTACAGCCACATGTAGTGGGTCCACTGGAGGTTTTCTGCATTTTATCTTGACAAAAATCGAAACAAACCAAATGGCAAAATACATTGCAAATGGTCAACTCTGTGTCACCAATCCACAACAAATCATCATACTGCAAATTTAAAGTCCACACCGCATGTCAAGTTACATGCAGATTTCATTCATCAAGATGCGCCACAGTCATGAGGTCCCAGTAAGAAGATCCTAACTAAAAAAAACCACATCAGAAATGTACATTCTGCAAAGACTTGATGTACGACTTTCTGACAGTGCAGACGGAATACGTAGGTGCTAGAAATAACGAATATGATAACCCAATTAAAATTCAGCTTACAAAACACCTCCATTAATAGGACCCAGCATCTCATGGTATCACATTGCCACATTTCACAGGAACCCAGTCAAACACAACAAAGCAACTGTTGAGATCAAATAGTATATAATTTCTGAGACAGTGAAGTACCCTGCCGAGCCGAACAATGCTGACAGCAACTGCAACATACATTAAATGCTAACAAAAAGAGGAACTGGGAGCTCAGCACAGCGTACAAATAATGACATTTTATGAACGCCATTTACGAAATCTGTGCAATAGGCACGCGGTGGCGGCTTTTATGAAGGAGCACTTGTGTGTTTATTAAAATGTCTTTGCCGCTTTCTGGCTTGTGTCACACTCATGTCCCGCGCCTCAATAGCAGGTGTAACAGGTGAACAGCCCTTTTACTGCCATTATTATCTGCATGAACTTGACCATCCCAACCATTTCTGCTTCTACTGAACAGTGCAAGCCGTGTATTTCACAAAGGCTGTTAAAGACTATAGGATGAATGTATCATTTGTGGTGGTTTTCGTGTCAGCTTTAGGCCTATCTTTGCTATGTAAGTTTGTGCCACACTTATGTGGATATACGGTAATGTATATAATGTTGCACAGTAATAATATATTTGGCGCAAGTGCAATGTGGTGTACGCCTGTACCTGTACAAGTACACCAGAAGGTTGCGAATTATTGGTTGAGAATTAAAGGCTATGAACACCTTGAAAAGGCAATTTTTGTTTATGATTGCATTTAACTCATATTTTCTATTGGCCTTTATTACAAAATATATAGCCGTTCTGTCATGAAGGGTTAACTGTTTTTCTAACTGTGTGACTGATACTTTCACTTTCTGCCAGTCATCTAATAAACCTCAACTCTAAACTAAAGAGGTGATAAACACTTATTTAAGCCACATTCTTATCAGTAAGATAGGAACCAAGCTATAATGAGTCTATATATAATGTCAGATAGAAGAGATAAGGAGTCCTTCAGCTCCCCAAATGACGGGAAAGACACAAAATCCACAGGCTGCTACTAGAGCACCTCAGCTATGTACAGAAAAAAATATTCCATATTTTTAATAAAGGGCAATTGAAAACGTATTTGTAGCTCAAAATAAGTAAAATGCAATTAAAAAAATGCCCCCCCCCAATCTAATCTGAAACTCTGATCTACTTTTCCCTCCACTTCTAAAAGTGTCAAGGTTAACCAAGTGTTGCAAACGTATGCACGATATGAGAGTTCTGGATATGGAGGAGCACTGTTCCCAGCCATCTCCAGAACTCCCACAGAAATAATCGGAGTCACTGACCATCCACTCTACTCATTTTATAGGGCTCATTCTTGTTAGGTCTCCCATCAATCTAATAGTTACCCCCTATTCTATGGCTAGGGGTTAACTTTATATAACCAGAATATACACTCACCGGCCACTTTATTAGGTACACCATGCTAGTAACGGGTTGGACCCCCTTTTGCCTTCAGAACTGCCTCAATTCTTCGTGGCATAGATTCAACAAGGTGCTGGAAGCATTCCTCAGAGATTTTGGTCCATATTGACATGATGGCATCACACAGTTGCCGCAGATTTGTCGGCTGCACATCCATGATGCGAATCTCCCGTTCCACCACATCCCAAAGATGCTCTATTGGATTGAGATCTGGTGACTGTGGAGGCCATTTGAGTACAGTGAACTCATTGTCATGTTCAAGAAACCAGTCTGAGATGATTCCAGCTTTATGACATGGCGCATTATCCTGCTGAAAGTAGCCATCAGATGTTGGGTACATTGTGGTCATAAAGGGATGGACATGGTCAGCAACAATACTCAGGTAGGCTGTGGCGTTGCAACGATGCTCAATTGGTACCAAGGGGCCCAAAGAGTGCCAAGAAAATATTCCCCACACCATGACACCACCACCACCAGCTTGAACCGTTGATACAAGGCAGGATGGATCCATGCTTTCATGTTGTTGACGCCAAATTCTGACCCTACCATCCGAATGTCGCAGCAGAAATCGAGACTCATCAGACCAGGCAACGTTTTTCCAATCTTCTACTGTCCAATTTCGATGAGCTTGTGCAAATTGTAGCCTCAGTTTCCTGTTCTTAGCTGAAAGGAGTGGCACCCGGTGTGGTCTTCTGCTGCTGTAGCCCATCTGCCTCAAAGTTCGACGTACTGTGCGTTCAGAGATGCTCTTCTGCCTACCTTGGTTGTAACGGGTGGCAATTTGAGTCACTGTTGCCTTTCTATCAGCTCGAACCAGTCTGCCCATTCTCCTCTGACCTCTGGCATCAACAAGGCATTTCCGCCCACAGAACTGCCGCTCACTGGATGTTTTTTCTTTTTCGGACCATTCTCTGTAAACCCTAGAGATGGTTGTGCGTGAAAATCCCAGTAGATCAGCAGTTTCTGAAATACTCAGACCAGCCCTTCTGGCACCAACAACCATGCCACGTTCAAAGGCACTCAAATCACCTTTCTTCCCCATACTGATGCTCGGTTTGAACTGCAGGAGATTGTCTTGACCATGTCTACATGCCTAAATGCACTGAGTTGCCGCCATGTGATTGGCTGATTAGAAATTAAGTGTTAACGAGCAGTTGGACAGGTGTACCTAATAAAGTGGCCGGTGAGTGTATGGTTGCCATTGTTTCTTAATATTTCAGAATATTTTGCAAACCGGTGATTTCACTTCCCCTTCGATCCTCTTCACAAATACAGTATAGCATTTTAAATGACTTCCCATGGAGAATTGAAATGTACAAATAAACCATCTCCATTTTTGGAAGAAAAAAAAACTTTGCTAACTTTTCCCGAACCTCCCAAAACTTACAGGAAACGTGTCATCAGAAAATGACCTATTATTTAAATCACATTTTTATGCTAAACACATTTTTAAAGAATTGCTGGCGATTTTTAATCTTCCATCTATATTTAAACACAAACCACAAATCCCGCAGTTTTCGCACTGGCCACTAAGCCTAATAGGCACCACTTCTTGGTCTGTATAGATCCCTTTACTGCAGTTACCTGGTTCACATTGCAGCCTCATTATATCACCTCTGTGTACCGACAACGCAGGATCCACCATTCACAATAGGTGACATCACAGCTCATTCAGCTCCCTCCTGACCTCTACACAGGTCACAGACCAAAAGTCTCCCATAGAAGTCAATGATGTCTCTTCCTGACGTTTGCGTCTATGGGCAATGAGGCTGCCATAAAGCAATTTTTTAAAAAATGTTTTTAATGCTCTCTAAATGCCGTTAAGAACAGCACAGGCAAGATGGTCGACCCCATGATCATGTTCAGCAAACAGAATTTTAAAAATCTGCAAATCAGATGTGTGTTAATATCTGGTTTTAACAGACAGATAAAATTTTCGGTGAAACGTTTCTTTTAAGAACTTCCAGTCTTTCTAAAAAAAAGTACCTTGGTAATCTGAGACACCAATCGACTCTCTCGCAGAAATGTTGGACAAAGCCAGTTTTGGAGTAGGTATCTCTTGGATACCATTAAAATGAAGGTCCCGATGGCAAGAATCAAAGGAGTGCTTCCTCCCTCATCTGAACCCTCAGTTTTATCTAAATGTAATTTACACCTTGAGACTACGGAAAATTCACAGAGTATTAAAGATAAGGGAAGGTAGAGGTTGGTTAGTTTGGTAAGGAAACCACCAGCAAATAGGCTGAACTTATGTTCAGTCTCTCCTACACCTGATGCCAGATATATTCAGGTTAGATCTAATTGGGCCAGAGTGAAAAGTGCTGTGTAGAGAGGTCATCCCGATCTAGCACTCCTTCTAATAATCACTGGTGGATGATGTGAGAGATTTTAGGTTATGTTCACATGGCACAAAGTAGACCTAGGAGAGAAATCCAACGTGCATTGCCGCAAAATTCAACCCTTAGCTTTCAGCAGCAGATTTGAATGTTGTGGATCTAATCACTAATTAGTGCCATTCAGTGGGGCCAAGCCACTACTGACCATTTTTTCCCTATAAAAAAGTCAAGACTGTCCAGGGCACACCATGTCCTTTTGCTTAGTGAATACCGTTAAGGAATCTAATCATATTGAAAGATGCCAAATGGGATAAAATGGATCCAAGCTAGTTTTATGGACCAACCAGGGGAGGAAAGCAGTGAGTAATTTACAGTCCAGGTTAAGAAGGGAGATCAGCCTGTAGTTCTGTATGGTATTTATGTGGTTTGGGCACTACTGTTTTTTCAGTTTGTAGAAATTAATCAGGAAGCTTATCTCCATCAAGAACATAAATACTGGATAATGGCTGGAGTGTTGGCAAACTGTCTAGATTAGAACATCAAACCGTAAGCCCACCTGGCCCTTTGCCTTCTACAGTTTCAATTTTTGTGTGGACTTCCTCTGGCAAGATGGCTAGATTATAATGTTTACTCAATGAATAGGGCATCAAGCATTATTACAATACATACACCCCCCTGCTGTCTATCCTTCTGGTCCACCTTCTTCTGCATTCAAATGGTGGACTAACATTCTCAATAGCTTCCCTGCTCCTTCTCCTCCTCTCAGTGCTGGTGTAGTCATCTCATAGTGACGTGACCCAGACACCTTTCACTCACTCATCCCTACTTCTAAATTATTAGAAACATATCTCAGTCTAGACAGTGGAGAAGTTGTGGGGACATTACACACAAACTGGAAGATTTATCAAAACTAGTGTAAAGTAGAACTGGCTTAGTTGTCCATAGCAACCAATCAGATTCCACCTTTCATTTTCCAAAAGAGCTCAGAAAAATAAAAGGTGGAATCTGATTGGTTGCTATGGACAACTAAGCCAGTTTTCCTTTACACCAGGTTTGGTAAATATCCCCCATTGCGTTTCCCGGGCCGATCCCAGTCGTGTGCATGAGCCTTCAGTCTGAACTGAAGAATTAACTTCCATCACTCTTTAAGACTGCAGTATAGGAACAGGTATTTTTCAGAAGTCACAGGAGGTAATCTCAGAGCAGGGAGACTGATACGAGAAGAGCGTAGAAACGTAGGTCAAGCGAGATGAGTACTAGTTCAAAAGAAAGCATCTCTAGCACTTTTCTCACTACGTTCTTCCGGAACCATGCTGCTACACAGTGTCTTAGAGTCATATCCTACCGCTACAGCGAGTTAACAGTTCACTGTGAAGCTGGGTACTGGGCACTTGTCCACTACAAAAAGCGAGCAATGGCGACATGGAGTTCCAGAATGACAGCTGGACCACCACACAACAGGGCTTTGTGTGGGTCAACACTGGAGGCTTGTCTCCTACTTCAAAGTAAAGTCTACAGAAAACCGATGTCCCGCTGAATCTGGATACTGCCCACAAGACCCTAGGAGTAAAACTGAACGTTTTCTCTGCTGTCAGACCGCAACAGCAAATGTTTTCATTCCAGGACTTTCTAAATGTAATACAAGTAAAAGCATGACTCCTGCTGACCACACATCTATGAAATCCAGAAGGTCTGGCTGTTATCCCTGCTGGTCTCAGAGTCAGAATTTGTCTCTGCATTGGATGAATGCCCAGCAAGGTAATCCTTTATTCTATTACACAGAAAGTGGTACAGAATGTCTCCAGACTAATCAAACATCTGACCTCTTCATTAACAAAGCCCTTGTGTTCCTGTATAGGGGACAGCAGCCCATACCCTGCAGTAGGTTAAACTACAGCAAGTACGAAAATGGACCTGTCTGCCTTCACACAGATTGCAATCTCATCAAGGTCTCGTTCACACCAAACATATTTGTGCTTCATAGCAATATGTTAGCACTAATCTGCTGTTTGAAGGCCATAGTGCTTGGGTGAGTATAGTGGCCTCTTTATTAAAGGGGTATTTATATGGATAGGGAGATAACTATATGATCAGGGAGGGTCCCACCACTGGCAACCACAAGAACGGGGACCCTGTATCCCTCAGGGCCCCCAAAATGAACTGAGCGGAAGGTCAAGCACTGCCTTCATCTCTATGGGAGTTCCAGAGACCACAGAATACAGCATCTGGCTATTTCCAGAACTTCCATAGAGATGAAGAAAGCTGCAGTGCACATGCCTGACTTGCTTGTCCATTCATTTCAGGAGACTCTGAGGGGTACAGGGTTCTCATAATGGGTGGGGGTGTCAGTGTTAGGAGTTGTACAAACCAGTATAAACAAGTCATGCCTGCCCAAGCATCATGGCCCTTTGAGCTCGGCCCCCGCCAACCTAATATTGATGGGCTTTCCTAAGCATAGGCCTTTAATTTTAATAACCAGGACTTGTGAGTTCTCCAGTCTACCTTTGTGGCATTCCTCTGTTATTCCTGACAACTGGGCATTATCAAAAGGTGTGCGTGCCTACATACTCGGATGTGGTCAGCACTGACTCGAATGTAAGGGCACATACCAAATGACAATCAGGTCACGTCATGGACATGCACACTATAACCAATTTCTTCTTGAGTGGCATCAGTATAGGAACAGGGTGCTCTACAATACCCCAGCTCACAGACCACTTCCAATGACATGTCAAATCCTGAAGGGAAATGAAGAAAAAACTGACATCCCTTAGGGGCTGCTTGCTGAAAAAACTTTCAACTGCGTAGTCTTAGTTTATTCATTTATTTTGGGTAAAATGGCAACACGTTTCGGGGCTGGACCAATCAATTGTGTGATGCGTGAGGAAAGGGCTGGTCCAGCCCCAAACTGGTTGCCATTTTACCCAAATAAACGGCTATACCAAGACTACCTGCGAGAAGTCTCCTTTTTCTTCATTTCTCTTGAACCGGTCAGGTGATACAGCGAGGCAGCCTCAAGTACCCCTATTTGGCACGTCGGGTTGTTGTGCGCCTAGCGAGTGGTTTTCATACCTCCCTTGTCGTTTTTTTTGGGGTATCCTCTAGGCGCCTTCTCTGTATTTTTTAAGATCTTTAGAAGAAATCATAAAGGTCAGCACCCTCAATCACGCACAATTCCTATGAAGCAGAAGTTATTTCTTGTCATCAATATTACATAATCAGATTACAAACCGAAAAAGTTGGCAAAAACTGACAGCATCTGTAAAGTTTCACAATTTTTGCATGTCATTTTTGTTAAAAAAAAAAAATTCTGTTCATTTATTGCATTTCCCTGTGGCCTCACGCACATGGCTGTATCCGATTTTCAGCCTGTGAAAACAGATGCTTGAGAAATGGATAACTTCCGTGTGCCAAAAATTTTTTCTCAATTCCTTCAATATCAAGGGCTATTGTCATCCACGGGACCTGTAGTGAGACGCCAAGATCACACACATGCATCTGTGAAAAAAAAACGGATATGCGCACAGCCCCATTGACTATCGGTTTTAAAAACATCCAGTTGTGTGCATGAAGCTTTATATAGCGGTAGTACTTTGAAATAGTAGATATTAACATTACAAAACTGCTGTAAAAGTGTAGAGTTTCAGCTTGGGGTGTAGCCGTCAGAAATACAGTATGGACACATCTGTAACGTGCAGACATTTCATGCCGAGACCTTGAAACTCGGAAGGAGTAATTCACGCTGCTTTATGAAGGAGCCATGTCACTGGCTCTAAATGAAGCAACACCTAAGCTGCCTACTGTGAGCATGTGAAGATACACTGAATAGGACATGGATCAACATGAAAACCCTTTCCAAACATACAAGAGGCAGCGAGACAAAAACAAGATGTCAGAAGGTACACAATGAAAACAGCAGGTAAAGTATGGAAAAGACAAAGCAGCCATCACTTTTAAAGGGATCTTTCTATGACGTATCTTCTGACTTGCCTTGATACACCAGAAGACAGAACAGCATCAGCAATGTCTACTGAAGATGTCCAAGCTACAAAGCAGTTACCTCAATGGACCTGTAACATACATGACAGATGACCCTATTCTATTATTAGGCTGTGTTCACACTGGTGCTGGAGGCTTCATTAGGATCCTCCATTGCAGATTCCATCATAAGATAGCTCAGCCATTACTTGTCTACGGGGGTGTTTGCTGCTGTCCCCAGGCTATACTCACATTAGCATTGTGACATAATTTCTAATTAAACGTCAGGTCCAGTCATGATTTCATGAAAGGAATATCACTGCATGTAACCCAATTTTTTCTGACAACTTTGTCAGGAATGTTGATGGATCTTCTGACAGCAGCGTGAATACAACTCTAAAGACAAAAGGGATTTTCTGGGAGTAGAATATTCATTACCTATCCTTGGGATAGGTCAATATCTAATTGTGGGGATCTGACTCCTGGCGCCCTTGCTGATCAGCTATTAGAAGAGGCTGCAACGCTCACAGCTCCGTCCACTGTATGGTGGATGTGCTTGGTATTGCAGCCCAGGCCTAGTCACTTGAATGGAACTAAGCTGCACACAGGTCATGTGACTAATGAACATGACATCACTAACCTAGGAAAGGGCTGAAGCAGCGCAGCCTCATCAAATAGCTGATCAGGAGTCGGCCGCCTACTGATCAAATATTGATCACTGGCGCACCAATAGGAGTCCGTCATAGGAGCTCAATATCAGGGGAAAACACTTCCGTTTTGTCCCCATTCATTGAACGAAATTCAAAAATCTGAACGAAACTGAGTTCACCAGAATGCATTCCGTTTGTTGGCGTCCCTATCACGGAAAGAATAATGTTGCAAGCAGCATTTTTCTGTCCGCAATTTGGTGAGGAGCAAGAAGGATCTGTCATTACTCACAATGTAAGGCCTCTTTCACGCGGGCATCACGGATTAGGTCCGGATGCGTTCCGGAAAATCCGCACGCATCCGCACCAATCAGTTTTGACTGCGATTGCGTACATTCGTTCAGTTTTTTCCGCGCAAGTGCTAAGAGTTTTGATGCGTTTTTCACGCGCGTGATAAAAAACTGAATGTTTACAAACAACATCTCTTAGCAACCATCAGTGAATCACACATTACATCCTCAATTGTGTGCGGATGCAATGCGTTATTCACGCAGCCCCATTCACTTCAATGGGGCCAGGGCTGCGTGAAAAACGCAGAATATAGAACATGCTGCGATTTTCACGCAACGGCGAACTGATGCGTGAAAAACATCGCTCATGTGAAAAGCCCCATTGAAATGAATGGGTCAGGATTCAGTGCGGGTGCAATGCGTTCGCATCACGCATTGCACCTGCGCGGAAATCTCGCCCGTGTGAAAGGGGCCTAAGTCAATGGTGGCGGATCTGGTTTCTCGGACACAAAAGAAAACGGATCCGTCCCCCATTGATTTACAAAGGTTTTAGAGACGGATCTGTCTTGGCTATTTTAGAGATAATACAACCGGATACGTTTAGAACGGATGCAGACTGTTTGTATTATCGTGACTGAAGCGTTTTTCTGATCCATGATCCAGCAAAAACGCTGGTGTGAAAGTCGCCGTTCAAACTGCCGTGGTATTGAGGATCCACAAAAACACGGATGCCGGTCAGTGTGCGTTCTGCAATTTGCACACGGCCCAGCAACCCATTCTAAATGTTCTATTTTTTCTTGCGGAGCCGCAGCTGCCCGCTCTCATTGAAGTGAACGGGGCTGCATCTATTCCGCAAAATTGGGCCCTAACAGAAAGAAGCTGCAACCAGTCATACCTGGCTACTAACTGCCAAGCAGAAATTACAGTTAGAAATATATGCCTTGCATACATCTTAGACCTAGTTCACACTTCAGTTATTTAGTCAGTTATTTTCATCAGTGATTGTGGTGCAGGTGAAAAACAGGAGGAAATCTTTCCATTAGACCTCATCTCTGAGTAGGCTTCACTGTAGTTTTGGCTCACAATAACTGATGGAAATAACTGAAGTGTGAACTCAGCCTTACACCCTCTTGTAGGACTATCCAGAAAGCTATGTGTTAGATTAATCCATTAGAAAATTGAAATGTACATACTGTAGTGGGGGCAATTTACACTAGTGTATGATATCCTCTGCGCTGCCAGAGGAGGCACCTCATTTTTTATGATCGTCTGGCAGTCTGTGGGACTAGACTAAAACCCCAGAGCCACTGTAGATAAATGTGTTGGTCCCGATGGTCCTGCCCCCTCTCTCATCACACCCTCTTTTTGGGAAAGCGATGAGGACGGCATAGACCTCCACTTTCACCTAGTTTTAGGCACAATGGAATTTAAAAAGTCGTAAACGCGAAGTTTGCGACACTTTACACCAGAAAACGGTGATGTGGGAATGATAAAGTCCCTCCCCCCCCCCAGTGATTTAGAACAAGTCTACAGACCAGTTTTAGGTTGAATACACTGTGCCAAGTAAAATATTAGGGTGGGGGGAGTCATTTATCAAAGGGCGGCTTTCTACGCTGCCAGAGGATGCGTTCCTGCAGTGTAAAAGCTAAACGGAGGAGCAGAGGTTATTTAAGAATTGCATAACCACATAAGAGAACTGTAAAATAACTCCGCTTCTTGCTCCAGTTTCTAAAATGCATTTTTCCTAAACGTCTTGATGTGTTCACCCCAGAGGAATGTTTGAGCGTCACAAGTTCCTTCCAGCGTGTCACACTGCGAGTCGCTGCTGTACAATTACACAACCGCTATTATATAATTTTATGCCCAACGCTATTATAATTAGGTGGATCAGCCAATTCAGAGGACGGGAAGACAGGGTATTCCCTGGAGCAGACTTCCTACTATAGCTAAGGCTTTGTTCACACTTTACTTCCTTTTCATTATGGCCAGCGAGGATAGTGTGGCAGAGCTAAAGACAACAGATTATAAGATGTCAGCCGTGATGCCCCTGTGCACCTAGAGCAACAGAATGTGCGATAACCCAACAGGAGGATGAAAAAGTGATGAAGTGACTGGAATCACAATGATCTAGGACAATATGGTGCATAAAATGTATATAAGCAGCAATACAGTTAAAACTAATGAAATACAAGACACAACCAGACCCATCATGAAATTAGTCTCTCTAATGACGTTCCTTTTTAATCATTGCCACCGATCAGCCAACGGACGAGAAATCTCAGCTGATCGGACATTTTATGTGGTCACAAAAATATTCACTTGTCAGCAGCACGTAACAGGGAAACTGCTGACATAACAGAAGGGGGAGCACGAGCGATGGCCTCACCCCCTCACAATCACTCACTTATGAAGATGAAAGTAATAGCGAGCACCAATCAGCGCACATCGTTGATCGAAGCTTATTACGGGCAAAGAATCTGCCAGCGTAAGAGGACTCTAAGGAACATGTTAAAGAACTGCAGCAACCGCAGATTACTTGCTGGTTACCAGAACCCACATAGACAAGAGAACGCCCAGATACGTGCACACGGTTTCGTTCTTCATCAGCTGATTGCCAGGAGTTTGGCTTCTGAAAATCGGCTGACCACGAGCTGTTAGGCTAGGGCTACACCAATATCACGCGACATTTTTTTACAATGGCCTTGCACTGCAATACTGGATAGATATTGTGCGATTGTCGTGTTGCAGTGCGAGACCGTTGACTATCATTCTAAAAACGTCACCCGACACACGTCGCCGTGTAGCCCTAGCCTTACTGGCAGTGGAAGCTGCAGCCAGCCGTACGTTTTCCTGCAGAGGCTCGTAGGTTGTCTTCATAAGTCTACATTCACACAACGGTCACCTTCAATTGTATGGAGGTTGTCAGTCCGTGAAAACCGCCAAATAGGACACGTCCTACCATCATTGTTCTGAAAACAGACTTCATATCAGTGGGTCTGTGCATACGAGCGCTGTTTTTCACCGACCATAAATATTGAGGCGTGTTCTATCTTCATCCTCCTTTCCGCAGATCTTAGTTAAGTCAATGGGTTAGTGGAAAAAAAAAAAACTGACAGCACATGCACAAGATGTCTGCCGTCCATTTTTCACCGATGGTTGCTAGGAGACACCACGTGTTCGGGCTCATGTACATGAATGTATCTTTTTCCCTGTGTACGTTCCATTTTTGTGTGTCCCGTATGCAGGACCATTCACTTCAACAGGGCCACAAAAAAACGGAAATGATCCCCTGTGCATTCCATGTCCGTTCCATAAAAAAAGACGTCCTATTACTGTCTGCATTACGGACAAGGACAGGACTGTTCTATTAGGGACCTGCACACGGATGGTATTTGTGTTTTGTAGACCGCAGAATAACAACAGTCGTGTGCATGTTGGTTTTTTTCACATGCGTGAAATATTAATGACAAGCAGATGCAATCCTGATGGAAAAATAGAAACTCTGAATGTCGATTCAACTTACATGCCTCATCATCCATTTCACAGAGACTGACACACTCCGTATCGCTTGTGTGAAAAGGCCTTAGAATATTCTTTTAATCTGTCAGTCATGTCACTGTACATAGGGTCATTGTGATACCCTAAGGGTAAGGCCACAAGGTGCGGCCATGCTGTGGTTGGCGCACGGCCGCCTTGTGGCCAATCAGGCCGCAGCATCATATTAAAGGGGTTGTCCAAGACTATATAACCCCCCTTCGCTGGGAGGCTTGTCCCCGTCTGCCATTGGGGCCTTACACTACTACAAAAAGTTAGCGATATTTGACTTTCAGGTGAAATTTATGGAAAACATGAAAAGTCCACACTACCAGTGATATTAGATCATGAAAGTAGAGTATTGAAGTAGAAGCAGCAATGGTGATTTCCTCATCTCAATTTATTGAAACAAAAGCCAACACCAGTGTTGCGTATACCCCCACAAAAATATCAGTGTCAAAATCCTTGTCATGTGGCCTTGAGCATCAATTACAGCTTGACAACAACATCTCATCTCATTCACAAGTCGACTTATTGTCTGCTGAGGCATGGCATCCCTCTATTCTTGAAGGGCGGCCCTCAGGTCATTGAGGTTCTGGGGTACAGAGTTAGGAGCCTCTACACAGCAACTCAGCTGATCCTACAGGTTTTCAATGGGAATCAGGTCTGGAGTAACTTCAGGCCACTCCATTTGAGGTCCCCCAGTCTCCCGCAGCCATTCCCTAATGATGCGACCTCGATGAGCTGGCGCATTGTCATCCATAAAGATGTAATTAGGCCTGTGTTGTTCATGCAGAGGCACAATGACTGGATTAATGATGTTATTCAAGTAGTATGGGCTTGTCCCTGTGCCATTCACAAAGTGTAGGGCAGTTCTGTATTAACTGGACACACCTGCCCACACTGTAACATCACCACCACCAAAGGTAAACAGTGACTGATGCTTAACGCTCTCCAACATCATTGGCGGCCATCATTTCTGCCCAGTATGAATTGACTTTCATCAGTGAACAGCACTGAGGCCCACCGGTCCCTCGTCCAGCGTTGATGCTCCCTGGCCCATGTAAGACTATGATGCCTGTGGTCAGGTACCCTTGCCGGTCGTCTAGCACAGACCACGCTGATGTAAATGGTTTCAAATGGTCTGAGGTGACACTTGGGTGCCACAATTTCACCCACAAGCCAAATATCCCTAACTTTTAGAGTATTGTATGTGTAGAGATGCCTCAGGGACCACATCTGCAAAAAGGGGTCCTTTTTGCAATGACAAAAATACACTGGGGATAAATACATACTTTATGGGAGTATATATAGCTTACGCTAAAACTGGAGTAATTCTCTATGCAACCAATCCCATGAGGGTGCTTTCACACGCAGCAGATTTATCATGAAGGGAACTTTTAAAGTCAGTTTTGTGCCAAATTTTTTAGGACATTGAACGCTGTTGGATAAGGCCTCTTTCACACAGTCAGTATTTGTAAGCCAAAAGCAGGAGTGGGTCCAAAAGACAGAAGAGATTTAAATATTTCCATTACATTTTAACTCTGTTTTGGACCCACTCCTGGTTTTAGCTTACAAATACTGATGCAAAAATACTGACCAAATAATGACTGTGTGATAGAAGCCTAAATCTATCACAAGGACACATCTGGAGATGCTAGGGTGAGGTCACACAAAACTTTTTGTGACAGTTTTTCATGCAGTATTTTTAGCCTAAGCTGAGAGTGGATCCAGCAGCAAGGAGAAGTACAAGTCCTTCCTTTATGTTTCTCATTCCAACTCATCTGAATTAGGCTTCATTCACACGACCGTATTTTGTTTCCGTGTCCGTTCCGTTTTTTTTGCGAACCGTATGCGGAACCATTCATTTCAATGGGTCCGCAAAAAAACGGAAGGTACTCCGTATGCATTCCGTTTCCGTATGTCCGTATTTCCGTTCCGCAAAAAAGATAGAACATGTCCTATTCTTGTCCGTTTTGCTGACAAGGATAGGCATTGTTACAATGGATCCGCAAAAAAAACGGAACGTCATCCTTTTTTTTTTTGCGGATCCGCAATTTGCGGACCGCAAAACACATACGGTCGTGTGAATGAAGCCTTAGGCTCAATAATAAAAAAAAAGCTGTATATGACATCACTCTTTTATTAGGGTGGTTTTTCCAGGCGTTTTTCTGCACTCTTGTGGTTTGTTTTTGTTCTTTTGCAGTAAAAATGCAAGCTCCAGATGTTAGCCGTAGGGCTATGAAAAATCAGAAATGCAGGTCACACAAGCATCTTTATTAATTAGGTGGCTTTTTTGTCGTTCTGGCTTTTTTTCAATAACACAGCATGCTCTGGCTTTTGGCAGTTTTTTGGGGGCATGTTGGCAACACCTCTACAGGGAAAAACTCCATGAAGAAAACACTAGTGGTAAGAGACACTAGGGTCTGGCATAAAAAAGTTGTAATTTTGCGACTTTTTGAACTCCCATGGACTGGTGGAAGAGGCGCCTAATTTACCACGTCATAAACTCTGTAAAAAAAAAAGCCACAAAAATGTATTCTGTTTTTTTTTTCCCAGGTAAGAAAAAAATTTGCTAAAGCCAAATTTAGGTGTCTAAGGATGTCTAAGGACCCTTACTCCAGCTACTTTCCTACAGAGTGAGACTGCAATGTAGTTAAATCTGGAATACATCTACTTACAGCTTTCTCACCAACTTTTCAAAAGTGGTGAGGGGGTGTAAAAAAAAAAAAAAAAAACTTCTTGCACAAACTTGAAACTTTATTCTGAGCCAGAGAAGTGGTGTACCAGAATTGATAAATTCCCCTCCACCCCCCCCCCCCCCCCCCCCCCCCCCCCCCCATAGTGTCTAGATTAATTTGAGTGGGAGCTCTTCAGTTTCCTTTTTGGCTTTTTTTGCATCGTCAGGCGTTTGATGAAAATATCTATATACAAAGTCAATATAATGTCAAAAACATCTACAAAAACAAGTCAATAGTAAAAAAAATAAATAAGACACCAGCTGTTAAAGGGTTATACCCATCTCAGATGTTGGTGGCGTATCACTAGGATAGGACACCAATGTCAGATAGGTGTGGGTCCCACTCCTATATCCAGTGCCCCCATGCGGAGTGTGCTCTCCATTCACTTCTATGGGAGTTTCAAAAAATGCCAAGCAAGCGCTCAGCTATTTTTGGATTTGCCATAGCGGTGCTGCACTTTCGTCATGTGCTCTCCTTTGCTTTCAGGGTCCCATTCTGAAGATAGTAGTGGGTCCCAGAGGTGGGACCGGCACTTGACAGTTATGGCATGTCCTAGTGATGTCCCACCAATGTCTGAGAGACAGCCCCCGATAACATCTGTGTGTCATACAACGACCACTACATGTCAATGCTTGCCACTTTCCATTGAATTCGCAGCATCCACTTGTCCACATATACGTTTCTTATAGAGAACATACACCTCAGTATGGCAGCCACCTGGTCACCCATTTTTATTGGAAGGATAAGCTGATCAATGGTGGTCTGCTGCCAGGAAGATACCTGCTATCAGCCATGTTATTTAGTCATGAGCAGGGACGTGTGACCAGGTGCCAAATCCAAATGCCACCAACAAGCCCCTCAGGTGAAGAACAGCTTATCTACGACCTCATGAATGTAAAGACAGTCGCTGCCTAAAGAAGCTCTCCACATTGGCTGGTAGATGGTGACCCACAGGAGATACAAAGCACTGGAAAAAAAGTGTGGTCTTAACCCACATGACAATGAGTAGCGCTATGGAATATGCTGGCGCTATATAATAAATACCAGCGGGGGAATACCAGTCCCTTGCCTCTGAATTCTTCCATAAAAAGGTCATACATTTGGGCACATGCCATCTTCCCGCCACAAGAAAAACACAGGGGGAGATTTACCAAAACTGGTGTAAAGTAGAACCGGCTTAGGTGACCATAGCAACCAATCAGATTCCACCTTTCATTTTTCAAAGGAGCTGTCAAAAGTGAAAGGTGGAATCTGTTGGTTGCTATGGGCATCTAAGCCAGTTCTACTTTAAACCAGTGTTGATAAATCTCCCTGTGACTTTTGTGATTTTATACCACTCATCACTTTTTAAAAGCGCCCATGTTACGTTACATAGGTGCACCCCAGATTTACCACTGCGACTTATCAAAAAAGCAACAACAGAATAGAGGTGAGGGGAGTTCAAAAACTGGAGTAACATCTTCAGTCCAGGGATGCCCAACCTGCAGTCCTCCAGCTCTTGTTGTAAAACAACTTCCGTCATGCCCCGACTACAACTCCCAGTATGCCCTAATAGCTGGAGGGCCACAGGTTGGGCATCCATGCTCTGGTCCAAAGGGGGCCATCATTGATAAATCTGCAGTAAACTACACCAACTCAAATCCACATCAAAAACTCCCCAGGTGCCACACAGATCCTCTGACATGCCAGTGTCCTGCTCAGGTCCCATTAATACCAATACGTTATGGATTGACATGGAGTCCTGTCGGGTTCTCATAAGGCTTCATGAATAGGTCTATATTCAGCACTATACTAAGTGATGGAGACCTTGACAGAAACGCACCATGTGAACAGAGCCATTTAACGCTTCTGTCAGCTGCTGCTCCTTTTCCTATGGCGCACACAAGCCTGGAGCGCAGCCCTGCGCCCCCCATGTGCTCCATCTTATCACTATGAAGAAGGGCTGTACATATGGCTGAGGTAAGCGGCCGCCTCGCCTCATGAACTTGTCCTGTGGCAGTGCAGAGGACTGCGAGTACTAGGCCTCACTGCAACACACACTTCAGCCAAACTCCAGAGCCTGGCAGGGCCGCCATGTACACAGACTGCCTCAGCCCTGTCATGTCCTCCTCCCTCAGCACTAGACAGGGGGCCATCTGCCTGAAGGCCACTCCGGGGAGAAGTTCTAAGGTGCGCAGCGGCCAACACTTTCCCAGCACAGGGAGGAGGGGAGAAGCCGAGCAAGCAGGATCCGGCCGGAGCAAAAACTCTGTGCAGCTGGGGAGGAAATGAGCCCAGCAGGAGAAGAATGCCTGTCACTGAGCTGCCGTCCCTCCATCAACTAGTCCAAGCCTGTCCACACACTGTGACACCAGACGGTACCGCACCGTCTACACACACGGCACTCGTCCTTCCTGCAGGAAACGTCTTATTTCCCCCCTTACCTCTGCATCCATAATGGCTCTTCTCCCCGCAGACTCCTCCACACGCCCTGCAGCAGCCCGGCCGTGTACATGCACGTCCTCCGGGTGGATGGTGGCCGGCTCCTCGCCTCCTCTCACCAGGTTATTATATCCACAGATTCCCCGGCGCTGATGTCTGGCTGGAGCTGCCTCCCTGCGCTCTGTAGAGCAGCAAGTTTGTGATCATGCTTTGCTTGGCTCCTTCTGTGTCTGTGATTCTGCAAGAGATTGATGGCACGGATCCAAGCCAGGCTTACACCAAACAAATAGCTTTCACATTTCTCCCTGGGCTCTTCTTAAAGGGGCAGCCTCCTTTTCTCCTCTCACTCTTTCTATGTCATCATTCCCCCAGCTGACTTCTTTACACACTGAATCGCATTTCATTTCTCTAAAGATACATGTTGTCCTGTGTGTATTGGACCGAGAACTTCCCCTATCTGTTTCCTTTAACTGTTTGTGTGCCAGAGTTCAGCCCTAAGCCTAGTGGGGATGGGGGAATATTTGTACAGTGCTGCAGAATATGATGGCGCTATATAAATAACGTGTCATAGATAATAAAATTCACCATTTATGTTGATATTTTACGCCGGCGCGACGTACGGCTACTGTAACCCCTTCTTATTGTGCAGGAAGACACTAGTAAGACTTGCTGTCGGATAGCTCTGCAATGCAGTGTATATTCTCATAAAAATCCCTGCCCCCACAGAGCTTACACTCTACACAGCCAGCCTCAGGCAGCGATGCAGAGGATGAAGGCATCCGACATTCCCTCTACATCTGCTTGAGATTCCAGGAAGATGGTGTCACATTATCACTGTGACCTTTCAACCATGACACTAATGCACTTGACATTTGCTTGACCCTGGAATTCGTTAATGGATGGTCAATTTATGAAAGGGCACTAGGCCATGGGCGTAGCGATAGCCATAGCACTTGCTATGGGGCTCAGAGGTTGGGGGGCACATTTACTATAGTGTCTGCTTCTGTTTTTAGGTGTAAAAATTCTGTTTTAGACTGTCTTATTTTTTTTAGTCTCATTTATTACTGAAAATGCACCTGTTTTGGGGGCATTTGCCCCTTATTCGTCTTTTAGACTAATTCAGGCATTTCTAACTCTTGCGCCTCTTTTCTGACCTATTTATGTAGGTGCACCAGGGGGCGGATTACATACCTCCCAACTTTGTAAGCAAAGAAAGAGGGTCATATTTTGTCCAATTTTTTCCACACTAGGCCACACCTCTAACTCCGCCCAAAATATAACTATGCACCTAATCCCACCCAGTCCCCTTACTGCCCCACATAGTAATTATTCCCCAGTTATGTGCCCCCAGTAATATGCCCTGTTATGTGCCCCCAGTAATATGCCCTGTTATTTGCCCACAGTAATATGCCCAGTTATGTGCCCCCATTAATATGCCCACATTGTGCCCCCCAGTAATATTCCCACATTGTGCCTCCCTGTAATATGACCACATTGTGCCCCCCAGTAATATGCCCACATTGTGCCTCCCAGTAATTTTGTTCCCCCAGTAATATGCCCACATTGTGCACCCCTGTAATATGCCCACATTGTGGCCCCCAGTAATATGCCCAGTTATGTGCCCCCATTAATATGCTCACATTGTGCCCCCCAGTAATATGCTCACATTGTGGCCCCCTGTAATATGCCTAGCTGTGCCTCCCAATAATTTTGTTGCCCCCAGTAATATGCCCAGCTGTGCCCCTCCAGTAATATGCCCACATTGTGGCCCTCTGTAATATGCCCAGCTGTGCCCCCCTGTAATATGCCCACATTGTGCATCACAGTAATTTTGTGCCCCCAGTAATATGATTTACCATACAGAAAGTTAAAGAAATAAACACTGCATACTTACCTTCTTCCAGGACATCGGCTGGTTTAGTCTGGAGGGGGCGGAGCCAAGGCAGACTGCTGGAGACGAGTGCCATCTGTCAGCTCACTTGTGCAGTATTTTCATGCGCATACTAATGAGACCAGTCTTAGTAAATATGAACTGTTGTACTGAGAAACAACCACCAGAGGTCAGACTAATAGCAATATGCCTTCATGAGGTGCTGGGAGACTTTTAAAGGGGTTCTGCAGTTTTTTCAAACTGATGATCTATCCTCTGGATAGATCATCAGCATCTGATCGGCGGGGGTCCGACACCTGGGACCCCCGCGATCAGCTGTTTGAGAAGGCAGCGGCGCTGCAGGAGCGCCGCGGCCTTCTCTGTGTTTACCGCAGGCCAGTGACGTCACGACTAGTATCACTGGCCTGGGCAGGGCTAAGCTCCGTTCACATGAATGGAGCTTAGCCCCGCCCAGGCCAGTGATAGTAGTCGTGACGTCACTGGCCTGCGGTAAACACAGAGAAGGCAGCGGCGCTCCTGCAGCGCCGCTGCCTTTTCAAACAGCTGATCGGCGGGGGTCCCGGGTGTTAGACCCCCGCCGATCAGATGCTGATGATCTATCCAGAGGATAGATCATCAGTTTGAAAAAACTACAGAACCCCTTTAATAAATAGTCGGCTAAAGAAAGACAGGAGACGCCAATACATCAGTCTAATTTTACGTGTAAAAACAGGGAGCTTGATGAACGTTCGCTCGGTTCCATACATGTGAAAGATGTTTTGAAGGGAAGCACAAGGATTTCTTCATGACCTTACTCAGGTGAATGGAACCGACTTTCAGTCGCAGACGTTTTCTGTTATAAAATCTGCTGCATGTGAAGGCACCCTAAGAGAGATGCCATTAAATGCCATACATTGGATATACGGAGGTGATCTGTGACACCACACAGACATGCACCTTCACAATCCGTAGGGTATGGGTATACAGGAACTTTCTTGTCATGCAACATTGCATATAATGTATTTTAATGGTGTTGCAATGCGACATGCTGCAACTGCAACGTGAAAGTCCCAAAAAAATCCATCCAAATTGTGGTATTTTTGTGACTGTTGCATCACAGTCACAGCACGTCACATTGCAACAATACATTGCCATGTAGCCATACCCTGCTGCATGCAAAAGAAAGTATACTTGGATAAAATATAGGGCAGCATGGTGGCTCAGTGGTTAGAACTGGCGCCTTGCAGCGCTGGGGTCCAAGGATCGAATCTGACCAAGGACAACATCTGCATGGAGTTTTTATGTTCTCTCCGTGATTGCGTGGGTTTCCTCCCACAATCCAAAGACATACTGATAACTTAGATTGTGAGCCCCATTGGGGACAGCGTGATGCTAATGTCTGTAAAGTGCAGCGGACTATAGTAGCGCTATATAAGTGCATAAAATAAATAAATGAAAGTACATACTGAGGAATACAATTAAATATATTTTTACAATTATCTCTCATCGCTTTCATCTTCACTTCTTCTTACTCCTAGTCATATTCACTTCAGTATAAATAATATTAAAATGATAATGATGAGAATTAAACACCTCTAAAAAAAATGTACCCACGAAGGGTTAATAGAAGTTCTGAGCGAGCTAGGTTTCAATGGTGGTGAGGGGGAGGGATTTTGGTGACAATCCAAATTATACGTCTGTAGTTCCCCATGTGACTTCTGGAAAGTCCAACCTTAAACTTATGTCACACAGGCTGCTCATAACCACAAAGCAAAGTCAATATTATTGCTGATAATTTACCTTTGTCAGAGTTTCACTAGTAGACAAAGCACCGCAGGAGATCCATTCACCATAACACATACTTTAGTTCTCAGAACTACCTTACGTTTAACTCCAATATCTGTAGTCCCTAGATTTACACTGAAATTAATTCATGAAAGCACAGGTTCACCTTTGGTTTGTATATCACAGAATCTAAAGATGTATTGTGTAGGACATTCCTTTATTCCTGTGTATGTGGAGCTAATAAATGCAGAATTACCAAATATTCTGGATTATTACTAATTGAAAACCATGTAGCGTAAGGGTAGCGAACCTCCAGGAGGTTAGCCCGGAATTAAATCTGCTACTTTGTGAATCAGAGAACGTTCCTAATTTTATGTTTCACATCTTCAAAAACTCCACAGTATATATCAGTTTATGCTGATTATGTTTCCTTTTATATTTGCTGTGGAATCTGTGGCAGACATCTGTTGCTGATCCTTGGATTCGGTTGCAGTTTTATAGTTTGAATGCTGCCAAATCAATAGGGCTCATGCACATGCGATCACCCACTGTACTTTCCATGGGTGCAGTCATTTATATTTATGATCTATCCTGAGGATAGGTCATCAATATCTGATCGGAGGGGTCTGACGCCCGGCACCCTCGACAATCAGCAGTTTGATGAGGAGGTGGCGCTCCATGCAAGCGCCGCTTCCTGGTCTTACAAGTCGGCATAGTGTAGTGACAAGCACTCGCTTTATTCGAGTGAATCAAGCTAATACTCGTCATTACACTGCACTTCCTATAGTAGGGTAATGAACAGGAAGTGACGCTCGCATGGAGTGTTGCCTCCTCTTCAAACAGCTGATCCGTAAGGGTCCCGAGTGTCAGACCCCTGCCGATCAGATATTGATGACCTATCCTGAGGATAGTTCATCAATATAAATCACTGCACAACCCCTTTAGCTTTATTCTTCTTTAACCATTCTTTGGTAGAACAACTTGTGTGTTTAGGGTTGTCTTCTTGCCTTATGACTCACATTCTCTTTATATTCGGATGTCCTGGCATTTTTCTTTAGAATTTGCTAGGATAGTTAAGAATTCATTGTTCCATCAATGATAGTAGTCCTGGCCCAGATGCAGCAAAACGGACCCAAACCGTAATACCACCACCACCATGTTTCACAGATGGGATGAGATTTTTATACTGAAATGCAGTGTTTTCCTTTCTCCAAACAGGCTTCATATTTAAACCAAAAACTTCTATTTTGGTCTTATCTGTCCACAAAACTTTGTGGCTTTTCCAGGTGATCTTTACCAAACTGTAGATGGGCAGTAAAGTTTTTGTGGAGATCAGCAACTTTCTTCCGATCCTTCCATGCACATCATTGTTGTTCAGTGTCCCCCCGATGGTGCACTCAGGCACGGACTGGCCCACAGGTATGCAGGTGAATTCCCCAGGTGGGCCCCTGAGCAAGGTGGGCCCCTCGTCTCCCACCCCCTGCACAAGTGGCACATAACACAGTAAACTTACCGCACTACATACATATATTCAATGTACAGCACCTTAACCAGCCTATGTTCATATAAAAACTAGATAGATTATTAAACTCCCCAGTATATTATTATAGACATGATCAGAGCTGAGATGACTTCTAAGTATAGATTAAAGCTACCAGTGTCCTCTTCTCCCCAGACCTACTTTCTCAAAGTTGCTGCAGGGACCCCCACATTCAACCATCTGGCAACAGCCTGCTGCTGTGTGAGCAGGTAATATTTGAATGTATCCGTACGGTGGGCCCCCAAAATAAATTATACTGGTGGGCCCTAGGCCGGCACTGGGTGGACTCATTAACATTAACTAATGTGAAAGGCCTTTGTGACATTGTGGACTATTACATGCCTTGGTCTTGGCGTGATCTTTGTTAGTCGACCACTTTTGTGGAGGGTAATAATAGTCTTAAATTTCTTCCATTTGTACAAAATCTGTTTGACTGTGAATTATCGGAGTCCAAAATCTTTAGAGTGGTTTTGTAATCTTTCCCATTACCATGATCATCAACGACTCTTCTTCTGAGGGCCTCAGAAATCTCTTTTATGCATGCCATGATACACCACTTCCACAAACGTGTTGTGAAAATAAGACTTTCATAAATCCTTGTTCTTTAAATAAAACAAGTCACGCTCTGACACCTCTCACTGGTCACATTTATGCAGGCATTTAGAAAATTCTGAAGAGTTTGCAACCTTTCAAGCACCACTGTATTTCAGATAAAAGGCAAAGATATATTCAATGCTAGATTTCTTATATACTTTTAGAAAATATATCATTTAAAAAAAATTTTTTTTATAAAGAAAAGTCCTTAAAAAGTCCTATAATTTTCAATGAAAGATACATTATATTCCTTTTGTTAGTCTATTTGCTAGTTATCTTAATATAAAAATGGGGTTCAATTTGTTTAAATGTATGCATGCAATAAGTATCCATGTATGACACACATAGTGCCACAGATGCAAACACATGATCCTCCTCCCACACCCAATCTCTCTGAGATCAGTATTCCAGGAAAATGTTAACTATAATCCATACTATTATTCACATATTGAATCCACAGAGATCCATATTCTTGATTATCTGTCTGCATATCTAGTTCTGATACATCATAAGCTGTGCATGTAAGGCAATAGGCTCAGGGACTCCAAGGGTTCCAGTAATACACGCTCAGTTACATGACAGCCCTACACCTGCATGGGGCTTTGCAAGATTAGATTGCTTTATGTGGGTTAAAGCATTAGGAGAAACAGCTGCAAGGTGAGGTCTGGAGAAATGTAGGACAGGTAGTGAAGGCTGATGAAATAGAAGGCACTGTAGGTAAATATGGATGGATAAGTAGGTCAGTATCATGTACAGATGGAAAAATGGAGTAAGGATGATGTAACAGGAAAAAAAAGCATCTGCATGATAGAAAAACAACTTAGCAAGAAAGCTAAATGATCAGCTGACAAACAAAAACGTACTAGGTTAAACAGATAAATGCCTCGTTCTAGTCCCAGATAGAGATGCCCTCGTACTGTGCCAGCTAGATATGTCCCCATACAGCATTGCCAGAGGTAAGCATAGGTGGAGGAGCCCCATATGAAGAAATTACGGGTGCATGAAGAGACATGCGACGCCTATGAAGCACTGCTCATCCCTATATACAGATACATAATAATAAGTAATACATAAAAATAACATTTTACCAATTAAACAACTCAGTTAATATGTATTATACAGATACATTGCTGTGATAAAAGTATATGCCCCCTTCACAAATTATTCTTTTTTGGCATATTTGTGAACACTTGTGTACACTTGTAGATCATTATTAGGCTACTTTCACATTAGCGGCAGCCTTCTCCAGCAGGTTGTTCCGGTGGTTGAACAGCCTGCCAGATCTGTGCTTCGGGAAGTCTGTTCCAACCCCATTCACTAACATAACGTATTTTTAGTCCGGCCGCCTCTCGGCATGTTTGCCGTGCAGTCGCTGGACCTCCAGCCCACCCCCATTATAATGAATGGGGCTGGAGCGGACTTCCGGCGGCATGCGTGCACTAGCGGCAGCGCGGATTCTGCCGGAGAAGGCTGCCGCTAATGTGAAAGTAGCCTTAATGTGTTAGGAGATCCTAGATGATCACCATTTATCAGGTAAGGGGTAGTGACAAGGTAGAGGTTGGCAGGAAGTCACAGCTTGCATGTCCAGAGACATCTGCTTACGCATTCAGTTCAGTAGCGTAACAACGCTTAGACTGTATGTTCGAAATTTGTGCAGGAATGTTCGCAAAACAACGATTATTTTCTAACGCAAACTCGACCGAATAAATCCGTATTAAGAACGAATCTCGTTCTTAAATTCGTCGAAGAGATTTTTTGATGATTCGCTCATCTCTAGTTCAGATGTGAGGACATATGAACCATCCATATAGTCTTTGTGGGATAGGGAACTATTAGAAATGCTATTACAATATGTACACACTTGCGGGTATTTATGCCTCCAAATGTCTACCCAGCCCATTGTATGTAGGACATATTCCAGATTTGTTTGTATACCCATGATCGGGCCTACCCCGGAATAGTGAAATTTATCCAACTTCCTGTCATGCAACATGTTAAAATGTCCCATACAGACAGGAGCGGATAGGCCATAGACCTTACAGGGAAATTTCCTGGCGGGCTAATGCCCAGGGGGCCACCTGAGTCCTCCTCAGGGCCGGAAGTTTTTGGGGATGTATTTTGTGCTGCTGGCAGTATTTTGTGATGGACTGTGGTATTTGTCTCTTTTGGGGTGGTATAATGTGCCACAATATGGTATTGCTAGCCCTGCCAACTTCTTATGGCCCTGCTTTCCATCAATATGGACCCGACTACAAAACATGGCCACTTTTAGTATTTTTTTTTCCAGGGCCACTTTAAGTTCCCAGTCCTCCCTGCATAAAGTGCGAGCATGTGAATGTGACATGGAAAAGATTCATGTATCTGCCATCTGTGTATATGACCTGGTCCCTTATCTCCCATTGTATAGAATTATTTTTCAATATAGATACCCCTCTGAAGTCTGAGGAGTGACAGACATGTTCAAACCACTGGACCCATGACTTCTTAAGTAGATAAAGCTTAATAGGAATATGATGCATCTCTTGAAAGCATATTATAGGAGGATTGTGTAATCTGATCTGAGAGAATCATTAGTCGTTTGTCAGGGCTCCAGACCGCTAATATTCATCAAGAGGAGGTGTAGCCCTGTCATGTCCCAGACGGCATACGTAACACATATGAGGTATTTATATATGCTAATTCCAATTAGACACTCCTCTTTAATTGGTACACACCCTCACTGGGGTCTATAAAAGGTTACACTTTATATCTAGTCATTGCTTGAAAAAGGCTCAGTTGAGCCGAAACGTCGCCACTATGCTGTGACTTGCTATTATGGATTTACAATAAAATCAAGTTTTCTTCAACTAATGGAGTGCTGCGGATTACTACTATATTTCTTCTGAAAGCAATTAGTCACACTGTTTTTTATGTAGGGGTATCAGATAGTGCACACCACACTTACCAGATTTTTATTTATTAAATATTTTGAAAACCATGCCATCATTTTCTTTTCACTTCACACATACTTGCTACTTTGTATTGGTCTATCACATAAAATCCCAATAAAATACATTTAAGTTTGAGGGTGTAACGTAAAAAAATGCAGAAAAGTTCAAGGGGTATTAATACTTTTTCAATGCACTGTATATTACTGTAAAACTATATTAACTCGATAAATTAAATAAACCGACCTTGGAATTGCGAACGTCAGCTTAAAACTCCCAGCCCAAGTACGTAGGCCAGGTAAACAAATAAGAAAGTTGCACAGAAAACGCAATAGGTGTACAGACCAGAAATTTGGGAAGGCCCACATAAACAGGTGACCCATCATATCAGTCTGTAATCCAAAAAGATTTATGTGAGGGGAACTCATACTCACAATAACTAAACAGATTAGTCGTATACAGGCAAATGTGGAGACAGAATGGTATAATGTACTAAGGGTTGCAGTCAGGTGGATGATCTGGAGTTTATGAACTCGACAGACAGAGACCAAGTAGCAAGTCCTCAGGTCCATCAGCGACACGGAGGCTCATTAATTTCTTAGTCTGCTCTGGTAAAATAAAAGCTGTGCTCTGATTGGTTGCTATGGGCAACAAGGACAGCGTAACTGTAAAACAGTTTGGATGAACCAGGCCCAATATGCGTACAACACATAAGTACATCTGGGCCAGTGTTTTAGTGGTGACCATTAGAAGTGAAGCATCCTAAGTGGAATTCAATCCGAAGTGTAGGTAAAATTTGATTTGCCACAAATACGAATATCCTCGCATTTCGTGGTAACAAATGTTGTTTTTTTTTCTAAAATGGCGGCTGCACGTGTTACAAAGTGAAAGCAAGAAGCCCAGGAATGCAAGATCACCGTGCGCTAGGGACATGTTGCTGAAAACTGTTTAAAAAAGAATATTGGATAGGAAGAGTGCAGGAAGATCGTAGGGAAAGCATATGGAGACTCTAGGTTGACTGCAATTCCCATGTGCATCTTGTTCAACTGCTTCAACATTCATAGTTAATCTGTTATTTTATACATAGACTTAAAGGGGTTCTGCAGTTTTTTAAAACTGATGATCTATTCTCTGGATAGATCATCAGCATTTGATCCGACACCCGGGACCCCCGCCGATCCAGGAGCGCCGCGGCCTTCTCTGTGTTTTCCTCAGGCCCAGTGACGTCACGACTAGTATCACTGGCCTGGGCGGGGCTAAGCTCTGCTCACATGAATGGTGCTTAGCCCCGCCCAGGCTAGTGATACTAGTCGTGATGTCACTGGGCCTGCGGTAAACAGTGACAATGCCACGTTCCAGTACTGCCGCTGGCTTCTCAGACAGACACCTGGGACCCCCGCCGATGAGATGCTGATGATCTTTCCAGAGGATAGATCATCAGTTTTAAACAACTGCAGAACCCCTTTAATGTACATCAGACTCAGTATAAAATGGTGGTCTAATATATTGCTGAGTGTATCTTGTTCAGCTGCTGCGACATTCATAGTTAGGGCTCATTCAGACAGCCGTATTTCTGGGTCCGCGTCCATTCCACAATTTTGCGTACTGGGTGCGGACCCATTCATTTTAATGGGGCTGCAAATGATGCAGACAGCATGCTGTAGTACACTAGTACTCCATAGCTGTGTTCCGCAGCCCTGCAAAAAAGATAGAACATGTCCTATCTTGTGGACAAGAATAGGCATTTCTGCCATAGGCCTGCCCATGGATTATCTCAAGTGACACCAGATATACACATGCAAGAATCGGTGGGTTCCTCTGACACCACGCTTAGTTGGTATAGCCCAGGAACTGCCTCTGTGCCCTCACTTGTCCTGAACCTGTCTCTTGCTTTTGCTGCGCCTTCTGCTAGCCAAGTAATGTATGACACCGGCTCTGCTCCACTTTTCTCATCACTTGTTTCGGCAGCAATCGCTGCAATCTCGTTGTCACCCTTTTCCTCAAGTCTTCCTCTGAATTGCAAGAGCTGTTAAAAATGTTCAGGAAACTGTGCATGCACTTCAGCCTCTCTTACCGTGCAAAACACACCCTCCTTAAGCTACAACAGCAAAATGTTCTTCTCCAACATTGCCTGACATGTCATGTTTCCACCCGTTGGAACTCCAAGCTTCATATGTTAGACCACCTGTATCAACAGAGGAAGGGGGTCAACAATTTCTTAATGCAGCAGATGGGCAGGTCTACTCCCCGTTGTAACTTCCATGCTAGCCAGTGGAAGCTCATGCGTGACATGTAGCATTTGCTCAGGTACTTTTAGGAGGCCACTTTATTTGTCAGTCAGCAGAACTACGGGATAAATTATGTCATTCCACGCCATCCTGGAGGGGATGCTGACAAATCTGATGGGCTGTTAACTCTGCCCACATGCTGCTGCCACCATTCTGATGCTGTATGTTGAGCATCCATAAGGCCTCTTTCACACGGTTGGTATTTGGTCATTATTTTGCATCAGTATTTGATCAGAATTTGTAAGCCAAAAGCAGGAGTGGGTTTAAAACACAGAAGAGATGCAAATATTTATATTACATTTTATCCCTGTTTTGGACCCACACCTGGTTTTGGCTTACAATTACTGATCAAATACTGATGCAAAATACTGACCAAATACTGATCGTCTGAAAGAGGATTTATGGATGCACAAAATACAGGATTCGTTTTTGTTTTTTTAGTTTTCTATTCTTTAGACTGATCAGACGAACAGAAAAATAAACTGTGATGTGAGCGCAGCCTTACTGCACTGCTGCTGCCCACCTCCCCATTGTCACTGTTACTGCTGCTGCCTCTCCTCCCCACTCTGTCATGGGACCACTACTGCCATTGCTGCCACCCTTTCCACTCTGCCATGGGGCCACTACTGTCACTGGTACTGCCACTGCTGCTACCCTCCCCACTCGGTCATTTGGCCAATACTGTCACCGTTACTGCCACTGAGGCCACCCTTCCCACACTATCATGGGGCCACTACTTGAACCTGGGGCACTGCACTGTTAAGTCCACAGCGAAAAATTATATCTGATGCTAACAGTGACCTGTAATACTGACGCACAGTAAATCTACAGCTAACAGAAGGGATTAAAAAGCATGTGTTTGGACTGCCACAACATGCATTAAAAGAACATTTTTTCTCCACTAATTTATTGGCACTATCTCCATTTCTTTATTTTGTTCCACTAAGGAGCCATTTGGACACAGCTCCTGCAAGGTTGCACATTGTTTTTTTGCCTTACTGAAGGGTGCTGTATGCTTTTCTTTTTGTTTAACAGAAGGGATTAGCTATGAATTTTGGTGCACTGCACAAAGATGTAGACAGCGATAAATTACACCTGCCTGTAATATTGATGGCACAGTATAGAATGGATTAACTATGAATGTGGGTGCACTAGAACATAATGCACATGGCTACACACTCCCCCAGCACTCTCCCTGCAGTCTCCCTGCACTGTCCCTGCAGTTTAAGTTTCAAGGCTTCACACTGAGACCACCAAGTAGGATGAATATGGATAGGCAGAGTGCCCTAGGTATATCTGATTCATCACAGTTTGTGACGAATTAATTCATAATGAATCAAATTTCTTGTCTAAGTTCGGCGAATCAGCCAAATTGGATTTCTCAAAACTCATCTCTATTGACCATATTTACTTCCTCACAAATTACCTTGTGTTTCACTTAGCCACCTTTGTTGTGCTGTACCTTCACTTGACCTGTACTTTGGACAGCAAGCAACAACTTATTTTGTTAAAGAATACTGTCCATAAATAACTGAAGATCAAATCCACCGAGCCACAGACATACCAAGGAACAAACTCTTGGAACAGCAGGGTGCCTATTGCGGTTACTCACAACCCGCAGCTGGGTGTGCTGCGGAAATAGCCATGCATGTGTAACCCATACTGATGATGGATTTCATATTTCCTGATTTACCTGCTTTCTGAAAGACATGCTTGTTTGAAATGCATCCTCAAAATGTACAGCTACAATACTCTTTAATGAGAGATTATGAGTTTCATACACACAGAATATACAGAAATGCAAAATGTGTCAAATCACTGAGTGAAATGCTTCTGTATGCCATCTCCATACAGTATTAGAATGTATAGGCTCCAATGAGCTGAAGTTAGTTATTCACAAAGTTGCACGTGACTTCGTTGAATAACTTTGATAGTTGATCTTTAAAGTGGAAAACAACTTAAAAACTTGAAACCGAACTCGGCTTTGGTTCCGAGTTACTAGTCAGAACCGAAGCCGAGTTCGGTTTCAAGTTTTAAAGTGGTTTTCCACTTTAAAAATCAACTTCAGCTCATCGGAGACCATACATTCTAATACTGTATGGAGACAAATCTCCGTACAGTATTATTCGAAGTTTTGAACGAAGCGACTTCGGATAAAGCCTCCAAAGCTCGCTTCGCTCAACACTACAAGTATGAATGCATTACAGTCAATCCGTGAATCCAGGTTTAACTGGAGATAAAACATCACTTTATGATCTAAGCACTTTAGTACTTTCTGTACATTTTTTACTTTCTTTATTATAAGAATTTTCGAATAATAATAAGCAAATAAGCAATAAGCACATAATAAGCAAAGAAAATCACACAAAAGTTATTATGTAGTGTAGTAGAGAGGATGACATTGTAGGCATCATCCATGTCAATCAGTGGACCAGAAGGAGTTTAGAAATAATTGAAAAGGACACTTATATAGTCTGCATATGCCCATCAAACACTTGAGCCTTTTTCTTACTGGTGATCTATCCTCTGGACAGTGGCGTGCCTAAGGTGTTTGGCACCTGGAACAGGTCCTTTCTCTGGGACCCCCCCCCCTAATACTGTGCCAAAAATTGTGCCCTCATCAACCTTCACAGTAGTTATGTCCAGATATGTGACCCCTAAGAGTACATATCCCTCCATTGTGCCCCCTTCACAGTAGTTATTCCCTCATTGCGCCCCCTCACAGAAGTTATGCCCTCTCTGTGCTCACACAGTAGTAATGACCTATGTGTGCCCCCATCACAGTAGTAATGTCCTCTTTTTGTCCTCTTCCCAGTAGTTATGCCCTCTATGTGCCCCCTTAACAATAGTTATGCCCTCTCTGTGCCCCTTCAGAGTAGTTATGCCCTCTCTGTGCCATCTTACAGTAGTATTGCCCTCTCTGTGCCCCTATAACAGTTATGCCCCTTCAGAGTAGTAATGCCCTCTGTGCCCCTTTACAGTAGTAATGTCCTCTCTGTGCCCTATAATAGTTATGCCCCTTCACAGTAGTAATGCTAATTGTGCCCCCTTCATAGTAGTAATGCCCTCTGTCCCTTCTTCACAGTAGTAATGCCCACTCTGTGTCCCATAGCAATTATGCCCCTTCACAGGAATAATGCCCTCTGTGCCCCCTTCACAGTAGTAATATCCTCTCTGTTTCTCCACAACAGTTATGCCCTTCACAGTAGTAATGCACTCTGTGCCCCCCTACACAGTAATAATACCCATTGTGCCCCCTTCATAGCAGTAATGCCCTCTATGCCCCCTTAACAGTAGTAATGCCCATTGTGCCCCCATCATAGTACTAATGCTCTCTGTGCCCCCCTTACAGTAGTAAAGCCCTCAGTGACCCCTTTACAATAGTAAAGCTTTCTGTGCCCCATCAATGTTAATAAAATAAAAATAAAACAGTAATTACGTACCTTGTCCTGTTCCTGATGCTCAGATCCAGCTCTCCAACGCAGGCAGCCAGACACATATCACTCTGCAGCAGTGTGTGGGAGGAGCACACACAGATTCCTGAGCTGCAGGCTCCTCCCTCACCAGCCAAAAGCACGATCTGTGTCTGCAGGGCTGAATGGTGAAGCAGAGAGCAGAAGGCTCCCTGCTTCACCATTCAGTGCATGAGAGAAGGAGTGTGGGGAGCTGAGCGGGCAGTGAGTGACAGGACTCCAGCTCCCCGATGCTCCAGCAATGAACACTTCAATCTGAATTGATGGAAGCACTCATCTCATCTGTCACCCCGCTGAGAGCTGGCACGCCGTTGCCTCTGCATAGATTATCAGCGTCTGATTGGCGGATGTCCAACTCCCAGGATCCCCGCTGATGGTCTATCCAGAGGACAGATCATCAGTGAGAAAAAGCTACAGAACCCCTTTAATGTCTAAGTCCATCCATGAGCACCATTTTAAACAAAATACTATGTAGATTAATTTCCAAATATATATTTAATGCAGTAGACTGCCTGTAGTTACTGTATGAGCAAGCATGCATTCAAAATGCAGTTCTACAATTTTGCCAGTTTAGCAGCACAATTACAAATACTGGTGTTCTGCATAGCAGAAATTATGTAAATGATTTAATTAATTAGAGCAGGCTACATTCAGAAACAGCGTTGATATGGCTATGTTGGGGGGGGCAGCCAATAGCAGGCTGCGATGGGAACAAACATCCCTACTGTCACCCGTCACTGCCGGTACGAGAAGCGACGCAGTTGCCATGGAGCGAGGTAAGTATAACCTCTGTGATGGGCCAGGGCTAATGGGGGGGCATTACAGAACTTGGATAACCCCTTTAAGACAACACAAGAGACCTTTACCAACAAGTACCCAGGAACAGAACCACCAGCCAAACGTATTCAGAGTCTGGTTTCGAAATCAAACTGGTTTCGGCATCAAACTGCCTCTGTTCTTAATGAAGATGGATTGGGTAGAGGCGTCTTCAAGGAGGGAGACTAACGTGAAAAAATTTTTGCGTGCTGGGAGAGTTTTATAGACATATTGCCCCTCCAGGTTAGGAGATGTATTCAAGATTGTTTCCAGCTCACCTCATGGTACCAGACACAAGTCCTATTAAATGATCCGCCTATATTGGGGATGTGATTTAATCTGAGTGCCCACCGGGGGTCCCTGTGCGCCGCGTGCCTGTCTGGATTTTACATTTACTTAATATAGAGGAGAGGTATATAAGTTGGGCTAATGTTATGTTCTATTTGCTCTGCGGTTTGCGGAGAATTCAGTTATGATGTTTACATTACTTTTTCCCCATAACCATCCCTTCCACATCCCCCCCCCTTTATTTCCCTTCTTAAAAACCGACGGATGTCGGAAGATTGACAAAATGGTCTTACTGCATTGCTCTGACCGTTTCTGTTGAAACTATCACCAAAGACTCGTCATACATGTACCTGATCAATATTACTGTACTCTTATCAAACTGTATGTAATCTTTTACCATGTCAACCTTTAATAAAAACATTTGAAAACAAACTGCCTCTGTAGCAGACATGAAGAAACAGAAGCCTCCACCGATCAGGACAGCTGAAGATGTGCAAGAAATTCAGCAGCGGATTGCATGTAGCCCCCAAAAATCAACTCGAAGATTGTCTCAGCAAGTCGGTGTATCATGAGTGACGTGTCAGCAAGTGCTGAAATCTCTGAAACTGTACCAAATAACTCGTGTGCAGTAACTGAAAGTTTGTGACAAAACTAAATGTGGAAATTACTGAACTTGGTTGCTGACTATGATTGCTGACAGACATTTGGACCCATTGCTGTACTTCATGACGGACGAAGCTTGGTTTCATTTATCAGGGCATATAAATTTCCAGAATATGATGTACTGGTCCACTCAAAATTCCCATTTGACTCCTGAAACACCACTTCACAACCAGAAAATTGGCATTTGGTGCGCAGTGTCAAGAGCATGAATAGTGGGCCCAATTTTCTTCAAATCAACTATGACATCTGAACACCTTTGTGCAGTTTTACAATCAACTAACATCAGAAGAAAAAATGGCCTGCTTTTTCCAACAAAATAGGGCAACATGCCACACCTCATGGAACTCACTGGCATGGGTTCATGAACTGTTTTTGGAGGAGCGAACCGTGAGCAAGGGGTTATGACCACCACGTTACCTACTTGTCCATATGTGATTTCTAACAGAAAGTGTCAGCTAACAATCCACATCCCCTGGAGGAACTCAAGGAGAACATCACAAACACTATCCCCAGCATCACAAGCAGTGTCAGCCAACATAATTTAATGTGCCCAAAAATGCAGAGACCTGAACGGGGACCACTTTAAGCATCTTTTGTGACTTGTGGCAGGGGCGTAGCTATAGGGGAAGCAGGGGAAGCGGCTGCTTTGGGGCCCAGATTCAGAAGGGGCACACCTAGGAGGAGGACTAAAAGATTTTATTGTCAGGTCCCCTCAACTTTATTATACAATGATATATGCAGTGACAGTATGTACTGTGTAGGAAACGGACAGAGCAGCTGCCGGGCATAGTCTCAGTGAGCAGTCTTTACAAGCCACAGGAGTGGGGGTTGCAAGAAAGGAGCAGGTTGGGAAGAAGTTACTGTGGGAAGGGGGCCCCCATTCAAAAATTTGCTGTGTGGCCCAGGCATTTCTAGTTATGTCACTGACTTGTGGGTAGTTAAAAAAAAACTATCCACTTGCTTGTTCATCTTGTCATACTATCGCTGGAGGAGAGGCGGGCTACTTTTTCGTGGGTCACCCTGTATAATGGACAGATATCACTTCTATGTTTTTTAATTCACTCCAGGTTTTGGCTTCCAAAACTGAATCTAGAAACCTGACCGATACTCTAACTCTCATTTAACAATCTGCAAAGATGTTCATAGATTTTTTTTTTGTCAAGTAATAATCTGAATTTACAGGAAGTTGACTAATCTATCTATATATGGGAACCACAGGTTGAGATAAACTCCTAAACTATGATCCAATACGATCAAAGCATGGGTAGTCAAGGAATACCACATTCTCCATCATATAATGGTTGTTGTGACATAGTGTTATTCAGTCTTTTCTTTGCATTTTGAATATGTTTACTGCATACTAGGGTTAAATGGGGGAATGTGTACTGATGGGCAACATTAAAATTAGCAACCAATAAGAAAAGGTGAGAATTTAATCATCATATCCTGTGTTGACATCCCCTGGACAAGAGAAGCTAGAGGCCAGAGGCATAACTACCATAGCAGCAGACTATGCGACTGCTATGGGGGCACTTTTGTTGCCAGCGGTTTAGACATTAAAGGGATTGTCTCAATTCAGTAAGTGGCATTTATCATGTAGAGAAAGTTAATACAAGCCACTTACTAATGTATTGTTAATATCGATATTGCTTCCTTTGCTGGCTGGATTCATTTTTCCATCACATTATGCACTGCTCGTTTCCATGGTTACAAACCACCCTGCAATACATCAGAGAGGCTGCCGCTTTTACCTACAGTGTGCAAGCACACCACAGACAGGTGCTGGTAGTGGGAGACTCATTTATTAGGGGTACAGATACGGTGATCTGTCACAAAGATCTGGATCATCGAACAGTGTGTTGTCTTCCTAGCGCTCGAGTTCGACACATCGTGGATCAGGTTGACAGATTACTGGGAGGGGCTGGAGAATATCCAGCAGTCATGGTCCATATCGGAACCAATGACAAAGTTAGAGGTAGGTGGAACGTCCTTAAAAATTATTTTAGGGATTTAGGTCACAAGCTCAGGGCAAGGACCTCAAAGGTAGTGTTTTCCGAAATACTACCTGTACCACAAGCCACACCAGAAAGGCAGTGGGAGATTAGGGAGTTAAAGGGTTTCTGTCACCAGTTTTTTCAGTATGAATCAGGCTGACATTAGAGATGTTCTAATGTCACCTGATTCCAAATATATATCTGTTTTATTTACTGGTGCCCCCATTTTTATATAAAATGAACTTTTATTTTATGCTAATAAGGCCTCTAGGTGCAAGGGGCGTTACCCCTGCTCCTAGAGGCTCTGTTGATTGACAGGACCAGGCAGAGAAGAAACACTCCATTCACCATAGCTTGCAAGGACCTTCAATGATGTCATGACCATGTGATCAGTCACATGGTTTAGGAGGAGACAGGCTGTTTGTGTGATCCTAACCATGTGACTGATCACATGGTCATGACATCATTGAAGGTCCTTGCACGCTATGGTGAATGGAGTATTTCTTCTCTGCCTGGTCCTGTCAATCAACAGAGCCTCTAAGAGCAGGGGTAACGCCCCTTGCACCTAGAGGCCTTATTAGCATAAAATAAAAGTTCATTTTATATAAAAATGGGGGCACCAGTAAATAAAATATATATATATATTTGGAATCACGTGACATTAGCACATCTCTAATGTCAGCCTGATTCATATCGAAAAAACTGGTGACAGAAACCCTTTAAAATAGTGGCTCAAGAATTGGTGTAGGAAGGAGGGGTTTAGGTTCCTAGAGAACTAGGCTGAATTCTCTGTCGGCTACAGGCTCTATCGTAGGGATGGATTGCACCTCAATGGGGAATGGGCAGCTGTTTTGGGGGAGAAGATGGCTAGCAGGCTGGAGGAGTGTTTACACTAGGGACTGGGGGGGAGGGTAACCACATTATAGGAGGGGAAGATGCAGATAGAGACCTGGAACGAGGTAATGGAACTGGGTGAGGAATGAAAGGAGGGACTAGAACAGTTCAGAAGGAAAGGTGTAGGGGAAAAATCTCTTAATTGTATATATACTAGAGATGAGTGAATCGATTCGTCGATTCGTATCGAATCTTGGGAATTTTTAGCTGCGAAGCAAATCCGAATATTAGGTGATTTGCTTCGGCTTTGTACGCATTCGCTACGTAGTTTGTCCTATAAATTATACGCTATTGCTACGTATAAGTTACTCTATACGCTGTTGCGTACAAATTCAGTTCATTAGTGATGCAGACTCCTCCCCAGTAGCTCCGCCCCCTTCTCCAGTGCGCAAGGAAGATGAGGCAACTCAGGCAATTACGATGGCGACACAGCGAGGCCCTGACTGGGGAGGCATGGTGTGGGGCACAGACACCTATGCGGAGAAGGAACCGGAGGAGATTTACGTCTCTCAACATATCCGGCAGCCTAAGAAGTCGGTTGAGGTGCCCGCTGAGGTGTTCACTCTGCTGCTGGCTGACACGGCGGAGGCGGCAGGAGTTCCTGCTCCGCCGCGGAAGGACTACTCCCTTCACCAAAATTCAATGGGCCCTGAGGCTGTCACCCGGAACGCCCTGACCCTCTGGGAATACAAAAAGTTGGTAGAGGAGTGGGTTGTGCAGGTGTTGGAGCACCCACGGTCCGGTGACCCCAAGCTGGAGCGCAGAAAGGGTACCGTTATTTGGTTCAGTGTGGAACGGGGAGTTGGTTTTATCGCCGATGAGGAGATTATATGTGAACCGCCGTTCTGTAAAGCGGCCATGTCTTCAGGGGATTATGTGGAGTATACCCCTATGAAGAGCCTCCAAGGCCCCATTGCTACTGGGGTGAAACTCCTTAAGCGACCAGCTACTCCTGCAGCGCCCCCCGGAAGACTGGACTGAGGAGGCCCAGGCCGCAGAAGAGGCTCGGTGTTCCCATGAGACCAATGATGGGACTCTGCGACCTGAGGAGAAATCCCAAGCTCAGCTGGAACCCCTGATACTAGATTTGCCACCGCCGCCGATCCTTTATGTGGGACAGATGACCACCAACAGTTTCGTGTACCAGCCATCGGTGGTACAATACCAACTGCCATGGTAGGTGCTAGCAGCACAGTCCGCCGCTCTTGGAAGACCGTTACCAGAGCCCTTACAGCCAGAGATTCTGTCACCTTGTATGCCGGCGGGAGGATCTGGCCCCTACAAGGTAAAAGGCAAGGCTCAAGTTGCCATAGCCCTTGCCAGTGTGACCGCCCGGTCACTACCGAGACCATCCCTGAGAGGTCAGTGGAGGTCTGCTGCCGCAGCCAGTGTATCTTTCATGAGGCAGGAGCGCCCTCTCATATCTTTTAGCTCCAGCAGCAGTGAAGAGGACCTGCTGGCCCTCAAGTAAGGATCCTGCAGCTTTTATGAGAGCCACAACGTGGACTTAACTTGAAGGGTGAGCACTAGTTGGCGTTTGTTCTTATTTTTGTTTCCCTGCGTTTGTCCTCACCCAGATGTACATGGATTGTCAGGACTCCCCCCATAAAAAAAAAAGTTTTAACCAAGTTGCGCATACGTGCGCCTCATCCCTTTTTTCCCCCTTTTCAGGTTATTGGGGAGCCCCTTGAAAGAGGGTTTTTTAAGGAACCTTTGCTGCTATTTTTTTACCCATTTGGATTACAATTACCTATGTGGATTACAAATTGCAACTGAGTTTGGGACTCTGTTCCAGTTGTATGACAAGCGTCAGAAGAAAAGAGACTTAAACGTGTCCGTGAGCATACTAGGTAGGTGATATTTAAAATGTTTACATTATACCTATAATGTATTTGCACTATATTGTTTGCACTGGATTATTTGCACAAATGTTTTTACCTTTCAGCAACGTTTTCAAGTATGTTGCCCATTGTGTGTATTTCTTTACAGGTACTGCAATGTGCCCTCATATTCACTTTATTGTATGGTGGATGGTTGTACTATGCACTTAGCCGGATAGACAGCACCTTACTTGTTCTACCTCAAATATACATACTGCCTCTGAGGGCGATTTCAGATCTGACCATTTACGCTGGATCTGGCCCGGGGTCCGCAAGGTGTCGAAACGATGGCGCAAGCCTCGGATCACCTGCTGGATCACCTCCTTATTATGCTGGTTCTGGTGGCGGTGTGTGCCATCGTAAATCGTAATCCTGCCGGTCCATCAGCCGGACTATGTATTTCAGCTGTGCAGCAGAGCTAAATGATGAGGATCGCCTGGATGCCATTTTGTAAAATTCGCTCTGCCTCTAAGGAGTGCATGCCACGGCCTCTCGTCTTGCATGCCTGCGTATTACGTAATCGCGTAGACAATAGTACGCTGAGGATTCATACTCTATTTGTACGCTCATGCGTACGTCATCTAAGAAGTTATGTACATTTTTTAAATGATCGTTCGTTATTAGTGTGCAAATGTTTGCTAATACAGTAGCACATAACGTATATTATGTATGCAAATACAACGAATCTATTTGTCGAATATACGAATCTTAGGAAAAGTTCTGCGAATGTTCGGTGAATATATACTAATGCCAGAAGCCTGACTAATAAAACTGGTGAGCTGGAAGTAGTGATGTGTGAGGAGGACTATGACATAGTGGAAGTAAATGAGACATGGCTGGATGATAGCTATGACTGGGCGGTTAATGTACAGGGTTGGAGTCTGTTTAGAAAGGATCGTCAAAACTGGAGAGGTGTTCCTTTATGTAAAGTCCTGTCTAAAGCCCACACTGCGGGAAGATATAAGTGAGGGACATGAAGATGTGGAGTCACTGTGGGTAGAAATAAATGGAGCCAAAAACAATAATAAAATACTAATAGGAATTTATAATAAGCCACCTAATATACCAGAGTCCACGGAAAATCTATTACTAAATTAAATAGACGAGGCGGCAAATCATAATGAGGTCGTTATTATGGGGGACTTCAACTCAACTTAATTGCCAAAGAGAGTAAAACTAACCCTAAAATGTTCTTCAATTATATAAATAGTAAAAAGTATAAACCTGAAGGTGTTGGCCCCTTACAGAGTAGTAAGGGGGGAGTTGCAGAGAGCAATGAGGAGAAAGCAAATGTACTAAATATTTTTTTCTCCATTGTATTCACTGAGGAAAATAAACTGTCAGATGAAATGCAGAATATAAAAGTAAATTCCCCATTAAAGTGCCCTGTCTGACCCAGGAAGAAGTACAGCGGCTTCTTAAAAAGATTAAAATAGACAAATCGCCAGGACCAGATGGCATACACCCCCGTATCCTAAGAGAATTAAGTAATGTCATAGCCAGACCCTCCATATCAGCATGGCTTCATGAGGGATCGGTCATGTCAAACTAATTTAATTAGTTTCTATGAGGAGGTAAGTTCTAGACCACGGCGAATAAATGGATGTCGTATACCTGGACTTCTCCAAAGCATTTGACACTGTACCACATAAAAAATTACATATAAAATGAGAATGCTTGTCCTGGGAGAAAATGTCTGTATGTGGGTAAGTAACTGGCTCAGTGATAGAAAACAGAGGGTGGTTATTAACAGTACACACTCAGATTGGGTCACTGTCACTAGTAGGGTACCACAGGGGTCAGTACTGGGCCCTATTCTCTTCAATATATTTATTAATGATCTTGTAGAAGGTTTACACATTAAAATATCAATTTTTGCAGATGACACTAAACTGTGTAAAGTAATTAATATGGAAGAGGACAGTACACTGCTACAGATGGATCTGGATAGATTGGAGGCTTGGGCAGATAAGTGGCAGATAAGATTTAACACTGACAAATGTAAGGTGATGCACATAGGAAGGAATAATGCAAGTCACCAGTACATACCAAATGGTAAAACACTGGATGACACTGACATGGAAAAGGGCTGTCAGGCAGCTGCTTCCAAGGCCAGTAAGATAATTGGTTGCATCAAGAGGGGCATAGATGCCCGTGATGAGAACATAGTCCTGCCACTTTACAAATCACTAGTCAGACCACACATGGAGTACTGTGTACAGTTCTGGGCTCCTGTGAACAAGGCAGACATAGCAGAGCTGGAGAGGGTTCAGAGGAGGGCAACTAAAGTAACAACTGGAATGGGTGGACTACAGGACCCAGAAAGATTATCAAAATTAGGGTTATTCACTTTAGAAAAAAGACAACTGAAGGGAGATCTAATAACTATGTATAAATATATCAGGGGTCAGTACAGAGATCTCTCCCATGATCTATTTATCCCTAGGACTGTTACTGTGATGAGGGGACATCTTCTGCGTCTGGAGGAAAGAAGGTTTGTACACAAACATAGAAGAGGATTCTTTACTGTATGAGCAATAAAATTAAGGAACTCTCTGCCTGAGGAGGTGGTGATGGCGAATTCACTAAAAGAGTTCAAGAGGAGTCTGGATGTATTTCTACAGTGTAATAATATTATAGGCTATAGCTACTAGAGAGGGGTCGTTGATCCAGGGAGTTATTCTGATTGCCCGATTGGAGTTGGGAAGGAATTTTTTTTCCCTAAAGGGAGAAAAATTGGCATCCACCTCACAGGGATTTTGTGCCTTCCTCTGGATCAACTTACAGGATAACAGGCCGAACTGGATGGACAGATGTCTTTTTTTTGGCCTTATAAACTATGTATGTATGTATGTTACTATTGTTTAGTGTCAGTCTACCCCTGTCCATTTATGACATTGATGTGCATGAATCTCTTCAAATCATGTCTTACAATACGTGTTTCCTTCTTGTTTTTCTTTTTTCACTCATTTTACCCTATGTTATGTTGTGTGGATATTGAAGGACACTATGTAATATTCAATACATTTGTTAAATTCATTCTTATTCATTCTTATTCATTCTTATTCCTTTGAATCCAGAGGAAAAAAAAACAGACTGGTTTGCGTTTCCCACTTATAAAAGCAGAGATAATACGCGAGTTTGAGCGTTCGCATGTTTGACTTTTAAGTGTGTGGTTGAATTAAGTGTGTGACTTTAGATTACGTGACTTCAGATTCGGGAACTTTAAAAGGGACTACAGTAAGTCTTTCCATGTCATTGTATTGTATTTTTTCGCTTTTGCTTGTGTAATCCCCATTAGAATGGCTTCCATCATTGACAGCGCAGTCCAGTGCACATCTTGTCTGATGTATGCAGTCCTGGAACAGCCGTTTAAGGGTGCATATATTTGTTCAAAATGTGAGCAAATTGTCCGCTTGGAATCGCACATCTTGTATCTAAGCGGGCGAATTTCAACGCTGAGAAGCACTGACAATTTGGAAAAGAGTTTGCTGCTCAGTGAGAAAGCACTCTATGGGGTAGATGTGGGGGAGGGTGGTAGTGAGGAGGCCCAGGAAAGTGAGGCAGCTAGCTGGGTAACAGTTAGAAAGCGGGTTAGAGGGAAAAGTGCCAGGGAGGCTAGCCCTGATCTGACACACCCCAACAAGTTTGCAAGTTTGGCAGATGAGGGGGATGTTACTTCAGGGAGAGCACTGCTGCAGCCGGACACTTCCTCTGCCAGTCAGGGGAATGTCAGCTCCAGTAAGCAGGAGAGCAGGGCAGGCCAGACAGGTGCTGGTAGTGGGCAACTCAATTATTAGGGGTACAGAGAGGGCAATTTGTCACAAAGACCGGGATCGTCGGATGGTGTGCTGCCTTCCAGGCGCTCGAGTTCGGCACATCGCGGATCGGGTTGACAGATTACTGGGAGGGGCTGGAGTTAGAGGTAGGGGGAGCGTCCTTAAAAATGATTTTAGGGATTTAGGGCATAAGCTTAGGGCAAGGACCTCCAAGGTAGTGTTTTCCGAAATACTGCCTGTACCACGAGCTACACAAGAAAGGCAGCGGGAGATTAGGGAGGTAAACAAGTGGCTCAAGAACTGGTGTAGGCAGGAGGGATTTGGGTTCTTGGAGAACTGGGCCGACTTCTCTGTCGGCTACAGGCTCTACCGTAGGGATGGGCTGCACTTCAATGGGGAAGGGGCAGCTGTTTTGGGGGAGAAGATGGCTAGAAGGCTGGAGGAGTGTTTAAACTAGGGACTGGGGGGGGGGTAACTACATTATAGGAGGGGAAGATAGTGCAGATAGAGACCTGGGGCAAGGTAATAGAACTGGGGGAGGAATGGAAGGAGGAACTAGAACAGATCAGAAGGAAAGGTGTAGGGGAAAATATATATAAACCTTTTAACTGTATGTACACTAATGCCAGAAGCCTAGCTAATAAAACTGGTGAACTGGAATTAGTGATGTGTGAGGAGAACTATGACATAGTGGGAGTAACTGAGACATGGCTGGATGATAGCTATGACTGGGCAGTTAACGTACAGGGTTACAATCTTTTTAGAAAGGATCGTCAAAACCGGAGAGGGGGAGGGGTCTGCCTTTATGTAAAGTCCTGTCTAAAGCCCACACTGCGGGAAGATATAAGTGAGGGACATGAAGATGTGGAGTCACTGTGGGTAGAAATAAATGGAGCCAAAAACAATAATAAAATACTAATAGGGGTTTATTATAAACCACCCAATATATCAGAGACCACAGAAAATCTACTTCTAAACGAAATAGACGAGGCGGCAAATCATAATGAGGTCGTTATTATGGGGGACTTCAACTACCCAGATATAGACTGGGAAACTGAAACCTGTACATCTCATAAAGGAAACAGGTTCTTGGCAATAACCAAAAACAATTACCTTTCCCAACTGGTTCAGGACCCGACTAGAGGGACGGCCATACTGGACTTAGTATTAACCAATAGACCTGACAGAATAACAGATGTGCAGGTCAGGGGACACCTGGGAAACAGTGACCATAACATAATAACCTTCCAATTGTCATTCAAAAGAGTGTTTCTTCAGGGAGGAACAAAAATACCAAACTTCAAAAAAGCTAAATTTAGCCAACTAAGAGAGGCCATAGGCCTAACTAACTGGGACAAAGTCCTCAAAAATAAAAATACAGCCACAAAATGGGAGATTTTTAAAAGCATCCTAATATCTAATTGTGAGAGGTACATACCTTATGGGAATAAAAGGTTAAGGAACAAGAAAAAACCAATGTGGATAAATAGAGCTGTAAAGAAAGCAATAAATGACAAACAGAAAGCATTTAAATCACTAAAACAGGAGGAGAGCGAGGAAGCATTGAAAAACTAAGGAAAAAAATAGAATATGTAAAAGACAAATAAAAGCAGCCAAACTAGAGACCGAGAGATTAATCGCCAAAGAGAGTAAAACTAACCCTAAAATGTTCTTCAATTATATAAATACTAAAAAGTATAAACCTGAAGGTGTCGGCCCCTTACAAAGTAATGAGGGGGGAGTTGCAGAGAGAGATGAGGAGAAAGCGAAGCTACTAAATAACTTTTTCTCCACTGTATTCACTGAGGAAAATAAACTGTCAGATGAAATGCAGAGTATAAAAGTAAATTCCCCTTTAAAAGTGTCCTCTCTGACCCAGGAAGAGGTACAGCAACGTCTTAAAAATATTAAAATAGACAAATCACCAGGACCGGATGGCATACACCCCCGTATCCTAAGAGAATTAAGTAATGTCATCGACAGACCCTTATTTCTGATATTTAAGGACTCTATACTGACGGGGAGTGTTCCACAGGATTGGCGCATAGCAAATGTGGTGCCAATATTCAAAAAGGGTCCAAAACAGAGCCCAGAAACTATAGGCCGGTAAGTTTAACTTCTGTTGTGGGTAAACTGTTTGAAGGTTTTCTGAGAGATGCTATCTTGGAGTACCTCAATGAAAATAAGCAAATAACTCCGTATCAGCATGGCTTCATGAGGGATCGGTCATGTCAAACCAATTTAATCAGGTAAGTTCTAGACTTGACCGCGGCGACTCAATTGATGTCGTATATTTGGACTTCTCCAAAGCGTTTGACATGGTACCACATAAAAGGTTAGTATACAAAATGAGAATGCTTGGCCTGGGAGAAAATGTCTGTATGTGGGTAAGTAACTGGCTCAGTGATAGAAAACAGAGGGTGGTTATTAATGGTAGATACTCAGATTGGGTCACTGTCACTAGTGGGGTACCACAGGGGTCTGTATTGGGTCCTATTCTCTTCAATATATTTATTAATGATTTTGTAGAAGGTTTGCATAGTAAAATATCAATTTTTGCAGATGACACTAAACTGTGTAAAGTAATTAACACAGAGGAGGACAGTGCACTGCTACAGCAGGATCTGGATAGACTGGAGGCTTGGTCAGAAAAGTGGCAGATGAGGTTTAACACTGACAAATGTAAGGTTATGCATATTGGAAGGAATAATGCAAGTCACCAGTACATACTAAATGGTAAAGCACTGGGTAACTCTGACATGGAAAAGGACCTAGGAATTTTAGTGAACAGTAAACTAAGCTGTAGAAGCCAGTGCCAGACAGCTGCTGCCAAGGCCAATAAGATAATGGGTTGCATCAAAAGGGGCATAGATGCCCGTGATGAGAACATAGTCCTGCCACTGAGGAGAGGGTTCAGAGGAGGGCAACTAAAGTAATAACTGGAATGGGTGGACTACAGTACCCAGAAAGATTATCAAAATTAGGGTTATTCACTTTAGAAAAAGACGACTGAGGGGAGATCTAATAACTATGTATAAATATATCAGGGGTCAGTACAGAGATCTCTCCCATCATCTATTTATCCCGAGGACTGTGACTGTGACGAGGGGACATCCTCTGCGTCTGGAGGAAAGAAGGTTTGTACATAAACATAGAAGAGAATTCTTTACGGTAAGAGCAGTGAGACTATGGAACTCTCTGCCTGAGGAGGTGGTGATGGTAAGTTCACTAAAAGAGTTCAAGAAGGGCCTGGATGTATTTCTGGAGGGTATTACAGGTTATAGTTACTAGAGAGGGGTCGTTGATCCAGGGAGTTATTCTGATTGCCTGATTGGAGTCGGGAAGGAATTTTTCCCCCTAAAGTGAGGAAAATTGGCTTCTACCTCACAGGGTTTTTTTTTTGCCTTCCTCTGGATCAACTTGTAGGAAAACAGGCTGAACTGGATGGACAGATGTCTTTTTTCGGCCTTACAAACTATGTTACTATGTTACTATGTATTGATGACGCAAATACAGGAAGCTTTGACTTCCGAGCAGCGCTGTCCACTGTCCATCACTGTCCACTTTCCATCTCGGATCGGATCAGACCCCTTCAGTCAGCTAGTGATGGCCTATCCTGATTGGACAAAGATTGGACAACCCCCTTCTGACCCATTGCCTAACTCAATTGCTAACCATTGAGTCACCATGTGTGCAACCCTTGCTTTACCGCAACCCCAGACTCTAGTCTAGTCTCTGCTGTCATTCATCCATTAGTAACTCTTAGGCTATATTATTAAAATGTGTCAATAACTAAAATACAAATGGACAGAAAAAGTACATTGATATAAATAATAGACCTTATTTTATTTATTTTATTAATTTTATTTGCATGAAGTAATTTAAAAAGTATATATATATACAGTGCCTTGCGAAAGTATTCGGCCCCCTGGAACTTTTCAACATTTCAGGCTTTAAACAAAAAGATATAACATTTTAAATTTTTGGTGAAGAATCAACAACAAGTGGGTCACAATTGTGAAGAGGAACGAAATTTATTGGATCATTTAAACTTTTTTTGTAATAATAAAACTGAAAAGTTGGGCGTGCAAAATTATTCGGCCCATTTACTTTCAGTTCAGAAAATTCACTTCAGAAGTTCATTGAGGATCTCTGAATGATCCAATATTGTCCTAAATGACTGATGAAGATAAATAGAATTCACCTGTGTGTAATCAAGTCTCCATATAAATGCACCTGCTCTGTGATAGTCTCAGGGTTCTGTTTAAAGCCCAGAGAGCATCATGAAGACCAAGGAACACACCAGGCAGGTCCGTGATACTGTTGTGGAGAAGTTTAAAGCTGGATTTGGATACCAAAAGATTTCCCAAGCTTTAAACATCCCAAGGAGCACTGTGAAAGCGATCATATTGAAATGGAAGAAGTAACAGACCACTGCAAATCTACCAAGACCCGGCCGTCCCTCTAAACTTTCATCTCAAACAAGGAGAAGACTGATCAGAGATGCAGCCAAGAGACCCATGATCACTCTGGATGAACTACAGAGATCTACAGCTGAGGTGGGAGAGTCTGTCCATAGGACAACAATCAGTCAAACACTTCACAAATCTGGCCTTTATGGAAGAGTGGCAAGAAGAAAGCCATTTCTCAAAGATATCCATAAAAAGTCTCGTTTACAGTTTGCCACAAGCCACCTGGGAGACACACCAAACATGTGGAAGAAGGTGCTCTAGTCAAATGAAACCAAAATTCAACTTTTTGGAAACAATGCAAAATGATATGTTTGGCATAAAAGCAACACAGCTCATCACCCTGAACACACCATCCCACTGTCAAACATGGTGGTGGCAGCATCATGGTTTGGGCCTGCTTTTATTCAGCAGGGACAGGGAAGATGGTTAAAATTGATGGGAAGATGGATGGAGCCAAATACAGGACCATTCTGGATGAAAACCTGTTGGAGTCTGCAAAAGACCTGAGACTAGGATGGAGATTTATCTTCCAAATAGACAATGATCCCAAACATAAAGCAAAATCTACAATCGAATGGTTCAAAAATAAATGTATCCAGGTCTTAGAATGGCCAAGTCAAAGTCCAGACCTGAATCCAATTGAGAATATGTGGAAAGAGCTGAAAACTGCTGTTCACAAATGCTCTCCATCCAACCTCAAAGAGCTTGATCTGTTTTGCAAGGAAGAATGGGCAAGAATTTCAGTCTCTAGATGTTCAAAACTGATAGAGACATACCCCAAGTGACTTGCAGCTGTAATCGCAGCAAAAGGTGGTGCAACAAAGTATTAATGCAAGGGGGCCGAATCATTTTGCACTCCCCACTTTTCAGTTTTATTATTACAAAAAAAGTTTAAATGATCCAATAAATTTTGTTCCACTTCACAATTGTGACCCACTTGTTGTTGATTCTTCACCAAAAATTTAAAATGTTATATCTTTTTGTTTGAAGCCTGAAATGTGGCAAAAGGTTGAAAAGTTCCAGGGGTCCGAATACTTTCGCAAGGCACTGTATATAAATATGTGTGTGTGTGTGTATATATATATATATATATATATATATATATATATATTGCAGTACATACAACTGTATGAGTGCTGGTTTGGTTAAAAAAAAAAGCAAAATGTATCTTCATTTAATATTGTAACTTTATTTCTCGCATTTCGCATTTCATTTATTCAAATGTATCCATAAAACATTTCAATTTAAAAGAGTTCCGGATGCATTTATGTTTCAAAGATTATTTATTGAATCATTGAGGTAAGAGACATTGGCACAGAGGGTAAAAATTGTACATTATGACAGATATTATAAAAGATAAGATACTTAAAAATAAAAAGAACCAAGAAGCAGAGGTGGGCAAGGTTGTACGTCTCAAAGATCATCTACCAACAGGATCAGCAATATTAACCCAGCTGATTAAAATGATACCTGTCTTGTGAAAATTGGTTGTTTTATTCTTTATGCAAGTGAAGGCTTCAGTGCATAAGGAGCATTGGCCAGCACTGGAAAGCAGAGGAGCTGAGGTGCACAGAGACTACGCCCCGCCCCTTGAAGCACTGAAGCTCTCACTTATATTAATTAATTATGCTGTTTTCCATCTTAAAAAAGGACCCAAAGTCCTGGATTTTACAGCTTCTTAAAATCTGGCTTGTCAGCACTGTACTGGAGTATGGATTTAACTGGCTGCCATGGAGAATGCTGCACAAGACGGAGCACAGATCACTGCTCCTGCCCCTCAAGCTTGGCTTAATTCTGGCACAGTATGTCAGTACCCTGTGCCCTGTACCAATGTGCTCTGCCAGGATTTAGCTGAGCGGAGCAGGCTCCTGCCTGTGCCCACTCTTCTTAGCTCAAGGCTCTCTACTGCACATCAGTACAGGAACCTTGAGCTGAGAGGAACTCTTTCAAAATGTACAAATAAATACTGAACTGTAATGCAAAACCTACTCCATAATAATGAGGATAAGGATCCATTCACACGTCCTGTTTTTCTTTCCTGATTCGATCCTGATTTTTTCAGGACCCATTGAAATGAATGGATCCAGATCAGGATCAGGATCGAATCAGGAAAGAAAAACAGGACGTGTGAATGGAGCCTAAAGGAAAGTTTAAAGAGGATGAGCTATGCTCAGGATAGGTCATCTGTATCTGATTGGTGGGCATCCAACACCTGGCACAACCACTGGGACATTTTGAAGAGGCCCTTGTGCTCCGGTGAGCCCTGTAGCCTTCTCACAGCACAGTGTCTTACATTGTAGAACAGCAGTGCTTGCTCCTGACTCCAAGATCATTCACTTGAATGGGACTAAGCTGCACATAGGCCATGTGACCTATGAACATGACGTCATTGACCTAGTGAGAGGCTACAGCACTGGGAGCGCCATGGCCTCGTCAAACAGCGGATTAGCGATGGTGCCGGGAGTCAGACCCTTTCCTGAGGATAGGTCATCAAAATTTAAAGGGAGTCTGTCACCTCATTTTCACCTATATAGCTAACAGCAGTGCCCCACAGAAGATTGCATACACATCTCAGACATACCTGTGTGCACTGTGTGTGTGTATTCCTCGTTCAGAAAAAGAACTTTTATTCTGCAGGAAAACAGCTCCCAAGTGCCCGGCTCTGCTGCTGCTGCAAACCAGACTGGAGGGGGGAGGGCAGCTTTAGCTGCTCATATCTTGGGATTAGTAGCAGATAGAACAATGACATGACCTTCTTTGAAAGCTGACATTCCAAGCTTTAAAATGGTATCACAGCATTATATCCAGTATATCAGAAGATATAGCTGTTAGAAATCGAGGCAGGAGAGAAAGCTGTTTTTAGTTTCACTTTCAGCCGGGCACTTGGGAGCTGTTTTCTTGCAGAATAAAAGTGCTTTTTCTTGACATGTAATACAGACACACAGTGCACACAGGTATGTCCGAGATGTGTATGCAATCTTCTGTGGGGCAGTGCTGTTAGTTATATAGGTGAAAATGAGGTGACAGACTCCCTTTAACTCTCAGAAAACCCCTTTAATCGTAAGTATGGAGATAATGGGAGCTATATGGCCAAAGACAAAAAAAAGGCTTCAGACTTTGTCAATCCCCAAAGCTTGTTGACTGTGACATATCAATTAGAGATGAGCGAATCTCAGGTTATGGACCCTGGACCATAACGCAATTCTATGACCGAATGCCTTTATAGGCATTTTGTTATTCTTTCCGTCATAATAGAAGTCTATGGGCTGCATAACGGATCCATTATGCAGGCCATAGAATTCTATTATGATGGAATGAATACTGGAATGCATTCTGTCATAGAATTGCGTTATGGTCCATGGTAACGGAATCCATAACGCAATTCACCTTTTACCAGCAAACGAAGTGTGAACGAATTTCAAAATATGAAATTCGCTCATCTCTAATTTCAATAACTATTTTAGGGGAGGTATAATAATAATTATTTATATATTAATATACTGTATTCATATTATTATATTAATATTTTCTGTGATTACTGTAAATTTCCTGTGATTTTTTTTTATTAAGTGAAGCCTCAATTGATTTGACAGTAGTAAACTAGTGTTATGGCCACTTCACTCTCGAGATTCTATGGGGGGCCTGGCAATGTCTTCCAATATAAACACTTCAAAGGGCAAGACCTTTTTCTGACATGAAAGATGAATACTCATGATCCAAAGTTATACGTTTATATGTGAAATCAATCCATTTTCTATGAACCCACTTTTCAAACGTAATACACAAGCCCATATGAGAATGCCCAGTGCATCCTTGTTTCACCTCCTAACCCTTGATGTTTTGGGGAGTTGTACCCTGTTCCTGGCATGTCATGGATCCTAGCAATATACCATTACTTTCTATGATGGGAATACCACTTAAAGGGGTTCTCCGGGAATTAAGAAAATGAAAATACATAATTATTACTTTATTTATAAATATATTCCCAAATACCTTTCATTAGATATAATAGCCTGTTTTGTCTAGGGAGCAATGATTAGGAGAAACAAAATGGCAGCCGTCCTGTTAGTACACAGAAAACCTGTCCTAATCACACAACAGGACAAGTTACTTCACACCACTGAGAGAAAGAGCTGCTTTATCCTCCTCTCCTGCTTGTCAGGGACTATGATCCTGACTACAGTTTAATATGATATTTAGCTGAATCTTTGTGGGAATGGAGTTCATGAGGAGACATGAAGTACAGAGAGGACAGAGCTGACAGACTGTGGTAATGTGGGACTGTGGTAATGGAGACTGCATACAAGAGGTGCTGTTTATTAGCCACGTCTGCTCATAAACTCCATTACTACAGAGATTCAGCTGAAAATCTTATTAAACTGTATTCAGGATCATAATCCCTGACAAGTAGAGCAGAGAGGAGGATGAGGAAGCTCTTTACCTCAGTGGTGTGAAGTAACTTGTCCTCCTGTGAGATTAGGACAGGTTTTGTGTGCAGTAATAGTACAGCGGCCATTTTGTTTCTCCTAATGATTGCTCCCTAGACAAAATGAGACATTATAACTAATGTAAGGTATTTGGGAATATATTTATAATGAAGTAATATTGAGGTATTTTCTTTTTATTAATTCCCAGAGAACCCCTTTAAACATCTACCTTTGGTTCATCTGCAGTCAATGCAGATGAATATGGAGTGGGAGAGAATTATAGTCAGATGCTAACATAATGAATCTTTCACTTTCTTTTACAGTTATATATTGTAAAAAAGCTTTATATAGACACTGAAGTGATTTATAAAATAACAACTGGTTCTGTACAAAATGCCTTAATTAATTGGTTAGGGATAGAATTTTTTAGATCCATTATATTTAATTAGATTTCTTTATACTCCTTTTGAATAGGAATACACAGCTCCACTAAGCACAGAATAGCCCTTTATGTATAAGTATGTCATATATTAATTTACTTCTGTGTCGGCATAGTTCCAACAGGAACAGCTTAATTACCTTGTCTATCACCAGGCATAAAATTGCAGAAATATATTGAATGAATAGTTCATTTGTTTGACCTGCAGATGGAGGATGTATATGAAAGGATTCCATTTAGTATCTTCTGTAAAATTACCATCTTCCTAAGATATAATAACAGTAATGGCCGTATGGTATCTCACAAAAGCAGCAAATCATGTTCATAGCTGATAGGTATATAGAATTCCAAATATTCAGTACAAGGATACCAGTACTAAGGATAGGTCATCAATTTTTAAGTCTTAAAAAACTCTTTCAAATTTTAAAAGTCATTATATATGAGGAGACATTTTTTTCCGGTACAGATTGAACAATAGAAAGTATATTTATGACACTTTGTATGCTCTCATCGCCCACACTAATTTTAGCTTGCTCTTCAGTGGTTGAAGGCTAATAATTACAGGTCTTTTAGCAATGATGAGGTTACTTCAGACGCAATAACTGCCTAGCACCACTTCTTTATTTCCAAGCTGGCTGCTGGAATAAATCAATGCGCTGTTTGTGGCCTTTTGCTTCAAGATGACACATTTTGCTGGTGACCTTTTCAATTTATCTGCATAGGTATTACGCATGGCTTTTTTTTCTTTTTACTAGAGGGTATGAACTGCACAATGTAAATGAGACTTTGCAGAGAATGTCTGCCCTTTTTTGGGGTTTTGGTTATTGCCCACAGGAAATGAATAAATCAGTTCATGGACACTATGCAGCATGACAATCCTGTTCTCATCTGTGTTTCTACATTCAGTATAATACTATGGTTTGTATAATATTTCAAATGAGCATCTGCTATGCATCTGTTGTACGAATTTCCCGTAGAGTCTGCAGTGTTTTCTTATGTGAATTTTGCAACACTTGGGCACTTCTCTCGATACCAGAACATATCTTAAGTATAGTATATTAGAAAAAGTTTCCATATTTACCACATATATTTTTGCAGTTGCTCGTGCACTTTTTCAGCCAACTTTATTTAGGAGTGTTTAGGACTGTTACTTATTATTCACAGAGCCCAACAGACATCTAGGTACACAATGGCCACCAAGCCCCTTTCTGTAAAAGACAGGTTTCAGGCAGATAATTCCACCCTACATAAGAAATGGGTCTATAAGACATAAACTGCGGGACAAAGTTTCAACAGGTAAGGAACAAATGGCTCATGTTTTGTTCTTTCATAGTTTATAGTTCTCAAATGACAGTTGATTCTTTGGTATCTTATATATCTTTCCCAAACTGGTTCGCCATATTTTTTCTTACAATTGTTTTGTACTAAACACAGCCTAATTTTAGGTACAGTATGATCTAAGTACTATATTATTATCATTATTATTAGTATTATTATTTTATTCACCCATATAGCACTAACATATTCCATAGTGCTTTAAAGGGAATCTGTCAGCTCCAAAACACTCCCCAAACTAGAGTAAGCGCTGAGTAGTGTAAGTGACGCTGAGTCCGGTTATATAGGTTAAAGAGGAGTCCAGTCAATGCATTTTACTGCATTTGTGGAAGCACAGTGTCGGAACGCAAGTGAGTATGAAGATAAAAATTACATAATCGGACTCAGTGTCACTTACACTATTCATGACTTACTCTATTTTGTGGGGTGATTTGGAGCTGACAGATTCCCTTTAAAGATATTATCATCACTTGCTGTCCCCAAGTTCCCTAGCAATATGTCTTTGAAGTGTGGGAGGAAACCGGAGTACCTCGAGGAAACCCACGCAAATACTAGGAGCAGGGCGTAACTACGTAACTATCGTAGGTGGAGACCATGCAACTGCAATGGGGCCCTGGGGCAAGAAAGGGCCCAGTCTTAGTTGGGATCATCCCCTCTTCTACTGAAGGTGAAAACATGGTCAGGACTCTACCCTCTAAAGGAACAACTTTTAGCAAACAAGGCAGTGGACAAAATTGCCCAATGGTCTTTGAAAGGAGTTTAGATGGAAAACCTTCTGTCCTGTGTGGGGGCCTGGTTTAATTCTTGCTATGGGGCCCTTACTTCTCTATGTACGCCACTGACTAGGAGAACATACAAACTCCATGCAGATGTTGTTCTTGGTCTGATTTGAACATCCAGAGCTGCAATGCACCAATGCTAACCACTGAGCCACCATGCTGCCCATCATATTTTTAGAGTACTGGCTAGATTTTATCAAATATTTCTGTGGCTATTTGTGGCTCTTATACTTTTTATTTGAAGTTTACCAATTTGCCTATGCAATGAAATGTAACTTAATAATTCTACATCATTAACTATAATTATTAACAAATCTCAACCTCCCTAAAGTACTTCTTTATGTAGTTAATCAGTAGTATGACTCATTTCTTATGTTTGTCAAACATTATACATGAAATGAGTAAAAACTGTGTTAGTAAAATACTAATGAATATGCAATTTCCAATGGTATTCCAACCAAATCAAGTCATTTATGTAATTTATCTTTCTAATCAATACAATAAAAAGAAGTCATTTCACCCTGCCAAACATGTGATCCCCCAGGGGGGCACCATAGGAAGAACGAGATTCTGTCACTTTGAAAGAGTTCACAACACACTTAATTTCTATGTAGGTCCATTAGAGTTTATCTAGCGTTTCTCAGCCATAAATAGAAATACAATGTCTGTGCTACTCCATCCAGTTCTATTCATAATTAATTAGACTGCAAGGGAGAGAGAAGGGAAAAACATAATTATAAGCTTCAAGTGAGAACATTCATTATAATGCTAATGAACGCCGTGGAACGGTTATACCATTGCTCCAATTACTCTGCAGTTTTATACACCACTGTTATATCAGACCTAGTTTGGCTGGTACTAAAAGCTGCTGACATTAAAATATATGTTTTAAAGGGAACCTGTCACCAAAAAATACAGTGCAATCTGAGGGTAGCATGCTATAGAGCAGGAGGAGCTGAGCAGATTGATTCAGTAAAACTTAAGAGTTTTCCAAGATTGTACAGGAATGAGCCCTCCCACTGAAATGAATGGGGCGGTTAGGTGTAATTACACCTGCTCACCGCTACTGATGTTACAGCGAGCAGGTAAACAATGAAGAGGAGGCAGCGCTCGCATGGTGCGCACCTCCTCTTCAAACAGCTGATCGGCGGGAATGCCGGGTTTTGGACCCCCACCGATCTGATATTGATGACCTATCCTGAGGATAGGAGGAAAGAGACCGGCACTCGCTCAAGTTGCCTATAAGAAATGCTTCTTTATTGCCACATAGTATGTGACACGTTTTGGCACTGACCGTGCCTTCTTCAGACAAAGTATAAACAACACAGAATAAAAAAACGGAACCACGTATACCCTTCGTAGTTCAATATCACCCTTGGATTAATAAAATTAGGGCAGTAATTAATAAACATTGGCATATAATTACTCAATCCTACCCACAAGTCCAGGAGTTCCAGAGGCCCCCCCCCATGGTATGCTATAAGAGAGCAAAAAATATCAGAGATAGAATCGTCAGAGCCGATATAGGTAGCAACATGAGTGAGCTTAGACAAAGAACTCTGGCTATGTCCAGGATGGGTACATTTCCATGTCTTAGTTGCATTCACTGCTCAAGTGTAATAAAAGGTGCCTTTATTAATCATCCACACACAGGTGAACAGATATCAATACGGGGCCTCTTTACATGCAACAGCAAGTTTGTGGTCTATATCCTCAAATGCCTGTGTGGCTTATTATATGTTGGTGAGACATCTATGCGTATGAAGGACCGATTTAGCAAACATAAGTCCACTATCCGCAAGGGTAACCTATTGTTGCCAATACCCTATCACTTTCACCAACATAAACCTACAATTGCACAACTACGCTTCCAGATTATTGAAAGCATATCACAACCTCGACGGGGTGGAGACAGGAATAAATTGTTGATGAAGCGTGAGGCCTACTGGATCCATCATCTGCAGACTTTGAAACCCAGAGGTCTCAATCGAGACTATGAACTTAATAGTTTCTTATAGATATCTTTACAATATGTATAATATTGTTCTCAAAATCCTTTTTTTGAAATGAAGCGACATTGAAATGAAGTGAACTGTACCACTTAGCAACCTTTCTATGGATTACCAATGTCTAGCTGTGATTTACCTCCCCTTTTTTTCTTTGTTTATTTGGTTGCTAGGCAACGTGATGTCTGTATCCCGTTGTTTGGCGGGTTATTTAAATGTTTGGTTGTTCTATGGAATTACACTTTGTCTGAAGAAGGCACGGTCAGCGCCGAAACGCGTCACATACTATGTGGCAATAAAAAAGCATTTCTTATAAGCAACTTGAGCGAGTGCCGGTCTCTTTCCTCCGATTCTGGTACGGGACGCCACCTGCGGACACGTGCACCGCTCCCGCTCAACCATAGTGCCGACTGCATACTACAACATTATCCTGAGGATAGGTCATCAATATAATCCATAAAATATAACATGGATAAGGCTACTTTCACACTAGCGTTTTTAAATTCCGGTATTGAGTTCCGTCATAGGGGCTCAATACCGGAAAAAAACGCTTCCGTTTTGTCCCCATTCATTGTCAATGGGGTCAAAACTGAACTGAAGACAACAGAATGCTCCTGAAAGCATTCCGTTCTGTCTTCAGACCAGAGAACAAACCGCAGCATGCTGCGGTTTTCTCTCCGGTCCAGGCATCCGCACCAAGACGGATCCTGAATTACCCCCAATGCAAGTCAATGAGGACGGATCCGTCTGGTGTGACCACAATGGTAAACGGATCTGCCCTCCATTGACTTTCAATGGAGTTCAGGATGGATCCGTCACCACATACATACAGACATACATACAGACATACATACACATACATACTCCAGGCAGGCAGGCCGCACGTCTTCATGCCCAGGAGGCGCGCCGCTATGACGATTCCCTACAGCGCCCAGCAGAGGGCGCTGTGGGGAATCGTCATAGCTGCGCGCCTCCTGGGCGTGAAGACATGCGGCCTGCCTGCCTGGCTGGAGTATGTAAGTATGTATGTGTTTGTGTGTATGTGTGTGTATGTCTGTATATGGCACTGTGTGATATGTGTGGGTCGGAACGCGGTTCCGGCCCCACACATGTCCCTGCGCAAGTCCGGATCCGATGGCACCCTTCACCTGCCGGATCCGGACTGCCACTAGTGTAAAAGAGGCCTAACCCCTTTAATATTAATCCTGGTGCTGATAGCGTGCCACTACCTTCTGAAACAGACGTCACAGATATTGTGTCACTCATTATTTTGCATATATCTAATAGAGACACCAAAAATTGGCATATTGTTCTGTGTCAATCATTTAGCATTCAGCACAGTTATACTTGAGTCTGTGTCCAAGTGACAATCTTCTTTAAAAAAAAATTAGTTTCAGTCATGGTGTTGATAGCATGCCACTACATACTGTTGTAGTAAATAGCCATAAATGTTGCTATCACTTGGGCATAAGTAATGCTGTCTTGGCATTAACCCCTTCTGGACCAGGCCATTTTCCCTTTTTTTTTTCATTTTTGTTTTTTACTCCCTGTCTTCCCAGAGCCGTGATGTTTTTATTTTTGTATTCACATAGCCATATGAGGGCTTGCTTTTTTATGGGACAAGTTGTACTTTCTAATGGCACCATTTGTGGTTGCATAGAATGTAGTGGGATGGGAGAAAACATTTTCACATAGGGCATTATAAAAAAAAAAACATCCTCCACAGTTTTATAAGGCTTGTGTTTACAGCATTTCCAATTCAGAAAAACTGACATTTGACTTCCATACTCTGCGTCAGTATGATTACCACATATGTATAGTTTTTCTATAATATGTATAGTTTTTCTTGCTTTTTAAGGCTGAAAAAAACCTTTGAAAAAAATTAACTTTTTCTTATATTAAGACACCCATAACTTTTTATATTTATGTGTTTGGAGCTGTGTGAGGGTTCATTTTTTGCAGGATGATCTGTAGTTTTTATATCATTTTGGACTATGTGCAACTTTTTGATCACCTTTTATTCAGTTTTTGTGGGAGGTGAAGTGACCAAAAACAGCGAATCGGCCATTTTTACTGTTTTTTTTGTTTCACCATTTGCCATTTACACAGAGGAAAATGTGATAAGTCCAAGCTATTCAGACTCATTACATATAATTGACTTTTAAAATTTAGTCTAACTAATAACATAGTAACATAGTTTGTAAGGCCGAAAAAAGACATCTGTCCATCCAGTTCAGCCTGTTTTCCTACAAGTTGATCCAGGGGAAGGCAAAAAAAAACCCCTGTGAGGTAGAAGCCAATTTTCCTCACTTTAGGGGGAAAAATTCCTTCCCGACTCCAGTCAGGCAATCAGAATAACTCCCTGGATCAACGACCCATCTCTAGTAACTATAACCTGTAATATTATTACCCTCCAGAAATACATCCAGGCCCTTCTTGAACTCTCTTAGTGAACTTACCATCACCACCTCCTCAGGCAGAGAGTTCCATAGTCTCACTGCTCTTACCGTAAAGAATCCTCTTCTATGTTTATGTACAAACCTTCTTTCCTCCAGACGCAGAGGATGTCCCCTCGTCACAGTCACAGTCCTCGGGATAAATAGATGATGGGAGAGATCTCTGTACTGACCTCTGATATATTTATACATAGTTATTAGATCTCCCCTCAGTCGTCTTTTTTCTAAAGTGAATAACCCTAATTTTGATAATCTTTCTGGGTACTGTAGTCCACCCATTCCAGTTATTACTTTAGTTGCCCTCCTCTGAACCCTCTCCAGCTCTGCTATGTCTGCCTTGTTCACAGGAGCCCAGAACTGTACACAGTACTCCATATGTGGTCTGACTAGTGATTTGTAAAGTGGCAGGACTATGTTCTCATCACGGGCATCTATGCCTCTTTTGATGCAACCCATTATCTTATTGGCCTTGGCAGCAGCTGTCTGACACTGGTTTCTGCAGCTTAGTTTGCTGTTCACTAAAATTCCTAGGTCCTTTTCCATGTCAGAGTTACCCAATGCTTTACCATTTAGTATGTACTGGTGACTTGCATTATTCCTTCCCATATGCATAACCTTACATTTGTCAGTGTTAAACCTCATCTGCCACTTTTCTGCCCAAGCCTCCAGTCTATCCAGATCCTGCTGTAGCAGTGCACTGTCCTCCTCTGTGTTAATTACTTTACACAGTTTAGTGTCATCTGCAAAAATTGATATTTTACTGTGCAAGCTTTCTACAAGATCATTAATAAATATATTGAAGAGAATAGGACCCAATACAGACCCCTGTGGTACCCCACTAGTGACAGTGACCCAATCTGAGTATGTACCGTTAATAACCACCCTCTGTTTTCTATCACTAAGCCAGTTACTTACCCACATACAGACATTTTCTCCCAGGCCAAGCATTCTCATTTTGTATACTAACCTTTTATGTGGTACCGTGTCAAACGCTTTGGAGAAGTCCAAATATACGACATCCATTGAGTCGCCGCGGTCAAGTCTAGAACTTACCTCCTCATAGAAACTGATTAAATTGGTTTGACATGACCGATCCCTCATGAAGCCATGCTGATATGGAGTTATTTGCTTATTTTCATTGAGGTACTCCAAGATAGCATCTCTCAGAAAACCTTCAAACAGTTTACCCACAACAGAAGTTAAACTTACCGGCCTATAGTTTCCAGGCTCTGTTTTTGGACCCTTTTTGAATATTGGCACCACATTTGCTATGCGCCAATCCTGTGGAACACTCCCCGTCAGTATAGAGTCCTTAAATATCAGAAATAAGGGTCTGTCGATTACATTACTTAATTCTCTTAGGATACGGGGGTGTATGCCATCCGGTCCTGGTGATTTGTCTATTTTAATATTTTTAAGACGTTGCTGCACCTCTTCCTGGGTCAGAGAGGACACTTTTAAAGGGGAATTTACTTTTATACTCTGCATTTCATCTGACATTTTATTTTCCTCAGTGAATACAGTGGAGAAAAAGTTATTTAGTAGCTTCGCTTTCTCCTCATCGCTCTCTGCTACTCCCCCCTCATTACTCTGTAAGGGGCCGACACCTTCAGGTTTATACTTTTTAGTATTTATATAATTGAAGAACATTTTAGGGTTAGTTTTACTCTCTTTGGCGATTAATCTCTCGGTCTCTAGTTTGGCTGTTTTTATGTGTCTTTTACATATTCTATTTTTTTCCTTATAGTTTTTCAATGTTTCCTCACTCCCCTCCTGTTTTAGTGATTTAAATGCTTTCTTTTTGTCATTTATTGCTTTCTTTACAGTTCTATTTATCCACATTGGTTTTTTCTTGTTTCTTATTATTTTATTCCTATATGGTATGTACCTCTCACAATTAGATATTAGGATGCTTTTAAAAATATCCCATTTTGTGGCTGTATTTTTATTTTTGAGGACTTTGTCCCAGTTAGTTAGGCCTATGGCCTCTCTTAGTTGGCTAAATTTAGCTTTTTTGAAGTTTGGTATTTTTGTTCCTCCCTGAAGAAACGCTCTTTTGAATGACAATTGGAAGGTTATTATGTTATGGTCACTGTTTCCCAGGTGTCCCCCAACCTGCACACCTGTTGTTCTGTCAGGTCTATTGGTTAATACTAAGTCCAGTATGGCCGTCCCTCTAGTGGGGTCCTGAACCAGTTGGGAAAGGTAATTGTCTTTGGTTATTTCCAAGAACCTGTTTCCTTTATGAGATGTACAGGTTTCAGTTTCCCAGTCTATATCTGGGTAGTTGAAGTCCCCCATAATAACGACCTCATTATGATTTGCCGCCTCGTCTATTTCATTTAGAAGTAGATTTTCTGTGGTCTCTGATATATTGGGTGGTTTATAATAAACCCCTATTAGTATTTTATTATTGTTTTTGGCTCCATTTATTTCTACCCACAGTGACTCCACATCTTTATGTCCCTCACTTATATCTTCCCGGAGTGTGGGCTTTAGGCATGACTTTACATAAAGGCAGACCCCTCCCCCTCTCCGGTTTTGACGATCCTTTCTAAAAAGATTGTAACCCTGTACATTAACTGCCCAGTCATAGCTATCATCCAGCCATGTCTCAGTTACTCCCACTATGTCATAGTCCTCCTCACACATCACTAATTCCAGTTCACCAGTTTTATTAGCTAGGCTTCTGGCATTAGTGTACATACAATTAAGAGGTTGATGTATATTTCTTACCCTACACCTTTCCTTCTGATCTGTTCTAGTTCCTCCTTCCATTCCTCCCCCAGTTCCATTACCTTGCCCCAGGTCTCTATCTGCACTATCTTCCCCTCCTATAATGTAGTTACCCTCCCCCCCAGTCCCTAGTTTAAACACTCCTCCAGCCTTCTAGCCATCTTCTCCCCCAAAACAGCTGCCCCTTCCCCATTGAGGTGCAGCCCATCCCTACGGTAGAGCCTGTAGCCGACAGAGAAGTCGGCCCAGTTCTCCAGGAACCCAAACCCCTCCTTCCTACACCAGTTCTTGAGCCACTTGTTTACCTCCCTAATCTCCCGCTGCCTTTCTTGTGTGGCTCGTGGTACAGGCAGTATTTCGGAAAACACTACCTTGGAGGTCCTTGCCCTAAGCTTATGCCCTAGATCCCTAAAATCATTTTTAAGGACACTCCCCCTACCTCTAACTTTGTCATTGGTACCGATATGGACCATGACTGCTGGATCTTCTCCAGCCCCTCCCAGTAATCTGTCAACCCGATCCACGATGTGCCGAACTCGAGCGCCTGGAAGGCAGCACACCATCCGACGATCCCGGTCTTTGTGACAGATTGCCCTCTCTGTACCCCTAATAATGGAGTCGCCCACTACCAGCACCTGTCTGGCCTGCCCTGCTCTCCTGGCCCCCTGCTTACTGGAGCTGACATTCCCCTGACTGGCAGAGGAAGTGTCCGGCTGCAGCAGTGCTCTCCCTGAAGTAACATCCCCTCATCTGCCAAACTTGCAAACTTGTTGGGGTGTGTCAGATCAGGGCTAGCCTCCCTGGCACTTTTCCCTCTAACCCGCTTTCTAACTGTTACCCAGCTAGCTGCCTCACTTTCCTGGGCCTCCTCACTACCACCCTCCCCCACATCTACCCCATAGAGTGCTTTCTCACTGAGCAGCAAACTCTTTTCCAAATTGTCAGTGCTTCTCAGCGTTGAAATTCGCCCGCTTAGATACACGATGTGCGATTCCAAGCGGACAATTTGCTCACATTTTGAACAAATATATGCACCCTTAAACGGCTGTTCCAGGACTGCATACATCAGACAAGATGTGCACTGGACTGCGCTGTCAATGATGGAAGCCATTCTAATGGGGATTACACAAGCAAAAGCGAAAAAATACAATACAATGATATGGAAAGACTTACTGTAGTCCCTTTTAAAGTTCCCGAATCTGAAGTCACGCAATCTAAAGTCACACACTTAATTCAACCACACACTTAAAGTCAAACACGCGAACGCTCAAACTCGCGTATTATCTCTGCTTTTATAAGTGGAAAACGCAAACCAGTCTGTTTTTTTTCCTCTGGATTCAAAGGACTGAACTGCCCACAAGACTGGCTATTTAACTTCTCCTAATTAGATAGCCACACCCTAATTACTCACCTGTGCAGCACCCTGGAGAAGGAAGAGAAAGAAAAGAAAAAAAAAAATAGTGCAATCACGTTTACTCTTAGCTGCTATGCAATAAACCAGCAGCAACAACAGTAAGTCACAGTGTATAAGCAAGACTACACTGCTCTGCTCTGACTTGGTTCAGAGTTCAATAAAGTCAGGCACAGCCACTCAGCAATGCAACAAATAAATTAGCTGTCACAGATACTCCCTCACGCAATCTAAAGTCACACACTTAATTCAACCACACACTTAAAGTCAAACACGCGAACGCTCAAACTCGCGTATTATATCTGCTTTTATAAGTGGGAAACGCAAACCAGTCTGTTTTTTTTCCTCTGGATTCAAACAGTAGGCAATATCTCTTAATACATTACACTCGGGCTGACAAGTCAGAATTATAACATCGTTTGTACTGCTTTGAACCTTTTCTGTTTCCTATTTCCCTGAAATCCCCATGATCAGTACTCAGGGACTTTTCAGGACGGTTTGTATATTAGGCAATGTTCATTGTGTCACAACCATTAGTTGGAAATAAATGTCAGTAGTATTTACACAATAGTAATGATCTGTATAATACAGTGTGGGCCATTTATATGGATACACCTAAATAAAATGGGAATGGTTGGTGATATTAACTTCCTGTTTGTGACACATTAGTATATGGGAGGGGGGAAACTTTTCAAGATGGGTAGTGACCATGGTGGCCATTTTGAAGTCGGCCATTTTGGATCCAACTTTAGTTTTTTCAATGGGAAGAGGGTCATGTGACACATCAAACTTATTGAGAATTACAAAAAAACAGTGGTGTGCTTGGTTTTAACGTAACTTTATTCTTTCATGAGTTATTTACAAGTTTCTGACCACTTATAAAATGTGTTCAAAGTGCTGCCCATTGTGTTGGATTGTCAATGCAACCCTCTTCTCCCCCTCTTCACACACTGATAGCAACACTGCAGAAGAAATGCTAGCACAGGCTTCCAGTATCCTTAGTTTCAGGTGCAGCACATCTCGTATCTTCACAGCATAGACAATTGCCTTCAGATGACCCCAAAGATAAAAGTCTAAGGGTCAGATCGGGAGACCTTTGGGGCCATTCAACCCACGACGACCAATCCACTTTCCAGGAAACTGTTCATCTAGGAATGCTAGGACCTGACACCCATAATGTGGTGGTGCACCATCTTGCTGGAAAAACTCAGGGAACATGCCAGCTTCAGTGCATAAAGAGGGAAACACATCATCATGTAGCAGCTGAATGGCCCCCAAGGTCTCCCAACCTTTTTTTAATCATTCCGTTGCAAAATTTTTTTTTAAAGTTATTAAAAACACTGGCAAGTAGTACCGTGCTTCTGATTCTTTGGCACAAGACAAAGTTTCCAGCATCATCACCTTTGTCAATGCAGATTCATCATGATTCATCACTGAATATCACTTTCATTTAATTATCCTCATTCGATGATTGCTTCTCTTCAGCCCACTGTAATCTTGTTTTCTTCTAGTTAGGTGATAGTGCTGGTTTTAGTCTGGCTTTTCTATATGTACCAAAATAACTAAAGGCCCTTTTAGACGGGCCGATAAAGTCTCCCTGAACGAGCGCCGATCAGCGACATCGGCGCTCGTTCAGGGAGCCTTTACACGGCCCGATGAATCGAGCGCCGGGCCGCACGAGTGATCGCTGTATCGCTCGTGCGGCCTGGAAGCTCCATGCTGTCAGGCGCACATCGCCTGTTTACACAGGGCGATGTGCGCCCGACAGATCGGATCTTTTGGTTTTTACAAAAGATCCAATCAGCCGACGAACGAGCGTTTTGCTCGTTCGTCGGCTGATTAGGGCCACTTTTACACGGGCCGATTATCGGCACTAGCGTTCCTAGGAACGAATTTTCGGCCGATAATCGGCCCGTGTAAAAGGACCTTAAGATGTACAATAGTTCCAGAATTAATATTAATACACACTTTTTTGAGCAAATGGGGGCGATTTATTATTATAGTTGCATTTATACAGCTAGGTAGTAGAGATAAGTAAATTGATTTTAAACCAACTGAATTCATTACAAATTTCCCCAAAAAATTTGGTTTCCATTGAACCCACATTTTTGGGATTTGTTCTGCACAAGGAAGATAATAATTTGAAGAAGGAGGATCAAATGAGGGCTTCTACCTTAAAGAGGTTGTCCCATGAAAAATATTCTACAGTTTTCAAACCAGCACCCGGATCTGAATTCTTTTGTAGTTGCATGTAAATTTATTATAGCTACTGAGTTATTCAATAAAATGTATCTGTTTAGCACCTTCTGCTGTTTTTTCTTATTCTTATTTCTTTGTCCTTCTCACTGATAAGGCCGCACATGCTCAGTTTCATCCTTAAACTGCCTCCTATGCTGTGATAGGGAGAGCTGAGACACGCCCCCTTAGCTGCAGTAGAAAAGACACTCCCCTTGAGCTGCCAGCTTTATATAAATATAGGAAAGCAATGAATGTGGAGATCTCTGGATCCATGTGAGGTACAGAGCTGGTTCTAGCTTTGTTAGAAAGAGGTCGTCATGTACTATATGAAGTCTGATTTCCATTTTTTACATTAGTCATGGGATAACCCCTTTAATGCCTTGCAGTCAGCCTTAGCTAATCATGAGGAACTATAGCAATGATATCAGTGAACGTGTCATAGGCACTATATAACACACAAAAAAATAAATGCAATCAACTTACCGCCTTTGCCAGTCTTCAGTGGACGGATCCTTAGGTAAAGCAAATCCACATTGTAGAAACAAAGTAGCGGGTCCAGCAGTCAGGTCTTGGATAAAACCATAGATTTTTTATTTCAAATATCTTAAAAAAAAAGTCCAAAATGGATGGAGTACTGTTAGAAACGTGTTGACTGGTGTGGGGAGATGTCCTTCTATGTGCCATTTTGGACTTTTTTTTAAAGATATTTGAAATGAAAAAATCTATGGTTTTAAAACAAATTAGAGTATCACCTTCAGTGTGACGTCACACGTTGAGTACGGGTGCATGTAGGGGCCAAGATTGATCCGACTAGTTTCGGAATAAATAGGGATCCCTGATGAAGGAATACGTTTTATTCCGAAACTAGTTGGATCAATCTTGGCCCCTACAGGCACCCGTACTCAACGTGTGACGTCACACTGAAGTTTTTCCTAGACAACAGCCGGCAGAGTTTCCCACGTGCACGCTTGCTTCAGGCCAGAGCAGCGGGCCTACCGTGGATGCACTCAAGAAGAGGAACGCAGGAACAACATTTTTTCAAAAAATCTAGGACAGCCATGTTTTCCTGATTTGGAGATTACAAACAAACAGGTACACTGTATGTTTACGGCTAATTCTTGATCAGAATACAGTAAATGACATTGCAGTTTACTTCGGTGCTATACATTACCAGCCTTACGTTTGCTTTTTTGCCTGAGGCAGAGGTGTTGAATTTGGAATTTAATTGCCTTTTTACCAGCGCAGATACCTTTTACTTATAAAATCTATGGTTTTATCCAAGACCCAAGTGCTGGACCCGTGACTGTATAGGCACTATATAAGATCCCAGCCAGGGTCTTGCATGTTTTTCTGGGCTTGCACATTGGAAGGATAGCTTGCCTGTTAGAGGAAAGAATACAGCTAGGGTCAGAGAGGTTCTTTCACAGTGAGGAGAATACAATAGCTAGTCAGATTTTATAATTAATTGACAGAGACAAGAGTCAATGTGTGATTGTGTAACTTAGGCTGTCTCGGACAACCTGGTAGCCATTTTATTGAGAGCTGCAGTATTTAAAGAGACAGTTCTTAATTCATTATTTCTGTGAATCATCCAACACTCCAATCTTCATCACATAATTCACAACTACAGACAGTCAGACTGCCTAAGGGACTCTGTTGCAACCATGGTGTTAGTCAGTGTTGTATAAAGCTATACAACCTAATTTATTATTAATGTGAGTCACCCCAACCGTCATCACATAATTCACAATCACAACAGATCTTTTAGAATATTAACTCTGTGCTCACATGTTGGTGTGTCATACTTACCGACCATACACGGTTACCCACATTGGCATTTTTTAACAAAAATATATTTCAAAGTTTATTTAAAACATTCAACTGATCACAGACTAGTGTGCCTGACATAGTGTTCTATGTCCCAAGTACTGTGTACTAGAATCTGTCCAACTGATCTTTTTTGTTTTTAATATTTCAAAATTTATTAAAAAATCTGTTGATTACAGGCCAGAGAGAGGCCTAGCTGTCAAGAAGAAGACCACAGCCGACATGGAGAGACAGAGCTACTTTGGTGACCCGCTGGAAAAGGGGGAGAGGCCTGTGGGTCCGCACTTTCAAAAGCACCAGAGCACGTAGGAGAACCTGTGGTACTGTACGACTTAAACACTGCTGTACACCAACTCAGCTCATTTTACTTGAAGGAGTTGGACTGCTGGAGCAATTTTACTTGGAAGAATGGGCAAAAATCCCAGTATCTAGATGTGTTATGCTAATGTATCCCAAGAGAACTGCAGCAAAAGATGCCTCCACAAAGTACAAACAAAGAGAACGTTTGGTCCTGCAATATACACGACCCTCTTCACCAGCAACACCTGCGAATACGCCTGCGATTAAGGCTGCAACCATCAAGGAAGGTATCGATGAAAAATCACTATCTACTCTATTCTTTGAATTAGAAAAGACTATGATGAGTGAACTACAACACCAACTTGATACCAACTTTCTTGAACTTTATCTCCAAGAAGGCTTAGTCCCTAGGGGCTTACGCCTTCGTTTCAAACACTCCTTTAGTGGGGATGAAACTTTTTGTCAGGACTGGGATAACTACCTTTTAGACTGCGCTAGAGGATTAATGTCTAGATTGATCATCAAACGCAGTTCCCTGGCCTTGGGTTTTGGGAACAAAATTGCGGAACTTTATGATAATATTCTTGTACATAAGAACCATCCCTCATTTGTTAGATTAGATCGATTAATCACAGCACATGTTATTACTTATGAAAAAGAGGTCTTAAACAAAAAATCTCACAAAATGTCTAGAGACTGGACAAATTTTTCAACTGGCAATATCAAATATTAGTTAAAAGAGCTACCTACTGTAGTACAAATTCCGTGCAATCTGACCTCACCTCTGTCCCAAATCCCAATCTACAGGTGAAATTATCCAATCAACCTAATAGAAACAGAACTAACAAATCATACCACAACACCAAGTTCAAATTTAGTACTGGCCATACAAAGAGGAAACAGCATACCAGTCATAGATTACTGCATCCAGACCCTCATACTACTCACACGAATAAACCTCAGCATCAACTATCCACACCAACATTATGTAACCAACTATCTACTCTGGAACCCGCCTTTTTCACCCCCAATACAAATACCCCAATTGTGCGTAACAGGTCATGACAACAACGACGTATTTCCACAAAGGCCTCATTTGAAGTTTCCAAGAATAATCACTCCTCTGCCTCACCCGTAGATATCTTTGATCAGGATATTCTTTCCACTTGCGCTCCATTGAATCTACCCCCCCACAATGTTTCCAACCACCACTTTACCAGTCAACAGTCAAAATATTAGCAGCCCCCCACCTAACTCCTCTCCATCACTACCACCCATTAGACAGACTACAATTAGTCTTCCGTCACCACCTTTATTTATCGATTTAGAAGAAGACTCTTTGATTACAATCCATGTGTACTCCCCTCCGAGTACCCCACCCCCGATCAATTATGGGATTCCACAGAGCACATTAGGTCCGGACTGTAGTACATGTGATCCCTCCACCACTATATCCAATGCTACTGCTGGTCCGTCTTTTTTATGCCTTCCCCCTGTCCTCAATCCAACCACACTGTATCCGGTCCTAAAAAGTCCAGGGACAATGGCAATCACGAACTATTTCCACCCTTTAGGCCAGAGGGCAAACAAAAGAAAAAACCTAGAAGAGGGTGCAGGGGGGGAAAGAATAAAAACAAAAAGAAAGATTTAAAACAACCTCTAGACCAAGAGAAAGAAATTAAAATCTTCAATCTTTCCTCCCACAAACTAGACCCCTATGAGATTTCGGTGTTATCCAAAGGTCTATCTTTTTGTCCGACCTCTAAATCAAGTGGTTTTGAGCTATTTATTGACCTTCACAGGTTCATTAGAAGACTCACGCTAAAGAGACACTTTAATTTACCCAAAAAAAAAAAACCAAAAAAACTCTCCGAAACACCAACAGAGAGCCTAGACACCCCTACACATTACATTTCCTCAGACCTTAAACCTCCTTCCAACTTTTACCCGACTCACCATAGGGGTAATTTTATCGAAACTTTCTATGATTTGGTTCTAGAAGACTTCCGCACTATCCATCAGAGACCTATTCAGAAATTTAATTTGACATCCAAAGAACAGACTGCTATCAAAAGATTACAAGACAATACTAATCTTATCATTAGAAGTGCCGATAAGGGAGGGGGAGTAGTATTACAAGACAGGATAGACTACACAAATGAGGCACTCCGTATACTGTCAGATACCAACTATTACTGTACCCTTGATATAAACCCTCTGGAAGAACACAAGCTACTCTTAAAGGGTTTCTGTCATCAGAATTTAGCCTACAAAACCGAGTGTCATTTGCAAATCGCAAATGACACCTGATGACAGAAAGCCTTCTTTTATAGAAATCTGTACGGTAGTTTTTGTTAAAATAGCGTTTTTATAATATGCTAATTAGGCCCCCTAGGTGCAGTAGGCGTGAACCCTGCACCTAGGAGCGGCCGTAATAACGCCCCTTACCCCTCCTCCCTTGCGTTGATTGACAGGGCCGGGCAGCCATCTCTTTCGTCTCCCGGCCCTGTACGATCGCGAAATCCCGCGCCTGCGCATTGCGATAAGCAATCTGCGCACGCGCGTTGAGAGCCGGCGGCCGCCCGGGTCCTGGCTTCATCAATGCGCATGCGCTGATTCCTTATCGCAATGCGCAGGCGCGGGATTTCGCGATCGTACAGGGCCGGGAGACGAAAGAGATGGCTGCCCGGCCCTGTCAATCAACGCAAGGGAGGAGGGGTAAGGGGCGTTATTACGGCCGCTCCTAGGTGCAGGGTTCACGCCTACTGCACCTAGGGGGCCTAATTAGCATATTATAAAAACGCTATTTTAACAAAAACTACCGTACAGATTTCTATAAAAGAAGGCTTTCTGTCATCAGGTGTCATTTGCGATTTGCAAATGACACTCGGTTTTGTAGGCTAAATTCTGATGACAGAAACCCTTTAAAATCTCTTGTGGAATCAGCTGCACATATCCTCAATAAGAAAGAGACAGAATATCTTGTAGTACCAGACCCTGAAATTGCCATTTTCTACCACTTACCAAAAATCCATAAGGATATCACACATCCCCCCCGGACGTCCGATCATTTCCGGTATATCATCATTGACATGTAATCTGTCTCACTATGTAGACATCTTTCTTCAAAAATATGTAATTCAACTCCCCTCATATCTTCGAGATTCTGCTTCATTAATACAATTATTACAGGAGATTCCCTGGAGAAACACATACCAATGGCTAACTTTGGACGGTTCTTCATTGTATTCAAACATTGAACACAATTTGGGTATAAGTTGTACCAAAAGATTCTTAGATAATGATCCCCTTATGCCCAAAGAACAAAAGACATTCATTTTAGAATGTATTAATTTTATTCTAACCCATAATACGTTTAAATTTGAGGATACTTTTTATTTGCAAACCAAGGGGACTGCTATGGGCACGCGCTTTGCCCCGAGTTTTGCAAATTTATTTATGGGTGCCTTTGAAGATGATATGATATTTAAATCTCATTATTTTAAGGATAATATCATATTCTTTCGACGGTATATAGATGATCTGATCATAATATGGAATGGAGATGGTACCTTTATAAGTAATTTTATTGAATTTCTGAATACTAACACTTGGGGGATTTCGTTCTCGGGTTCCTATGACCCTAGGAAGGGGGAATTCCTGTATCTAGAACTCACTAACGATGACGATATGATTATCACCCGCACTTTCTTCAAAAAGGTTGATGCTAATAGCTATTTAGACTTCAAAAGCCAGCATCATAAGAAATGGAGAAGTAATATCCCCTTTGGCCAGTTCAAACGTATTAGACGAAACTGCACCAAAAACGAAGATTTTACAAGTCAAAGTCAGGTAATACGAAAGAGATTTCTACGGAAAGGATTCCCCCCGGCAATCATAGAAGCTGCTTTTAACAGAGCATCTATCCTGACACAATCTGACTGCATCCCCGGTATAATAAATGAAGTAGACCCTGAGGTTACCCCCTCCAATAGATTTGACGTAAACTTTGTTACTTCCTTTAATGATGACCATTAGAGATGAGCGAGTAGTGTTCGATCGAGCCGGTATTCGATCGAATACTACGCTATTCGGCATACTCGATTTCAATCGAGTATAACGGCGATGGCGCACTTAGAATTCGTTTCCCCTCCCACCTTCCCTGGCGCTCTTTTTCCACCAATCAACATGCAGGGGGGTATGACAGGCACGCTGAGCACGCTGGCAGCGCGAAAACAGCGTCTACATGGATTGGCTGGAAAAACCATGTGACCTCGAATATTAAAAACTCAGCTCTTCCTGCTCGTACGCATATGCTGCGTGAACTTAGTCAGGGACAGAGGCTGGAGAAGGGACAGACAGGTTTTAGCAGTTGGACAGGCAGGAGCGTGATTAAAAGCCCTTATCAGGGCTACTATAGTGCACTACAGTGATAGCTTTACTACAAGATACACTTTACAGAGAACGGCTGCCGTATTCAGGGATAGCTGCTGGAGTAGGGACAGAGAGAGGCATTAGTGGTGTATTAGGTGCTCTGCTACATACCAAACTATATTTGGCACTACTGTTCAGCGTTCTTTTTGGCTGAAAAACCCTGTTATATAACTAGTGTGTATATGCACCATCTGATCTGGCAGTATACGGCTGTGAATTTTATTTTATTTTTTAAATACAGTTTATTTGGCTCTAGTGTTCTGGGTTCTGTGTGCCTGCAATACCCTTTTTGTATTCCAGGTGTAAATACCCACCGTCTGTACAGTTAGTACACGGCTGTGTACCTTGAAATATACAATATCTAGGCCTTTTAATTGGCCACTGTACTGTGCGTTCTCTTGCTAAATTATTTCACATAACTGGTGTAAATACCCACCGTCTGTTCAGTTAGTACACGGCTGTGTACCTTGAAATATACAATATCTAGGCCATTTAATTGGCCACTGTACTGTGCGTTCTCTTGCTAAATTATTTCACATACCTGGTGTAAATACCCACCGTCTGTTCAGTTACTACACGGCTGTGTACCTTGAAATATACAATATCTAGGCCTTTTAATTGGCCACTGTACTGTGCGTTCTCTTGCTAAATTATTTCACATACCTGGTGTAAATACCCACCATCTGTACAGTTAGTACACGGCAGTGTACCTTGAAATATACAATATCTAGGCCATTTAATTGGCCACTGTACTGTGCGTTCTCTTGCTAAATTATTTCACATACCTGGTGTAAATACCCACCGTCTGTTCAGTTACTACACGGCTGTGTACCTTGAAATATACAATATCTAGGCCTTTTAATTGGCCACTGTACTGTGCGTTCTCTTGCTAAATTATTTCACATACCTGGTGTAAATACCCACCGTGTGTTCAGTTAGTACACGGCTGTGTACCTTGAAATATACAATATCTAGGCCATTTAATTGGCCACTGTACTGTGCGTTCTGTTGCTAAATTATTTCACATACCTGGTGTAAATACCCACCGTCTGTTCAGTTACTACACGGCTGTGTACCTTGAAATATACAATATCTAGGCCTTTTAATTGGCCACTGTACTGTGCGTTCTCTTGCTAAATTATTTCACATACCTGGTGTAAATACCCACCGTCTGTTTAGTTAGTACACGGCTGTGTACCTTGAAATATACAATATCTAGGCCATTTAATTGGCCACTGTACTGTGCGTTCTGTTGCTAAATTATTTCACATACCTGGTGTAAATACCACCGTCTGTTCAGTTACTACACGGCTGTGTACCTTGAAATATACAATATCTAGGCCTTTTAATTGGCCACTGTACTGTGCGTTCTCTTGCTAAATTATTTCACATACCTGGTGTAAATACCCACCGTCTGTTTAGTTAGTACACGGCTGTGTACCTTGAAATATACAATATCTAGGCCATTTAATTGGCCACTGTACTGTGCGTTCTGTTGCTAAATTATTTCACATACCTGGTGTAAATACCCACCGTCTGTTCAGTTACTACACGGCTGTGTACCTTGAAATATACAATATCTAGGCCTTTTTTTTTTTTTATAATTGTATATTTATTGAATCCACAATAATACAGATGGTATTTCACAACCAGATACAGTCAAGTCGGCGAAGGCATATATCAAACTCGGTACAATGTGAAGCAAAACAATACCATTATGTGAGATATAAATAAAGCATACTAAAGCGGTAAGAAAAGAAAAAACAGAGCTTCTGTGTGGAATTATTTTTCATATAAAATAAGGTAGACACGACAAGAACAGGGTTTCAGGTAACCAGTCAGAGTTGTACAAACAGTAACATAGGACAGGTACACAAGACTTAAAGACACAGACAATGGAGGGGAAGGGAGGAAGTGGCAGAGGTAGGGAACATGATGTCAACAAAGAGTCGGGTAGCTCAAAGCTGATGTGTAAGCCAATAATCATCCCACACGTCCCATATAGCATAAAACTGAACAACCTTGTCTTGATAGAGAGCTGTAGAGTACTCCATGGTGCGAATCTCAACCACCCTAGCATATAAATCAGAGAGCACCGGTGAGCCAGATTGTTTCCAAAACCTCGGGATAAGACACCGTGCCGCTGTGAGAATCTGAGTTATGAGCTTCCGAGTATGAGTCCTGAGAGTAGTGGGGAAAATGTTCAAAAGAAACAAAATGGGGTCCATAGGAAAGTCATATTCGAAAATGCTTTTAATTAAAGCGTTAACAGTGACCCAGAACGGTTGTATATTAGGACAATCCCAAAGATGTGAAACAGGGTCCCCATCTGTGAGAGACATCTCCAACATCTGTCCGAAACTGACGGGTATATCCTATGCAGGAGAGCTGGGGTGTGGTACCAGTGCATTAAAATTTTATATTGGTTCTCCTGAGCCATTACTGACATGGAGGATTTAGCAGCTCTTCTCCATATGAGGCTCCACGTCAAATCTGGAAGTACTCTTCCCAGGTACTCCTCCCATCTAATCATGTATGAATGTCTTATCAACCTATCCGGATATGGGGTGACCAATATGGAATATATCCCAGAAATTAGGCCTTTAGTATGCACCCCTGCTCTACATATACGCTCAAAGGCGGTGGGAAGAGAGACAGAAAGCCCCAGAAAAATGGTTTGCGCAAAATGTCGGAGCTGTGAATAAAAGAAAGCAGCTTCTGACGACAGACCATATTTAGATTGAATGGCAGAGAAGGACAATAGTTCCCTAGTATATGGGTCCACTATGTCCGCAAACCGAAAGACCTGAGCCCGAAACCACTCCTTCGTTGCTACACCAGTGAGACTAGATGGGAGCAAGGGGTGATACAAAAAGGAGGTCATTGCCGAATTACGGGATGCCAGGGGAAATTTAGCACTACAAGTGCGCCATATCATTTTGGTACATCTCATAGGACCCAACAGGTCTCTATCCTGGATAGAGGTACAAGGGCCCGCCCATAGCAAAGAGTTAGGGTGAACCGGGGCCAACCATAGCCGCTCAATCTGCATCCAGACAGAAAAAGGGTGCAGAGAGGTCCAGGCCGGTACGTAGCGTAATTGAGCAGCCCAATAGTACTTAACAAAATCTGGTACCCCCAGTCCACCCTGACCTCTACTGGCTAAAAGGACTGACCTAGGAATTCTATGTCTCTTGTGTGCCCAGATGAATTTGAGGACATGAGACTGAAAAGACCGCAGATCTCTCAGAGGGACCGGGATGGGCAGCGTTTCAAATAGATACAATATCTTCGGCAATATAGTCATTTTTATAGCAGCAATGCGCCCCAAGAGGGAGAGTGGCAATGACTGCCATTTGGATAGAAGCAGTTTAAGCTCACTAAAGATAGAGGGGAAGTTGTGTTTATATAGGTCTACATATCTCGGAGCAATGTTAATCCCTAGGTATCGAAGGGTGTCAGACTTCCAGTGGAAGTGATAGTTATTTTTTAAAAGTGCGATGCGGGCGTCTGTAACATTAATCGGTAAAGCTTCAGTTTTAGAAGTATTCACCTTATAACCCGATAAACGGCCATATTCCCGCAGGGTCATCTGAAGATTAGGGAGAGATACATGTAATCCCGTGAGGGTGAGGAGGACATCATCAGCATAAAGAGATAACTTAAACTCTTTATCCTTCACTCTGACCCCCCTAATATCAGGATGGTTGCGAATTTTTGCCGCCAATGGTTCAATACAGAGTGCAAATAGAAGTGGGGATAAGGGGCAACCTTGCCGCGTCCCATTAGATATGCGGATCAAACCCGAATTTGAGTGGAGTAGTTTGACTGTCGCTGAGGGAGAGGAGTAAAGCCCCCTTATTGCCTGCAAAAAAGTGCCGCCAAAGCCAAAGGCTCGTAGGGTGGCAAAGAGGAAATGCCAACCCAGACGATCGAACGCCTTTTCAGCATCTAAACTAAGAAGCAGAGATTCCTCTCCCGAGCGAGCAATCACCTCCAAGAGATCTACTGTACGCCTTGTATTGTCGCTCCCTTGACGGCAAGGGACAAAACCCACCTGATCTTTATGTATTAGAGAGGGGAGGAAAGTATTCAAGCGGTTAGCTAGGACTTTAGAGTAAATTTTAAGGTCAGAATTCAGCAAGGCAATCGGCCTGTAATTCTGCCGTTCAAGGTGATCCTTGCCTGGCTTAGGTATTAAAGTTAGGAAGGATTGAGTCATGAGAGGAGGGATAGCCCTTCCAGTTAAGAAGCCATTAAAGAGAGATTGCATATGAGGAAGCAACAAATCCTGAAATGTTTTATAGTATTTATATGTGAACCCATCAGGTCCAGGGGACTTTGCCTCGGGAAGATGCTTAATCACCTCCATTATTTCTTCCACTGCAATCGGCTCAGCAAGGGCTGCTCTATCCGAGGGTGAAAGGGTAGGGAGATGACAGGACTGTAGATACGAGTCCATCAGACAATCTCTGTCCTGAGGAGTCGTAGGCAGTTCATTAGGTAGGTTATACAGGTCCGAGTAATAGGAGGAGAATCGGTCCGCTATCTCCCTAGGGTCATATGTCACTGAACCATCGGCTCTCTTGATAGCCCCAGGGCCCGATCGTAAGGAGGACTGTCTAAGCTGTTTTGCCAATAATGTGTGAGGCTTATTCCCCCATGCATAGTAACGTTGGCGAGTGTACAACAACAGTTTGTCCACTTTCGCATGCGCATTCTTGCTCAATTGGGCCCTGACATCAACAATTTGTTTGAGAGTTGGGATTGAGGGGTGCGAACACATACGTTCCTCCAACTTACGTAAACGAGACCTAAGGGCTCTAATCGTCTCCTGTGAATCCTTCTTCAACCTAGAGCCCAGAGCAATACAATGGCCCCTCATGACTGCCTTGTGTGCCTCCCACAGGGAGCCAGGATTCTCAACAGACCCCATATTATGAGTGAAATATTGTCTAAGGCAATCCCGGAGCTCAGTACAGGATAAGGTGTTCTTGAGCAGACAATCATTAAGACGCCAGTGACAATTACGAGTGTGGCCATTCCCCTCACCCAGAGCAATCCTCACCGGAGCGTGGTCAGTCCAGGTAATGGTCCCCATATCCGCCCTCTGTAGAAGCCTTAACGCGGAAATAGTCCCCAAAAAATAGTCTATTCGGGTGTGTGTCCCATGTGGCGCCGAGTAAAAGGAGAAGGATCTATCGGTCGGGTTAGCTATTCTCCAAAGATCATATAGTGAATATCTACGAACTAAGCGGCGAAATTCCCTCGCTAACCTCTGCTGTGATGGGTGTAATGGTTTCCCAGGTAACGCTAGTCTATCCATACTATCAGAAAAAAGGACATTAAAATCCCCCCCTATAAGCGTAATAGGATCCGAACGTTTGAAGACTGCAGTTAAGGTTCTGGACAAGAAATGTATCTGGGATGTATTGGGAGCATATAAATTACAAAGAGTAACAGGGAGGCCTCGGAGCTTGCCTCTCAGTATAATATATCTACCCTGAGGATCCAGAACAGACGAGGTCACTGTGAGTGGGCATTGTGCAGAGATGAGAACCGCAACTCCCGCCTTACGACGAGAATGGCATGCAGTGTAAATCCCCGGGTATAAATGTGAGAGGAACTTAAAAGAAGAATTATCTTCAAGATGGGTTTCTTGCAGAAAGACCACATCCGCTTTAAGAGATTTTAATTCCAGCAACAAGAGTTTCCTTTTTGCATTGGAATTAAGTCCTTTGACATTTAAAGTTACGTAACTCGCCATGATAAACAGAGAGATGAGACCACGCACAAAATATCTAACTCACCAGTCCTCTGCGAGAGAAGTAGCCAAGACACACCATGGAGAACCCCCCGTAGGAAGACCCGGAACTTGAGCTTGTGTGGATAGACCAGTCCATCAGGAGGGCCAGGGCCCTGTTCAGCCACACAACCATACAGAAGGAGGGAAACAAAAGGTAGGGGGAGACAAAACCACATGAACACATAAACAGTCATTTCAAGTGAACAGCAAAAAACACTATTCCAGGGAATGAGAACCCTGCTGGAGACTAAGGAGAGAGCCTCCCGAGTAGAGACAGTGTCAGATGTAGGCAGAAAGGCAAACAACCCAATACCTAATAAGGTCGAAAGGAACTTCATAAAGTGCAACATAACCAGAGTAGGCAAAATAACTTTAAACAAGTCATACGGGGTAAACCCCTTTGGTGGCACCTATGCATATATCTGAGATAGAACCTGAGGGGAGATAGTATCCTCCCTATGTCGCCAGGACTCGATAGCGGACCAGTTGGTCAGGAGAGGGACCTCAAACAAGTAAGTGGACCATTAACTATAACAGGTCCAATTATTTTAAAGGAGAGGCAGCTGAAGCAGTTCAGTGCACGGGACGCTGATAAGCAGAAAGAGGAGTCTGCCGGGACGACGACATCCTCCCTGAAGGCCCATCTGATTGACCCGCTCTTCTTTTACGAGTGACAGGTGTCCAAACCTGTGAGGGCGGTGGCACAGGCACAACTAGTTCCCAATCCTCCATGGTAGGGATAGGGATTTCCATGGCCTCACAGAACAGCTGAAGATCTGCAAATGAACGAAGCGTCCCCGTTTTGCCTTGATGTCTAGCTGAGAGAGAGAACGGGAAGCCCCAACGATACGGAATCTGCCGGTCCCGCAGTGCTGAAAGGAGCGGTTGCAGATGCCTCCTTTTCTGCAGAGTTATCCAGGACAAGTCCGGGAAGAGTTGGACCGGGGCTCCATCAAATTCAAAGTTGCGGAGATTACGTGCTTTAGCCATTATCGCCTCCTTAGTAGAAAAGTCATGTACACAGCATATCACATCCCGTGGGCGAGATGGAGGACCCTTAGGCTTAAGAGCTCGGTGGGCGCGATCCAGTTTGAGCTTGTGAGTTTGCGGCTCTCCAAGTACAAGGTTAAAGATGGCTTCCAGGGTGGCAAAAAGATCCTCATCTCCCGTGGCTTCAGGTAGGCCCCTGACCCGAATATTATTCCTGCGACCCCGATTATCCAAGTCCTCCAAGTGACGACCCATCTCTCTGAGGGCAGAATTTTGAGAAGACATAGAGGTATGCAGCGTAGAAATATAATTCCTGGTATCATCATGTGCCGTTTCCAGAGACTCTACCCGGTCCGCAATATGTTTGATGTCAGTACGGACCAGTGCAATTTCAGCCCTGCAGGCCCCCGTGACCTCTGATATCAGAATTTTAAAGTCCTCCTTAGTGGGGAACTGTGTGAGGTAGGTCTCCCATTGCGATGGTGGGGTAGGCGGAGGAGCGGGAAACCTAGGGGCAGAGGCACTGGGGGATGGGTGAGGATCCCCTCTGGGGGTGGTAGTTGTGAGGGCCCTGGAATCCTCTGTACCGCGGCAGGGGCTATTCCCAGGTTCATTGAGCCATGAGGGAGGTGGGGGGGACCGGCCAGCGGACTCCGATGAAGCATCCGAGCCAGGGGAAGAAGGCAGAAGGGAGGCGGCGGTACCTGAGCATTGTACAGGGCCTCCCGCCTCGTGGTGCGCGGGCGCCATCTTGGAGCCGAGAGTGGAAGAAGACGCCACCAGGCCTGATGTCCTCACCCCCTCAGAGGGATCAGAGGAGGAAACCACTGCGCCCGGCCGGCCCAGCGGAGATGAGGTAAGCGGGGAAGCGCGATCAGGGTCCTCCCTGGCGCCGGTGCGTCCTCCGATTCCAGCTGGTGGCAGAGAGGAATGGCGGGATGTCCCAGCGGTGTTCGCGCGGCGGCCGCCGGCACCTTGTCGAAGGCCACGATCCCAACAGGCCTCCAGGGTCCTGGCAGGTGAGGGGGAACGGGGGGGTCGAGGAGAGCCCCGTGAGCCTGTTTTTCTCCCCATTTGGCGTCTCAGGCAGATGTGGCTGGCCTTTTTAGCGGAGCTCTGGCAGGAGCAAGAAGATCAGGCGGCCATCTCAGCCGGCATCCGGACACGCCCCCCATCTAGGCCTTTTAATTGGCCACTGTACTGTGCGTTCTCTTGCTAAATTATTTCACATACCTGGTGTAAATACCCACCGTCTGTTCAGTTAGTACACGGCTGTGTACCTTGAAATATACAATATCTAGGCCATTTAATTGGCCACTGTACTGTGCGTTCTGTTGCTAAATTATTTCACATACCTGGTGTAAATACCCACCGTCTGTTCAGTTACTACACGGCTGTGTACCTTGAAATATACAATATCTAGGCCTTTTAATTGGCCACTGTACTGTGCGTTCTCTTGCTAAATTATTTCACATACCTGGTGTAAATACCCACCGTCTGTTCAGTTAGTACACGGCTGTGTACCTTGAAATATACAATATCTAGGCCATTTAATTGGCCACTGTACTGTGCGTTCTCTTGCTAAATTATTTCACATACCTGGTGTAAATACCCACCGTCTGTTCAGTTAGCACACGGCTGTGTACCTTGAAATATACAATATCTAGGCCATTTAATTGGCCACTGTACTGTGCGTTCTCTTGCTAAATTATTTCACATACCTGGTGTAAATACCCACCGTCTGTTCAGTTACTACACGGCTGTGTACCTTGAAATATACAATATCTAGGCCTTTTAATTGGCCACTGTACTGTGCGTTCTCTTGCTAAATTATTTCACATACCTGGTGTAAATACCCACCGTCTGTACAGTTAGTACACGGCAGTGTACCTTGAAATATACAATATCTAGGCCATTTAATTGGCCACTGTACTGTGCGTTCTCTTGCTAAATTATTTCACATACCTGGTGTAAATACCCACCGTCTGTTCAGTTACTACACGGCTGTGTACCTTGAAATATACAATATCTAGGCCTTTTAATTGGCCACTGTACTGTGCGTTCTCTTGCTAAATTATTTCACATACCTGGTGTAAATACCCACCGTGTGTTCAGTTAGTACACGGCTGTGTACCTTGAAATATACAATATCTAGGCCATTTAATTGGCCACTGTACTGTGCGTTCTGTTGCTAAATTATTTCACATACTTGGTGTAAATACCCACCGTCTGTTCAGTTACTACACGGCTGTGTACCTTGAAATATACAATATCTAGGCCTTTTAATTGGCCACTGTACTGTGCGTTCTCTTGCTAAATTATTTCACATACCTGGTGTAAATACCCACCGTCTGTTCAGTTAGTACACGGCTGTGTACCTTGAAATATACAATATCTAGGCCATTTAATTGGCCACTGTACTGTGCGTTCTCTTGCTAAATTATTTCACATACCTGGTGTAAATACCCACCGTCTGTTCAGTTACTACACGGCTGTGTACCTTGAAATATACAATATCTAGGCCTTTTAATTGGCCACTGTACTGTGCGTTCTCTTGCTAAATTATTTCACATACCTGGTGTAAATACCCACCGTCTGTTCAGTTAGTACACGGCTGTGTACCTTGAAATATACAATATCTAGGCCATTTAATTGGCCACTGTACTGTGCGTTCTCTTGCTAAATTATTTCACATACCTGGTGTAAATACCCACCGTCTGTTCAGTTACTACACGGCTGTGTACCTTGAAATATACAATATCTAGGCCTTTTAATTGGCCACTGTACTGTGCGTTCTCTTGCTAAATTATTTCACATACCTGGTGTAAATACCCACCGTCTGTACAGTTAGTACACGGCAGTGTACCTTGAAATATACAATATCTAGGCCTTTTAATTGGCCACTGTACTGTGCGTTCTCTTGCTAAATTATTTCACATACCTGGTGTAAATACCCACCGTCTGTTTAGTTAGTACACGGCTGTGTACCTTGAAATATACAATATCTAGGCCATTTAATTGGCCACTGTACTGTGCGTTCTCTTGCTAAATTATTTCACATACCTGGTGTAAATACCCACCGTCTGTTCAGTTACTACACGGCTGTGTACCTTGAAATATACAATATCTAGGCCTTTTAATTGGCCACTGTACTGTGCGTTCTCTTGCTAAATTATTTCACATACCTGGTGTAAATACCCACCGTCTGTACAGTTAGTACACGGCAGTGTACCTTGAAATATACAATATCTAGGCCATTTAATTGGCCACTGTACTGTGCGTTCTCTTGCTAAATTATTTCACATACCTGGTGTAAATACCCACCGTCTGTTCAGTTACTACACGGCTGTGTACCTTGAAATATACAATATCTAGGCCTTTTAATTGGCCACTGTACTGTGCGTTCTCTTGCTAAATTATTTCACATACCTGGTGTAAATACCCACCGTCTGTTCAGTTACTACACGGCTGTGTACCTTGAAATATACAATATCTAGGCCATTTAATTGGCCACTGTACTGTGCGTTCTCTTGCTAAATTATTTCACATACCTGGTGTAAATACCCACCGTCTGTTCAGTTACTACACGGCTGTGTACCTTGAAATATACAATATCTAGGCCTTTTAATTGGCCACTGTACTGTGCGTTCTCTTGCTAAATTATTTCACATACCTAATTATATACCCAAATATTGTATTTGCAACCAAAAAAAAATAAAATGCGGAGGGGGGCTAGCGGAATCGGACGTGGACGAGGACGGGGGCGCGGAAATGCTGTTGGTGGCCTTGTTGAAGCCAGTGGGGATACAATGCGTGCTGGTGAGGGTCAGCCAGGATCCCACTCATCCAGAATCCCTGCCTTTATGGGACAGTTAAGCAGGGGGCGAGTTACACCGCTGTTGAGGCCTGAGCAGGTTGAACAGGTGGTGCAATGGATAGCCGATAGCGCTTCCACACAGTTGTCCACCAGCCAGTCATCCACACAGTCTCACTCTGACCCTCCTTCCTCCACACCTGGCCAACAGAGTCATCCCACCCTTGACCCCTCCCAGGAGCTCTTTTCGGGTCCTTTTTCAGATGTGCCGGAAGAATCCCAGGAGCTAGCAGAGGAATTTGTTTGTAGTGATGCCCAAACACTTGAGTTTTCGCCATCTCCTGCTGATGTGGACCCTGAACCAGCATCTGTTATCATGAGCGATGATGATGATGAGACGCAGTTGCCATCAAGGGAGGCTGTTGGAATGTCCAGTGGGCAGGAGGAGGAGCAGAGTGAGGAAGAGGAGGTGGTGGATGACGAAATGACCGACCCCACTTGGCCAGGGGTGATGTCCAGCGGGGAAAGCAGTGGAGAGGTGGTGGTCTGCGCAGCACCGAAAAAGGCAGCAAGAGGCAGAGGGATGTCCAGAGGCAGAGGGATGTCCAGAGGCAGAGGGATGTCCAGAGGCAGAGGGATGTCCAGAGGGATGTCCAGAGGCAGAGGACAGTGCAGACAGAGTAGTGAGGCCACAGCCAGCACGGCCGAAGCTGTTCCCGGCAGCGGGCAGTCGCGCGAAGCTCCCCCATCGAGGCCTCGTACTTCTGTGGTGTGGAGATTTTTTAATGTTTGTGCGGATGACAAACTGAGCGCGGTTTGCACACTCTGCCACTCAAAACTGAGTAGGGGCTCTGAGAAGAGCAATCTGACCACCTCAGGCATGCGGCGTCACTTGGAAGTCAAGCACTGGGCTGAGTGGGAGAGAGCAAACGCAATACAAACTGCGCCCGGTCCTGCTGCCACTGCCTCTTCCCCTCTGTTGTGTGCTGCCACTGCGGTCCAGACCTCCAGCCAGGACACCTCCACATCTGCCTCTGCCTCGGCTACTTTGGGGCCTTCTCCTTCAGCCTCCCCTTCCCCCGCCTCTTCGCCTGCACCTTCACACTCCTCGTCCCATCAACTGTCCATCTCGCAGGCGTTCGACCGCAGGCGGAAGTACGCCTCGAGTCACCCCCAAGCCCAAGCCTTAAACTGCCACATCTCCAAACTGCTGGCCCTGGAGATGTTGCCGTTTAGGCTTGTGGAGACGCAGGCCTTCCGCGACCTGATGGCGGCTGCCGCACCTCGCTATTCCGTCCCTAGCCGCCACTACTTTTCCCGGAGTGCCGTCCCCGCCCTGCACCAGCACGTGTCGCGTAACATCAGGCGGGCCCTGAGGTACGCAGTCAGCGCAAAGGTCCACTTGACCACCGACTCGTGGTCAAGCGCTTGCGGCCAGGGACGCTACATCTCTTTGACGGCACACTGGGTGAATGTAGTGGAAGCGGGGACGGGGTCGCAAACAGAGACGGCCTACCTACCACCCCCGCCCAAGATTGCCAGCATGGGTTCTGATAAACCCCCCTCCTCCTCCTCCTCCTCCTCCTCTGCCTTAACATCGCCCTCAGCCGCTAGCTGGAAGCGTTGCAGCACTGGCGCGGGGAGACGTCAGCAGGCGGTGCTTAAGCTCATCAGCTTGGGCGACAGGAAGCACAGCGCCCCAGAGGTGAGGGACGCCATATTGCAGCAGACGGAGATGTGGCTGTCGCCGCTGCAGCTAGGACCAGGCATGGTCGTGTGCGATAACGGCCGTAACCTGGTGGCGGCTCTGGAGCTTGCCGAACTCGATCACGTACCATGCCTGGCCCACGTTTTTAATCTGGTAGTCCAAAAATTTCTAAAGACTTACCCCAACCTGGCAGAGCTACTGGTGAAAGTGCGGCGCTTGTGCGCTCACTTTCGGAAGTCAACTGTAGCTGCTGCTAGCTTAAAAAAACTCCAGCAACGCCTCCATTTGCCTGAACATCGGCTGTTGTGCGACCTGCCGACTCGCTGGAATTCCACCTATTCCATGTTGGCCAGGGTGTGTGAGCAGCAGAGAGCATTGATGGAGTACCAGATTATGAATCCACGCGTGCCTCCAACTCAGCTCCCTCAGTTTGCCAACCACGAGTGGCCATGGATGGCAGACATATGCGATGTACTGCGTATCTTTGAGGAGTCCACCAAGAAGGTCAGCAGCGAGGACGCTATAGTGAGCGTAACCATCCCGCTCCTATGCGTCCTTAAAGAATCGCTCATCGCAATAAGGGAGAACGCATTGCACGCAGAGGAGACGGGGGTAGGAGGAGACGCAACGGAGCTACACAGTCAGACCACACTTTTGTCTGCTTCACGGTGGCAGTTGCAGGAGGAGGAGGATGAGGAGGAGGACGACGTGGAGGTGGCTGTGGAAGAGGAGGAGGATGCTGGCGGCGAGGGTAGCAGTCAGGCTGTGTGCGTTCCATTGGTTCAGCGCGGATGGGGCGGAGAGGAGGCGGAAGAGGAAGAGGAGGAAATGGCAAGTGATCCTTCTGGTGGGGGCAGTGAGGTCATGCCTATTCAGAGTCTGGCACACATGGCTGACTTCATGCTGGGCTGCTTTTCCCGGGACACACGTGTTGTCCGGATAGTGGAGAACAAACTGTACTGGGTCTTCGCAATCCTGGACCCCCGGTATAAAGATAACGTCTCTTCTTTTATTCCGGTAGAGGAGAGGACGAATCGATTGCTGGAATACCAGAGGGAACTCGTGCAGAACATGATGGAGATTTTCCCACCCACCATCGCTGGCGGCAGAGAGGAGAGGGTCTCCCAGAGTCCCACAACATCTATCAGGCCCACAGCCACCAGGGGAACACTCTCCAAGGTGTGGGACACGTTCATGGCACCCCCTCGTGCAACTTCCATCACTGTGGGGCCCGCTATCAGCAGGAGGGACAAGTATCGGCGGATGTTGCGGGAGTACCTGGCAGACCGTACCCCTGTCCTCCCCGATCCCTCGGCGTCCTACACTTACTGGGTCTCCAAGTTGGACACGTGGCTGGAACTGTCCCTGTACGCCTTGGAGGTGCTTGCCTGCCCTGCCGCCAGCGTGCTATCAGAAAGGGTGTTCAGCGCAGCCGGGGGCATTATAACCGATAAGCGCAGCCGCCTGTCAACCGACAGTGCGGACAGGCTGTCGCTAATCAAAATGAACAGCAAGTGGATTGACCCGGACTTTGCTTCTCCAACCGTGGAAAGCAGCCAAAAGTGAAGTGCCATCTGTATGAAGTGCCATTTCCTCCTCCACCTCCTCCTCCTCCTCCTTAACCGCCGTAGAATTGCTCCGTAAATAAGAAAAATTTATATATTTATGGCTCACCTCTTGGGCCTCCACAAAATGTTTAAGAGGTCTCACCTCTTGGGCCTCCATATAATTTTTAACAGGTCTCACCTCTTGGGCCTCCACATAATTTTAAAGAGGTCTCACCTCTTGGGCCTCCACAAAATCTTTAAGAGGTCTCACCTCTTGGGCCTCCACAAAATCTTTAAGAGGTTCACCTCTTGGGCTCCACAAATCTTTAGAGGTCTCACCTCTTGGGCCTCCACAAAATCTTTAAGAGGTCTCACCTCTTGGGCCTCCACAAAATCTTTAAGAGGTCTCACCTCTTGGGCCTCCACAAAATGTTTAAGAGGTCTCACCTCTTGGGCCTCCACAAAATGTTTAAGAGGTCTCACCTCTTGGGCCTCCACATAATTTTTAACAGGTCTCACCTCTTGGGCCTCCACATAATTTTTAAGAGGTCTCACCTCTTGGGCCTCCACAAAATCTTTAAGAGGTCTCACCTCTTGGGCCTCCACAAAATGTTTAAGAGGTCTCACCTCTTGGGCCTCCACATAATTTTTAACAGGTCTCACCTCTTGGGCCTCCACATAATTTTTAACAGGTCTCACCTCTTGGGCCTCCACATAATTTTAAAGAGGTCTCACCTCTTGGGCCTCCACAAAATCTTTAAGAGGTCTCACCTCTTGGGCCTCCACAAAATCTTTAAGAGGTCTCACCTCTTGGGCCTCCACAAAATCTTTAAGAGGTCTCACCTCTTGGGCCTCCACATAATTTTTAACAGGTCTCACCTCTTGGGCCTCCACATAATTTTTAAGAGGTCTCACCTCTTGGGCCTCCACAAAATCTTTAAGAGGTCTCACCTCTTGGGCCTCCACAAAATCTTTAAGAGGTCTCACCTCTTGGGCCTCCACATAATTTTTAACAGGTCTCACCTCTTGGGCCTCCACAAAATGTTTAAGAGGTCTCACCTCTTGGGCCTCCACATAATTTTTAACCCGTCTCACCTCTTGGGCCTCCACATAATTTTTAAGAGGTCTCACCTCTTTAGCCTCCACACAATTTTTAAGACGTCTCACCTCTTGGGCCTCCACAAAATTTTCCATGAGCCTCTGGCCAGCCCACGGCCTCTTCCTGCCTTTTGCGGTCCTACGCATCCCTCAACATCCCCACTGCTTTACCTGCTAGACATGACACTGGACCAGGTCGGGTCACTGACATCTCTAGCGCCAACAATTTGGGCATTTTAAGGCTTCTGCATGTGTTTGAGTTGTTTTTACATTTTAAAGAAGACATGTCTGACCACATTTCACACACACACACAATGACAATTAGGGGTGGGGTCTATTTGCTTTCCCCCTTGCCTATGCCATCTGTGGTTGTCATAGGCAACGTGATTTTAAGGGGTGCAGAATTTCATCTTCTTTTTTGTCTAGTTTGGCTTGGGGTCCATGGCAATGTAGAGGAAAGAAGGTTTCCTTGTATGGTCTCACTTTACAGAGAGGTTACATTGTCTTTGGAGTGTATTGTTGAGAGGCTGTGATAGTGGCGTAATAGTGCGACTTGGGCGCGTTATATGCACCCAGACATGCTTCCCCTGCTGTCCCAGTTGCATTCCAGCAGTGTTGGCATCCTTTTCTGAGGTTTCAGGGTGGACTTGGTGACCTCCAAGTGGTCGAATTGAGATTTCCAAGTGGCGAGCATTTTTTCCCCATAGACTTTAATGGGATTCGATATTCGGTCGAATAGTCGAATTTCGCGGTCTATTCGAATCGAATTTCGAACTTTCGAATATTTCACTACTCGCTCATCTCTAATGACCATCTCACCATATGGAGGGTTTTGTCCAAACATTGGTTCATCCTTAAGAGAGACCCTTTCCTTAGTGGACATCTACCGAGCAAACCTCCCATAACATTCAGGAGATCCCAAGCTTTAAAAAACCTTCTGGCCCCGAGCAAACTTAAACATTCTTTCAAAACCGCTGTTAGTAAAATCACGCGACTAGGGAGCCACAGGTGCAACCTACCTAAATGTTTATGTTGCAATTCTATATGCTCTACAAAATCATTTTCAGGCCCCAAAGGGGAGATCTTCCACATCAAGGGAGACATCAATTGTGGTTCCACCAACGTAGTGTATCTCTTAGAATGTCCGTGCGGGTTACGGTACGTTGGACGAACAATCCAGACGTTACGGAAAAGGGTCAACAAACATAGATCCAATGTCAAGAAGCAATTCATGCAACACAGTGTTTCTAGACACGTGAGTAACTCCCATCAGGGTTCTTTTTCGGGCTTTACCATCACTCCAATAGAACAGATCACCACTAATGGTTCCAGCATATTACAGAAATTACGCAGACGTGAGATGTTCTGGATATTTAAACTTAACTGTTTGAACCCCTATGGCCTCAACGAGGCCTTTGAGATAAATCTTTGACCCTCTCTTATTTTAACGTTCCTTTTTCCCAAGGTCCCTCTGAATATTTTATTTTATATTGCATATTCTATATATATGTACTTATATTATTATTTTTTTGTTTTTTTTATTATATTGTATATCTCACATTGTGTATATATAAGTCGGTGACATTTATTACTATGATATACACATCTATGTGTGTATATATATATGTGTATATATATATATATATATATATATATATATATATATATATGCTTATCCTTCTAGATATTATACCAGCACCAGGGGCGTAGCTAAAGGCTCATGGGCCCTGGTGCAAGAGTTCAGCTTGGGCCCCCCCTTTCCCTCAGCGTTGGTGCACCTAGCTTTTCTGCCGGCCAAGTCAAAAACTGACCCCCCCCATGCCAAATTCTCACCCTAACCCTTTCCCTCCTAACATTACGTATATCACTACAGAACATATAAGGTAAGGCTACATTCACATGTTGTTTTTGCGGCCTCCGATCTGCATATTTTGCGGCTCAGATGCGGACCCATTCACTTCAATGAACACTGTGTGCTGTCCGCATCTGTATGTCCATTCCTATTTTTGTCCGTTTTGCGGACTAGGATAGGCATTGTTACAGTGGATCTGCAAAAAAAACGGATGCCATACGGAACATCATCCTTTTTTTGCGGATCCGCAATTTGCAGACTGCAAAACACAACGTTCATGTGAATGTAGCCCCATACCTCGTACATCCAGTGACGTCTCCTCTGATGTAGATCTTCTCTTTCCTCATCTTCTCCTTTTAGACCAGACGCCATTTTCTCATCTCTGCAGTTAGACAGAAAAAAATCTTAGTTTACTACTTTTCCATCATCCTCCCGTCTTCTGGACAAATCATCCTACCACCCACAGTACTGTGCCACTAGTACCACACAGATAGTGCCCTACAATAATTATTGGCACACAGTGTCCTAAAATAACTGCGCCCAGCAAATAGTGCCCCGTAATAGTGTAAACATAACGTCCCCCCCAGAAATAACTGCGCCCCCAGTGCCCCCATGTGCCAGTAAAAATGCCCCTAGTGCCAGTAAAAATGCCCCCAGTACTCCCGTGCCATTAAGAAATGCCCCCAAGTGCCACTAACAAATGCCCCCAGTGCCAGTAAAAATGCCCCCAGTGCCCCCATGTTCCAGTAAGAAATGCCCCCAGTGCCAGTAAAAATGCCCCCAGTGCTCCCGTGCCATTAAGAAATGCCCCCAAGTGCCAGTAACAAATACCCCCAGTGCCAGTAAAAATGCCCCCAGTGCTCCCATGCCATTAAGGAATGCCCCCAAGTGCCATTGAGAAATGCCCCCAGTGCCAGTAAGAAATGCCCCCAGTGCCCCATGTGCCAGTAACAAGTGCCCCCATGTGCCAGTAACAAATGCCCCCAGTGCCCCATATGCCAGTAACAAATGCCCCCAGTGCCAGTAAAAATGCCCCCAGTGCCCCCTTTTGCCGGTAAAAATGCCCCCAGTTCCCCCATGTGCCAGTAAAAATTCCCCCAGTGCCTGTAATAATGCCCTCAGTGCCAGTAAAAATGCCCCAGTGCCCCCTTTTGCTGGTAAAAATGCCCCCATGTGCCAGTAAAAATGCCCCCAGTGCCCCCCATGTGCCAGAAAAAATGCCCGCTTGTGCCAGTAAAAATGCCCCCATGTGCCCCCAATAGAGCTCCGGTCCAAGACTACAACAATAAAAAAATAAACACTTATACTTACCTCAATGGAGCTGGCAGCGATGCGATGCAGGCCTTTTCCGGCCTGTGTCCCGCGCTGTACGGCTCAGGCGGCGCGATGACGTCATTGCGCCGCCTGAGCCGGCCTCTGATAGGCTGCAGGCCTAGTGCCTGCAGCCTATTAGAGGAACGGGCAGGGGAGACACCTCTCCCTCCCCTGCCCCGCAGTACAGTCATCTGATACAGATGACTATGGAGATGAGCGCTTCCACAATGGAAGCGCTCATCTCCCTCTGCCCCGCCGCCGCCCGCAACTATGCGCAGGGCCGTGCCGCACCTGCCTAATTGGGGCCCCCCTGGCTTAGGGGCCCGGTCGCAACTGCAACCACTGCGACCCCTATAGTTACGCCACTGACTAGCACTAATGTGCTATAACCATACCCGAATTTTATTACAATTCCTTTTATCCTTTTGTTTCAAGTGTCACCCTTAGTTTTAGTATTGTATTGATTCCCTAATCTTAAATACTCATTGTGTTTTATAGCTAAATCATCCTGATCTATATTTTGATCAATCCATTATATTTACTATTTGATCCACTTGCCTACTCATCACTGTCTTGTCTGTGAATATGAGTCATCATTGCGTATGTCCCCCTCCATTTGTATTATGCTGCGGCTCTTGCCGCAGCGTCACTGATGCCAGGCAACCCTCCGATTTATCATTGCGCATGTCCGCCTTTTGTATTATGCTGCGGCCTCAGCCGCAGCGTCACCACTACCAGGCAACCCTCCGATCACGTGACCGGAGCTCCGATCATGTGATCATTCCGTGATCGTGCTCTCGAGAAGCCGGGTGCTCCGGGATACATGTTCAGGATAGCAATAACCTTCACTCTTCTGTGGTTTTTATTTTCTATAACCACTTGAATCACCAATGCCTTTTATGATCAATAATGTGTGATCTATCATTTTTATTAGATTTTTAGCCAATTTATCATTATGTCTTATATACATGAATTTGAATATGCTAATGACCAATACCCACCCCTCCTCCCTCCCACCCACCCCCTCCTTTTTGGCATTTTTTTTGGCTATTTATAGTGTGAATGTGTTTGTATTGACATTCCGTATATATCACTGTACCTGAAGAAGGGGTTTAATACCCCGAAACGCGTTGTACTTCTTTAAATAAAAGAATCAAGCTTATACTTATCAACGACGGGTTCCTTGCGCCGTGGGATATTCCTCCTGTACCTGTCCACAAAGTACTGACTTTCAGGGGTAAATACTTATATACCTCAAATTTCTCTTATTTTTGTCTTAATATATTGTTAATATGTTGTTTGTGTCACACTTGAGACAAAAGAAATGTCTGCTTAGACATAATGTCATAGAGCCATGATTAATTGTAACAGCAGCTGCTGTCCACTGCTGTTTCCCTGCTTACCGCCGTGGTCCCAGGCTCCGTGTTCAGCGGTAATCTGCTGCCAATGTTCCCATTAGCTGCTGCAGTCCTGGGCGCTGTCCTTGCAGGTACTGTTTATTCTGGAATCCGCTCCATGGTTTCCTTCCTGCGCTAGTCACAGCATGCTTGCTGATTGTTCACTGTAGCACTTCCTGCCGGAGCGCATCGCTGCCTATGTGTTTTATGGGTTAGCTCATGTGACCTCGCTGACTAATCCTAGCCCTCCTGCACGTGTATAAGTGGCTCAGCCCCCTTCCCAGGTGCCTGAGGGTCAAGGTCCTTGTGTTCTGCAAAGGTTGCTGATATCGCTTCTTGTGTTCCTGTTTACCTGACTTGTGCTTGAGTTCCTAGACTCCTCTACCTGTTTGATCCCTGCCTGCTTGTCTTGACTCTCCTGTTGCTGATTCGGATTGCCTGACCTGTACCTGTGCCACCTGCCCTGACCTATTGCCTGTTTAATTTTGCCTCCGACTCATCCTTCGGTCCTGCACTGTTGCTCCTGGTTATGAGTTGGCCTGCGGACTACACCTTACCTCTGGTAGCTTGCTCTGGTACCTATTCGTCTGTCTAGCGATATGCCCCCATTGTCTGTGATTAGACAACCCCTTTAAACTACAAAAGTTGTATATATGGGCAATTTGAGTACATTTACAATAAACTGCATCATGCTGACTGAATAATAATATGCAACAAATTGACATTCTTGGAGTGACAAAAATGGACTCACAAAATCATATCAGGAACACCTGAGCCCTGAGACTCAAGGACTCTATAGCCGATTCTGGTAATACAGATTTATGGGTTCAACTATGTTGTCCAGAAATGTTCTTCACATGTTGTGTTGTTTGTTCTCATTTAAATAAAAAAAAAACCATTATAAACAATAAACTGGATCATGATTGTGTAATAAATCTGCAATAATAATATATGCCTGAGTCATACTGATACATTTATATGCACATAAAAGATATGCATTTATACTTATACTAAAAATAAGCTTCGCAAACCCAGCATATGGTTATCGTAACCTATATACACATTAGTCAGATAGAGTAAGTTCTGTAAATGGAACACTGCAGATAAAAATAAAAGATAACCTGACCTTGTTAGCTAGCTATAAATTTTCACATGTATTTTCCATAGATGCCCACGGGATGTTCTTTTAATTTCAGAACATGGTTCCTTGGCGTTGAGGATTATTGCCAATACTGTGAAACATATGAAGAGTGACTCTAAACCTTTAAAGGGTTTGTGCCACTAATCTAAATGTGTCCTGCCCAACAGATATCAATGTTATATCACTTTCCCCAAATACCACCGTTTATTGTGGAAAATCTGTTTTGATATTCAGTTACTGCAGGTTATGTCCTCCACTGGATCCTTGTAATTAGGCTTCAGTAAATTGAGCTCTGGATCATAGATCCTAAGTTGATTTGTTCAAACACTTTGGTTTTAATGCTGACACCTGTCTCTGTTCAGAATTAAAATGTATTACCTACGTATAGGCAAACTTTGTTTCACCTAAAATCGCATGTGACTTCGATGAATTAATTTGGTGTTCATTTCTGCATCTTTAAAAACATTTAAAATTAGGAATCCAAAATTGGGTTTGGTACCAAGGTACCAGCTGATAACAAACCAGACTTTGGTTTCCTAATTTTAAATGTTTTTAAAGATGCAGAAATGAACACCAAATTAATTCACAGAAGATGGAGCCAATACATTTTAATGCTGTATGGAGATTAAAGGGGTTGTCCGAGTTATGAAAATAAAAATATACCACTGTAAATCTGATGGGCAGCAATATATAACTAATCTAAGCAAGTTTTAGGCAAAAAATCTATATTTCCTCACTTCCCTCGTTCTCTTCTGGCCTTTGTTTACATGCATATAACAACAATCTCTGCCCCTCCCCCCTCCCTGCAAAGGGAATGAATACAAGTGCTGAGTGACATGTCTGCCTGCTGGGATACTCAGCAGCATGTTGTATGTGTAGGACTACAAGTCCCAGCTGTACAATGACACTGCTGATACAGAACACACAGGAACTTCCCCCTACCTTTCTGCTCTGCAGAACTCCTCTGTTAGCTCATGTGCCCAGCATTTCTCTCCTCATTGCCTGCAGTTACTGTAGTAAAGTCTTTAGCCCGTGCTGGCTGAAGGGGTTAATGTTTTATCTGAAAAAATCCAGGGAGAAGGAGACACAGAGCAGGCGGCAGCTCAGGCAGTGCAGGGGGGCGTGGCCAGCACAGTAAAGTCTCGTGTACAGACTGTTATCTGCTTGGTGCACGAATACAAGATTAGCAGGGAGGCAAGCTGACATCACAGGTCATGTGACCCTAAGTGAAATCTGATAAAGGAGCAGCTTTGGAAACACAAAGTGCATTTAAAGGGGTATTCTCATCTTGGACAATGGGAGCATATCGCTAGGATATGCCCCCATTGTCCTATAGGTGCGGGTCCTGCTGCTGGGACCCGCACCTATATCGAGAACGGGGCCCCCAAAGTGAAGAAGTGCGCACCGCTATCTCCGACGGCTCCATAGAAATGAATGGGAGCGCACTGCGAATGCACGGCCACCGCTCCCATTCATTTCTATGGAGCCGACGAAGATAGCTGAGCCAGCGCTCGGCTGTTTGCGGCGGCCCCATAGAAGTGAATGGAGAGCGGGCCGCGCTTGCGCGGTGCGCACTTCTTCACTTTGGGGGCCCCGTTCTCGATATAGGTGTGGGTCCCAGCGGCGGGACCCACACCTATAGGACAATGGGGGAATATCCTAGCGATATGCCCCCATTGTCCAAGATGAGAATACCCCTTTAAAAGCTGTTATATTTGACTAGTTAGGGCTTGTTCACACATCAGTTATTTGATCAGTTATTTCCATCAGTTAATGTCAGCCAAAACCAGGAGTGGACACTAAACAGAGATCAGGTATAATGAAAAGATCTGCACCTGTTTGGTGTTTTTGACCCACACCCGGTTTTGGCTCACAATAACTGATGGAAATAACTGATCAAATAACTGACATGTGAACAAGCCCTTAGAAACTTACAAAGAACAAAAAAATAACTTGGACAATCCCTTTAAAATCAAAGTGTTTGACCAAATCGACTACGGATCATTGGTAAGAACAAGAGGAGTGGTTAATGTCAGGACATATCAATCTGCCTTGAGGTATGATGGGACAGCAGACACATGTTCTAATTATTGACTTGTCTGTTGCTATGTTATTTATAACTGTTTGGACATGAACCCCTGAATTGTAAAGCGCTGCACAATATGTTGGTGCTATATAAATAAAGATTATTATTAAACCAGAAAGTAGGAATCAAGCATGGGGGATAAAAGAAAACTGCAAATGAGGTAAATTTGAAAAAAAAAAACACTCCAAGGAGGAATGGGAGCTAGAGTAATTGATGAAAATATACTTTAGAGTGAAAATTGTTTTGGGGCAACCCCTTTAATGAAAAAAGCTGTTTATATAATATATAAAAAATACCAATTGTTTACATTGCACGTTACCTTTAATAACTAAACAGCTTTTATATAGCTTTTATATTTATAAAATGAAGAATGTTGAGGGTCATGTTGAATACTTTCACATGGTACTGTATATAAGAAAGAATAAAACGAATTACCTTGTGTACATCTGAGTGGCAACAAAAACATGGGGGGTCATTTATTATCAGATATACGCCAATTTTTTGCGTATATCAGTTGCAGATTTGGTTGCAAAGGGGATTTGTGGCCAAATCTGAGACCTTTCTCCACTCACGCCAGGTATAAAAAATGGGGGCATGGCTTGGGCGGGGAAGGGGGCAGGAGGGCCGGTCCATCTCATTTATCATTTTCTACGCTGGTTTTAGGAGTTGAAAATTATCTAAAACTACGACAGAAAGGACGCTAGTGTAGATTTAGACAGGCGGTGGATACGTCTAAGTTATGTAGAGGCTGGCGCCTCTGCATAACTTTGATGCATCCACCCCCAGCGCAGGGGTTATTAATAATATGACCCCAATGGTGCATGAGATATAAAATCTAGGATATCCCTACTTCACTGCTCCTATAACCACATACTATTACACATTGATGCCAATAACCATTTGGAGGAAGGTTCAATGTTCGTGTCTAAACAGTAGATCTCTTTAATCAGTCATCTGTGGGAATAAAAGTGATGCAAGCAATGTAATGATTAAATCATAAAGTTGCTCAGATTGCTTTTATTTCCACAGAAAATCACCATGTAATGTAAATGTATAAGACCTGCTTTCATGGTGGATTAGTGTGTAAATAAAAGAAGTGCAAGCAATATCATTTGATAGTTGTATGTTATGAGATTTTGCAGCAGCTGAGGCATGCATAAGGAGGTTAACATGTGGTTAATGATGTTCTGCAGAAGCTATGCATCATGATGTTCTGCAAAAGCACAGCTGAGGTGTGTTATAAGGTTCCATAGCAGCTGAAGCACATGTTTTGATGTTTTGCAGCAATTGAGATCTCTGTATTGTAATATCCTGCAGCATCTGAGGTATGTGTTAGGATGTTCTGCAGTAGCTAATGTGTGTTTTATGAGGTTCTCAAGAAGTCACTTACTAGCAGACCATGTGGCCATGCAATGGCCATTATGTGGGACTCCAAATTATTTGATGTCACCAATTTTTTAAGTTCACCCTATCTTAGAATTTTGGGCATACAATCTGTAGGGATACAAAGTAACTGTGCAATCACTAGGCTAAAGTGCAGTAGTTACGAGGTCTGAACTGGCCAAGTTAAGGATATTGCTCTGATAATGTGGAGTCTCACAAACCAGGACTGGAACTTCACCCACTCTCATGCTTCATCAAATATTTGGCCTGATTATAAGGAAAGCAGATAGTAAGAATATAGGGGCACATTTATTAAGACTGGTGTTTTAGACGCCGGTCTTAATAAACCCCATCGCTGGCGCTGGATTCGCTGAAGTTATGAAGAGGCGCCGGCCTCTACATAACTTTCGCTGATCCTCCGCCAGATCTAAATGTAAGACAGCTTCCTAGCTGTCTTACGTTTAGGCGTTTTTCTACTCCTGAAACAGGTGTAGAAAGTGGCAAATAGACGGCCCGGCTGGCCCGGCCCCACCCACACCGCACCCCTTTTTTAAACCTGGCATGAACGGTAAGAAGTTGCAGGTTGTGGCGCCTGAAATACGCCAAATATAGGCATATTTCAGCTTAATAAATGACCCCCAAAGTGCGCTTTAATCTTTGTGTTTTCCCTCATCAAGTATTGATATACGCCAAGTGTCAAACTGTCAGTAATGGTGAGACACAGTATATTAACCAGTGACTCCACTATGAAGCTATCACTTCCTATCTGCAGGCTCCCTAAAAATCAGCACTACAGAGAAAGGCTTAGGCTACTTTCACACTAGCGTTTTTAAATTCCAGTATTGAGTTCCGTCATAGGGACTCAATACCGGAAAAAAACGCTTCCGTTTTGTCGCCATTCATTGTCAATGGGGATAAAACTGAACTGAAGACAACGGAATGCTCCTGAAAGCATTCCGTTCCATCTTCAGACCGGAGAACAAACCACAGCATGCTGCGGTTTTCTCTTCGGTCCAGGCATCCGCACCAAGACGGATCCGGAATGACCCCCAATGCAAGTCAATGGGGACGGATCCGTCTGGTGTGACCACAATGGTAAACGGATCCTCCCTCCATTGACTTTCAATGGAGTTCAGGACGGATCCGTCACCTACACATACAGACATACATACAGATATACAGACATACAGACATACAGACATACAGACATACATGCACACACATACACATACACACAAACACATACATACTTACATACTCCAGGCAGGCCGCACGTCTTCATGCCCAGGAGGCGCGCCGCAATGACATTTCCCTACAGCGCCCAGCAGAGGGCGCTGTGGGGAATCGTCATAGCTGCGCGCCTCCTGGGCGTGAAGACGTGCGGCCTGCCTGGCTGGAGTATGTAAGTATGTATGTGTTTGTGTGTATGTGTGTGTATGTCTGCATATGGTACTGTGACATGTGTGGGGCCGGAACGCGGTTCCGGCCCCACACATGTCCCTGCGGCAGTCCGGATCCGACGGCACCCTTCACCTGCCAGATCCGGACTGCCGCTAGTGTGAAAGAGGCCTTAAGGCAATGCTGATTCACTGAGAGTCCATGATTAGGTAGTGAATTAAGGTAGGCTTACACTGCCTAATTGTTGGGCAGATTATCGGGGACAAACGCTGTCTAAACAGTGATCTTCTGCCCAGAAACAATGAAGCTGTATGAGGTCCAGCGATAGCAGTAGCCATCCCTCGTCCTCATACTGTGGAGGTGATGTAAATGCATCACTTCACCTCCACTAATGAACAGGATATTGTTGGAAAGAATCACTTCCTTCCCGACAATTGTGTGCTCAGTTACTGAATGTAGATGCTGCATTTCATACAGTAAGCCTGAAGTCCACTTCACTTGTGGTGGGTTATTCTACTATGGGCATAGTAGTACATGCATATATCTAATGTAACCTTTCGTATCTAGCTGTTATAGAAGCTGTGAATGATTTTGCATACTCACTTCTACAATTAAAATAAACATTTATTTTAATGTATCTTTAATATGTATCAACCTGGCATATTTGAGTTGCAAAAATGGTCAGAATTCCATCAATTGTCACAGGTTACAACTTTTTCCCTCTTATTGAGGTCATGGGCAAAACCCAGGAATGCCATAAGTTTCTTAAAGGTGACTATATATTGCTCAGAAGCCTAAAACTTAATTTATACTAAGTGATACATAACTAAAGATTATTTTAACACATACTGCAGAATATTTATCTTCTCCAGCACTGTATGTGGGCGTAATATCACAGTTACAGGGAAAGCTGTGGCAGATAAAAAATGCTAGACAGGAACTCATCCTACGAAGAATTTCAAATATGCAGGTTATACTTGGCAGGATAGCATTAACCCTGTACAGTTTAGACGATCACAGTGCTTTGTTAGTAGCAGTGCATATATTTTCTGGCCATAGAAATAATTCAGAAAAAAATAAATAAAAGTAAGAGGTTTTCCAGGCAAATGTTTCTTTTAAACAAGCCATAAAATGCTTAAAATAAAAGCGCCTCACCACTGCTGTTCTGATGCTGCTTTGGGCCCCTCTGTGTCAGACCCCCACTGATCAGACACTGATGACCTATATAGAATATCCTAGAAAATGTTTTATTGTTTATGTTTTATTTTATAATGTTTAAATGTTTTATTGAAAAATATATCCCTGTTAAACCCAATTAAGTATATGACCTAAATAGGACCTTTGTATTAGTTTGCTATACTTGTCATTATGTGCCAAGCATAAAATAGTGTTTTTTCAGAAACCTGTTCTCCTAGAAGACTGAGCACATTGCTGTGGACAGCTGCTTCTTTATTGTCTATATCTATGTTGGGATACTACTATAATATCTGTAATTGCTGCATTTTACATGTAATGTTATGTATTTTACATGCTAATCCATTGTAATCCAACAGGGGCGTTGGTTGTTAATGGTTGATTGTGACAGGGATAACATCCCTGTTCCTCCCCTCTTGGTACGAGTGGGCTAGTGCAACTTCCTGCCAGGAGAGGGAAGTCTAGAGTAGTGATTCAATAATAGGATGAGAGGGGATGAAAGAGGTCCTGTTCTGATAGTGGGGGGAGTTGGGAAGTAGCTTGTAAAGCACCCACTCCCATGAACTGTTTCTTTTCTCCTGTGAGGGAAGTTCAGGTGCCTGATACCCATCTCCTGCCAGAATGGCAGCTAGGGACAGCCTAAAGTAAAGTCTTGCTTCCCCACAGCAGAGAGATCAGTGAGATACAGGTCTAAAGACACTGCTGCAAGGTGAGGGACAACCGCTCAGACACCATCACCTACCCAGTACTCATTAGGCCAGCAGAACTGCAGCCATCCAACCAACCACCTTACCTCCTCAGCTGGTGTCAGAGAACAATTACACTTCATGCCTGCTGCTATTGTATGTATTTCAAGTTTTAGTAAAAAGGCTTTGTTAACAGGGCCACTTCAAATCTCATCCTGTACACCAGCTTCCCACAGGGGCTTGCTGAAAATGCAACTACCAAGCACTTGACATAGGCAGAATTTCTGGTCATCAGTTGAGTGCCGGTCATGCTTGTATTTAATCATAAGGATAATATTTATGTGAGTCTTACTGCATACATGTCATTTCTGATAACTGTGCGGAGTAAGCTGCCGAGTCTCCTTGAAGAATACCATTATATTTGGCCATTATATGACTTGTATCATGCATGAGATCCTCCTACCCTATCTTCTATCACACACACAGTAGCAGCAGAAGCTGGGAGAACATTATACAGCAACTGAGGTGAGACAGCAAGACACTTACTGGAACCAGCAGCATCTCTTTCTGTGTGTGTTTGTGTCTTGCTGTTTCTCTACAGCTCGTTCATTCTCATCCCCCATAACCCCATAGACTTCTATGTGCAGCAGCTGTAATCTGATCCCACAGTGAAGCTGGAAATGTTATCTTTGCCCCTCTTAAGAAAGATTTTAACAGTGAATTGAGAGTGAGTGATCAGTGCATGGGGTATGGGAGGGAAAGTGGCTGATTAGTAGAGAAAGAGGCATTTTTCTCTAACAAGATATATTACAAAGTTTCTCCGCTTGTACTACTGACTTTTGTTGAATCAACAGTGCCCAGAGTTAACTGACTAAGAGTAAGAGCAACATGTTGAGGATATACTGAGGATATACAGTATTTAAAATATCTCTTGGTGAGTTTTTCATTAGCACTCCTTGTGGTTCATTTTTTAAAATCTAAATGTTATATAAACTGTGCGTTGTCTCTTAAAATATCTTTCCAGAGTTTTGAGCTTGTCTCTCTGATACTGAGCTCTGAATCCCCTGCATAGATATAAATTTAAAACATACTGGGTCCCTGCAGTCAGCAATAGAGGGAGCTCAGGAGTAAGGGTCCTTGCACACGACCGTATGCGCTCTGAGACATACGGTCCGTGAGCGGGCCATATGTCCCGGAGCGGCATAGATCGTGGGCATGGGAGCACACAGCATCATAGATTACTATGATGCTGTGCACGTCGGGCCAGCTGCGGGACTATTGTCCCGCACTTATAAGATCTTATGAGATCTTATTATTGAAAACAATCATAAAGCAGTGCGCTGTAAGCACCGTTTTTCAATCTACGCAGGAAATTTGGAACTCTGTATTAGAAAAATAAATCTCAGACCACTGTAAATATATTTAGAAATTATTTAGCATAGAACTTTAGACCTAACATGACATGAAGATAAACAATGGAGATTAAAGGGGTTGTCCATCTTTTTTGAAAACCTCCCAAGTGTACCTAAATGTGTACAGTGCTTCAGCTCTGGTCCTCACCTCTGGTTTCTGTTTACAGGTTGCAGTGGTGAAGAGGCATCTGATCACTGGCCTAAGTGGTCTCATGCCGTATGCCGCTGAAGCCAGTGATTTCCTGCAGTGTTTACTTGTCCCATGCAGTTACATCACTGCTGCAGCACTCCCACTGTGAAAACAAATTTTAAGTAAGATTTCCAGACAGCTGACTTTTGCGGTTCCTCCTCTCTCAGTTTGCAACTTTGTTGAACTCTACCAGCAGTTCAAAGCCCCAGGTTATAGATCAATCTCCATGTGCCTGCAAGGTTGATAAGCCAGACACAAGGAAGCAGATGTGGAAACGGTTACGTTATCTTACGAGCACAACTGATAACCTATTACCTAGCTGGTTCTACTTCACTTTAGTCACCACTGATGAGTCATGAGACTTCTCACATATTTTTAAATAGACAGAGCTGCAATATATTTCACTCAGGGATCGTACTTAGAGGGTCAAAGTCAAGTCTTATTAATCAGTGGTTGTTGCTTACACATTTCAAGTTGTTACTTACTCATCATATAATTGCTTGGTCATAAATTCACTTTTCTTTTTTGTAATTTAACAAGAGATGTCTCATAATCTTAGCACATTAATTCTTGATCTCTTACAGAATATGTGTACCCTAATGATATCATTAGATATACAGTACATTTTAGCTCAGTTGGCGTGAATTTAAAGAAAAGGTGCAAAGTCTTCTTTCTTCAAAGTTCATAGAATCAATATATATCCTGGCCAGAGAACTGATCAATTCCACTTTGTCACTAACAAAAGTTCACCCATACACCTTGTAAGCATTTGCTGCAATGAATCAATGATAAATTATGCATTTTAATAAACATAAAACATTGAATGGTTTACACACATGAATGCTCAGAATTATGTTAGCTCTAATTAGAAGTCATAATGGATCGAATGAAATTGATACTGATGCTTACTGGCAATTGCTTTTGGGATATTATTATAAAAACTACTCTTCCTATGTACCAGTGCAAAATGCCTGACTGTCTCTATACCCGTATCAATGTTTTAGGCTACTTCCACACTAGCAGCAGTCCGCATCCGGCAGGTGAAGGGTGCTGCTGGATCCGGACTGCCGCAGGGACATGTGTGGGGCCGGAACCGCGTTCCGGCCCCACACATGGCACACAGTACCATATACATACACACACATACACACAAACACATACATACTTACATACTCCAGGCAGACAGGCAGGCCGCACGTCTTCACGCCCAGGAGGTGCGCAGCTATGACGATTCCCCACAGCGCCCTCTGCTGGGTGCTGTAGGGAATCGTCATAGCTGTGCGCCTCCTGGGCGTGAAGACGTGCGGCCTGCCTGCCTGGAGTAAGTAAGTATGTGTATGTGTGTGTATGTATGTATGTATGTATGTCTGTATGTCTGTATGTGTAGGTGACGGATCCGTCCTGAACTCCATTGAAAGTCAATGGAGGGCGGATCCGTTTACCATTGTGGTCACACCAGACGGATCCGTCCCCATTGACTTGCATTGGGGGTCATTCCGGATCCGTCTTGGTGCGGATGCCTGGACCGGAGAGAAAACCGCAGCATGCTGCGGTTTGTTCTCTGGTCTGAAGACGGAACAGAATGCTTTCAGGAGCATTCCGTTGTCTTCAGTTCAGCTTTGTCCTCATTGACAATGAATGGGGACAAAACGGAAGCGTTTTTTTCCGGTATTGAGCCCCTATGACGGAACTCAATACCGGAATTTAAAAACGCTAGTGTGAAAGTAGCCTTAGCTGATTTCCACAATAAAAGCAATTAAAGACTATGAGCACCACTGTTTTTTTGTAACAAAGGCCAAACAGGATAAGTAAAACCCATGGTCACGAAAAAGATTTGCATCTGCATTTTTAACCCTTAACTCTTGCAAGGAGGCATGAACTTCCAAACAGGGAATCCCCAGGTTGCTATCTCTGAAGATACATTAATGTGTCAGCCGATCCCACTGTTGTAAGTGGGTTCAGTCGACGAAAGACTAATGTGTATGGCCAGCTTAAGAACCAAATTGACCTTATTATTGCTGATGTCAAGAGTTGTGTGGAAAAACTCTAATAAAGGCTAGGGCACACTGTAATTGGTTGGAGTCAGACGTATTTACCACTGGCTCTTAATGAGATCAGGGGCTGGCATATGCATGCAACTCAGAAGAAGGGTGACTTGTTGCAGGAGGAGAGCATTGAATAGAAAGAGAATGCCAGGTAGACACAGAGATAAGCTGCATTTTTTTATGTATTTTGCTCACTTGCCTCCTAAATGCAAACTTAGGCAACTTTCACAATAGGTTTCATTAAAAATGTACTACCATTTTGTTGTTAACATAAATCTGACAAATCTGACTGGCTAACTCTGCTCTGATTCTCCTCTTCTCTCTGTGTTAGAGACAACAGCAAGGAGAGGGCATCTGTACATGGCAGATCACAGTGTGGAGAAGGAGGGAAGCATCTAAGTTTTCAGGGAGAGCAGATCACGCAAACTGTATTAAAAGGAAGCACACAGTTGGCAAAGGCTGAAGTATTAGATTGAGTTCACATTTCAGTTATTTAATCGGCTATTTCCATCAGTTATCGTGAGCTAAAACCAGTAGTGAAGCCTACTCAGAGATAAGGTATAATGGAAAGATCTGCACCTGTTCTGTGTTTTTGACACACATCTAGTTTTGGCTCACAATGACTGACCAAATAACTAAAGTGTGAACTCAGCCTTAGGGCTCATGCACACGAACGTGTGCCGGCCGTGCCCGTGCTGCGGGCCACATACGGCGGGTCCGCAATAAACGGGCACCGGCCGTGTGCAGCCCGCATCACGGATTGAAGTGAATGGGTCCGCGATCCGGGAGATGCGGAGTGGAGGCACGGATCGGAACACCACGGAAGCACTACAGTGTGCTTCTGTGGTGTTTCTGACCGTGCCTCCGCACCGCAAAAAAGTAGCACAAGCACTACTTTTTTGCGGTGCGGACCCTCGGATGCGGATCGCGGATCCCATTCAAGTGAATGGGTCCACGATCCGCATGCGGTGGCCTCACGGTCAGTGCCCGTGCATTGCGGACCGCAGTTTGCGGCCCGCAGCACGGGCACGGCTGGCACACGTTCGTGTGCATGAGCCCTTAGTCATACAGGCTCTGTATCAGTGTATGGTGAGGGGAAAGCACTCACAACAGGCGGTGTGTGGGTAGGGGGTGGGGCTCTGTCAGCACAAGGAAGAAGAGACCCCTCATTGTCTGTAGAAGGAAAAATCAGCCCAGCAATCAGGAATCAAGCTGTACTTGAATATTAGAATTAGTGAAAGCAGCAGTATCCTGAACACATAGACCTCACATTCAGCAGGCACTACTAGGATGGACCCGTCGACATGAATGCAAGTCTGAAACTAGGAGCAGGTTGCAAACAGATTATCATGGGGTATGAAAAAGAGCAAAGCAATAAAGATGGAAGACTGAAACTCTGCGCTATTTTTTAAACTCAAGGTAATCACTATCCGCAGATAGCCATCCCCTGTGATGTCACAGCCCTATAAAACCCTCATCCCGCATGGTCTCCACCATTGTCCTGTGAGCTGAGCATAGAAAGAGACGTGATAGGTACTCATGCACTAAGGACAGTGTTGCTGAAAATGATTAATAGAAGAATATTGGTTTTATTTATTTATTCCTACATTTACTTATTTCTACATCAGCCATAAACTGAGATACGTAATTCAATACCAATCGGATGGAAGCCTTTATTATTCCAGTGCCCAACGTGCCCACCAATACCATCTAGTCTGCACCCCTTAGGCGGCTATGTCTTAATGATGATCATCCTCATCTTTTGCTGACTTTACTTCTTCCAATTCATTCTTTAAAGTCTCCATGTCCTAGAAAAGTCAGTAAGATACAGAGACAGGAGGAGCTGGATCTTTCTGATGACACATTCTCATCAATATTAGATGATGTGGAAAAGGAGGAAAAGCAGATGGCAGAAGAAGGGCTCCCACTTGTAGAGCAGGAGAGTGCTGGGGTTGGAGAAGTAGGTACAACCCCTAAAGGTGCATTAAAGGTGCCATGCGGCCATTAACAATGAAGACCGACTATACAGTGTGGTCTTCATTATTAAATGAAATGCAGTTGTGGGCTAATTGACCGCGTAGTTCTTCACAGCAGCATGGCTGCAACCCTACTGCAGCAAGGCCCCATAGAAATGAATGGAGGGCAGCCACGCATGTTTGCTGTGCCTTCCAGGACCTTGCCGGCTCCTTTACGAGACAGGTGCAGGTCCCAGAGGTGGGACCTGAATCTTTCAGACAATGGGGCATATCCTGGGGATATGCACAGATTGTCTGAGATGGCACAAACCCTTTAAGGGCTCATGCACACAGCCGTGTAAATTGCTGATCCATAAAACACGTATACCGTCCATGAGAATTCTACATTTTGTGGAAAGGAACATCCGGCCCATAATAAAACTATCCTATCCTTGTCCATAAAATAGGCAAGAATAGGCCATGTTCTATATTTTTGCAGGTGAAACGGAATAGACAAACAGATGTGGATGTATCCACTATATGTAACCTCAATATTTAGACAGGAACACTGGATCGCAGTCACAGCAACCTGCAGGTTACACCACCACCCCGTTCACCTACATTACTTGCAGTGCAGGCAGTGCTTCACAGCACTCTTTGGTTGTGTGGCACTTATAGCGGCACTTATAGCGGCCAAAGGTGCTGTAAAGCTTAATGGTATTGTTAACGATGTAAATGAAGTATTTCGGTGCCAAAACCTACAGATTTATCTATGCATCTATTAAACATTCAAATGTGACAATACACAAACTTCAAAGTCCATCCTAGCTACACACACCTTTTTATTTCTGTTGATAAGGAGAAATCTTCCACACATTCTGGAAAGCAATTTCATATTCTAGCACACTTCTGAAGGAAGCGACAACCGTACATTTATTGCAGATTACAGCTCAAATGTTATCCCTCGGGTGAACTGATCCACTTCTGTGATGAGCTGCAAGTCAATGTACATTGCACCTCTGCAGCATTTTCGCATATATATGTCTTTGATAATATATTTAATTAGCAGCAATTACTGCTCTCCACTTATTAAAGTAGATCCATTTTGGGAAACCTTCACAGGTCCATTAATTTTCCCTATGGGCAAATTTGCTTCTCTTAGGGCTTGTTGAGACATAGTGTTTTTTACACTGATTTTGGATCTTTTCCTAATTCTAAACTTTTAAACAAGCTGAAAATGTGTCCTGCCCTGAACTAGCGCTGAAAACCATATTCAATAGGAAGCAGAAAAAAATAGTCATCACCATCAAACTCATGTCCAAAAACAATTGCTGAAAAAGTGTATAATATGAAAATCTGCAGATTTGTCTAAAGATTTGCTGCAGAATTGCTATGAATTTCACCCCTTGCATTTCAAAGGGTCAAATCCACAGCAATCCCGCTGAAAATCTGCATCAAAATCCCTTAATTACACATGAAGATATCAATCCACCTTTAGGGCTCATGCACAGGGGCACCTATTCACTTCAGTGGGTCCGCAATCCTGAAGATGTGGAACGGAGGCATGCAGCGGAAAGCTATGGAGTGCTTCTGTGGTGTTTCTGGCCGTGCCTCCGCACCGCAAAAAAGTAGTGCATGCGGACTGTGGGATGCAGATCGCGGACCCCATTCAAGTAAATGGGTCCGTAATCCACATGCGGCGGCCCCACTGTCAGTGCCTGTGCATTGTGGACCGCACATTGCACTTTTAGAGTTATTCAGGTTGTGGAATATGCTACCCGTCATAATTCCAAATTAGCCTTAATTAGCACAGATGCCGAAAAGGCCTTTGACAGAGTTGATTGGAGGTTTATGGAACTAGTACTTAATAAATTTAGTTTTCTATCCCAGTTCATATTTGCGGTGCTGTCCCTGTACTCCTCACCTCATGCGAAGGTTAGGGTCAACGGTATACTTTTCCCTTCATTTGAAATACGTAATGGCACAAGGCAGGGTTGTCCTCTCTCACCCACGCTCCTCATTCTTTGCCTAGAAACACTTATTCAAGCTATTAGACAAGACTCAGCCATATCAGGTTTAACTGTCAACCAGGTCACTCATCAGGTCGCAGCTTTTGCTGATGATATGCTTCTTTTCTTAACAAACCCCACAAGAGCCTTTCCTGCACTGATTTCATTGTTAGAACAGTTTGGCCATTTGTCCAACTTTAGGATTAACTTATCGAAATGCACACCTTTAGGTATTAACATTCCTAGGGAAGAGATTTCCGTCCTGTCCCACTCTTATCCCTTCCAATGGGCACAAACTTCCTTGAAATATCTTGGGATCCATATACCTAAAAATTTGGACCTCTTGTTCCAACTAAACTACCCCCCCCCCCTTTACTATCTGAAGTCAGGACATTATTGTAAGGCTTGGATATACCGTTTATGTCATGGATGGCCAGGAAAAACCTTATTAAGACTTATATTGCCCCTAAAATAATGTATGTTCTGCAAATTGTACCCATATTTTTACCAAATAGTTTTCTATTAGCTGTCCGTAGACTGATTTCACAATTCGTATGGAAACACAGCACTCCTCGGATTGCATACTCCATTTTACACTTGCCGAAAAATCTAGGCGGCTTCGGTCTGCCAGACATCTTTACTTACTATCAGGCAATTCAGTTGAGACTCCATTCTGAACTACTTTTTCCATAGATAAAAAATTAGGATGTCACTTAGCCTCTACTATGCCATATGCTCCAGAACATGCTCAGTTATGGCAGGCCCATCTCACCCTGCCTGTTACTTCTCCTCGCCCCTTATCCCTCAAAGGAGTGTTTCACAACTGGCATAAATTAAGCTCTTATTTGGGATTATGACATAGCCTTTCCTTATTCATGCCGACACATCTTATTCCCTATGTTGTGGATCCTTCCTATACAGATGATATAGGAATATGGGCTGGGTTGAGGGGCATCTCTGCCGGAGACCTGTGAACCCTTTCAGCCCCAGAGGTTTTTTTTTTTTCTGTTTTCGTTTTGCACTCTCTGCCTTCATACAGCCCAAACCTTTTTATTTTTCTGTTCACATAGCTGTATGAGGGCTTGTTTTTTGCGGGACAAGTTGTACTTTCCAACGCCAACATTTAATATTGCATATGGTGTAGTGGGAAGCAGGAAACATATTCCAAATCAGGAGAAATTGCAAAAAAAAACGCTATTTCAATACAGTTTTATTTTTTTTTTATCTATGGCGTTCGATGTTCATTAAAACTGACCAGTTACTTTCATTCTACTGGTCAGTACGAATTCGGCGATACCTAATATGTATAGTTTTTCTTGCGTTTTTTTTTTTGTCATATCTTGACCCCTATAACCTTTTGGTATTTATGTGTACGGAGCTGTATGGGGGCTCATTTTTTGCAGAGCGATCTGAACTTTTTATTGATACCATTCTGGGGTGTGTATGACTTTTTGATAGCTTTTTATTTCATTTTTTTTAGAAAAAAAAAGCGACAAAAAATGGCGAATCGGCCATTTTGACGCTTTTTTCTGTTTCGCTGTTTTCCGTACAGGAAAGAAATTTTTATAGTATGGGCGTTTTCGCACTTGGCGATACCCATGATGTGTATTTTTACATTTTTTTTACTATTTTTATTTTCGGGAAAGGGGGGTGATTTGAACTATTATGGTTTTTAAATTTTTTTTTAAACTTTATTTATTTAATTTTTTTACACTGTTTTATAGTTCCCATAGAACTATTACAAGCAATCATCTGATGATTTTAATGCTTTCCTATGGAGCCCTATTACACAGAAGGGCTCCTTAGGAAAGTCTATGCAGCAGCCTCCTGTCATTGACTATGACAGGGGCTGCTGCATACATACTCCGGTTCCCCCCATCGCCACACGGGGGAGCTGGAGCAACACCGGAAGCGCGCGCTTCCGGTGTTTTAAGCCCTCGGATTCCGTGGTCAGGATTGGCAGCGGCATCCGGCATTACTGCTGGTCGCGGACATGAGCCGCGGACGTCTGCTCTATAAATCCTGAACAGAGCTGGCCCCATCTTTAAACACGCACGTACTAGTACGGCACTGGGTGCGAAGGGGTTAAAGGGGAGGAAGATTCCCACTTTAGGGGATTTACAGTCACTTAATAAGGCAAAGAAATTGAATCATTTTCATTATTCTCATTTCAACAGGTTGAGTGGTTTGTTCTTGCAGAATGTTAGGGGTGATCATACACCCACATGGTATGAGACACTGGCTATGACAAACTTACTCCATGAGGGTACTATCTCTTTAATTTATAGGAAGATTTTGGAAAAGAATGCCTTACCAAAACCGCCCTATTTAATACAATGGGAAAAAGACCTTGACAGGTATTTCTCAGAGGTCTCCAGCATTCTCTCCCATTCTCATGGCACCTCTAGGTGCATTAGAGTACAGGAAAACTCTTATAAGCTTATTACTCGGTGGTATAGAACCCCTGATGTCTTGCATAAACTGCATCCTGCTCGACCTGCGGACTGTTGGAGATGCCTTACAGACCTTGGATCAGTATTACATATTTGGTGGCATTGCCCTTTAATCCAACCCTTTTGGGAAAAAATTAAAAAAGCCATCAATCAAATATGTGGCACTTCTATCACTCTCACCCCTTATTTGGTGCTTTTAAATCTTCTAGACAAGAATTGCCCGGTTTCCAGACATGATCTACCTTCTTTGCTCATTATGGCCGCCAAATTGCTCATATCTCTACATTGGCTTAGTACTGCCCCTCCATCAGTGGGTGAATGGGTAAGGAAGGTTCAGAACAAATTTAGATTAGAAGAACTTTAAAGTTGGGAATCACATTCCCATGATAAATTCCTCACCCTATGGTCACCTTGGATTACCTGGATGGCTGCCAGACACACCTACGAGACAACCTGAGGTGCAGATGCCAATGCACCACTGGCTTCTTCCATTCATTCTTTTCTCTCTTTCTCTCTTTCTCCTTTTTCCTTTCCTCCGCCCTCCCTCGTCAAACCCTTATATTTTCACACGCAGGGGGATAGACCTAGCCTCTAGACACCTGAGGTTCTAGGTATTACAGCTGGATTCACGTCAGTCATACTCACCTTTGACATGGTTATTGGATTTTTGTAGGCATCTGTGCCATGTGTTTACTTCTATGTTATACTGTGTTTTTTGCACTGAAAACTCTTAAATAAAGATTGTCAAAAAAAGAATTTTCATACCATAAGGGTAGGCTCACATTTCCAAGGAATCCACATCACAATTCAATGCGTCATCCACACAGTTTTTAAAGCCAATTTGGCAGGGGAATCTGCACCAAAAATGAACATTTTGCTTTTTTCTACAACATTTATCATGTAGAGAATAGCTTCAAATGAACTAAAGTGTTGATTTCTCAATGAAAACCATGGGAGGCAGGTTGAGAGAGGATGTGTGGATTTTGGTGCAGAAAAAAGACCCAAAAACCACATGGAAAATCCACTGTGTGAATCACATTGGAACGTTGCTATGTAGCTAACTGAGTTTAAAGGCTATTAACATCTTTGGGTGAATTTTTTTTTTAATTATTGCATTGTACTCATTATTAAGTAAAATCATTTTTTTCGGTTGGTCTTTATTAAAAATATGGAGCCCTTTTCTCTGTAGAGAGCTGGGATGCTCTATTAACAGGATCTGAATTTTCTCTCTCTTCCATCAGGCAGGTTGCTGAGCAGCCCTGCTCTCAGACATTCTAAACACTCATTAAAGCACAATCTTTATCTTACTGATAAGAATGTGGCTTAAAGAGGACCTGTCACCTCTCCTAACATGCCTGTTTTAATGGCTTCATGCGTTCCCCATTTAATAACAATTCTGGAGCATCTATTCTTATGTCTCCATGTTGTCTCATTCCTTTTTTATTTCTACTAGAAGTTATAAATGAATGGCTAGCAGTCTGCAGTAAGGGTACAGAGGGGAGGTGACCAGTTGAGGATGTGGCCTTGCACAGTCTGAGAATGGCAGTACTGACTGAATAGAGTCTGTCTGTGTAGGGACATCCCCCCCCCCAACTCGTTAAAACCCCTCTGTACTCTGTACTGCAGACTGCTAGCAATTCATTCATAACCTCTAGTTGAAATAATAAAGGAATGGCACTACATAGAGTCATAAGAATAGATGCTCCAGAATTGTTATTACATGGGGAATGCATGACTCTATTAAGCAGACATGTCAAGAGTGGTGAAAAGACCTCTTAGTATTTTATAGATAAAGGTAATTAGATGGCTGGCTAAAAGTGAGAGTAGGATTCACACAGCTAAAAAAAACAGTTAACCCTTTGTGACAGAATGGCTCAATATTTTTAATAAAGACCAAATGAATAAATCATTTTTATCCTAAAATGAGTAAAATGCAATCATAAAAAAATTGCCTCCAAAGGTGTGCATAGCATTTAACTGTCATAGTGGAGCTGTAGTCCTAAAGATTACGTATAAGTCAGTGTTTTCCCTTGGACTTCAGCTGCAGCTCAAAATAGTTAAAAACAAAGGGGGTCATTTATGAAGCGAAGTATGCCACTTTTCCCCACTCACGCCACTTTTTTGAGGTGGCGGAAAAAGGGGGCAGCCGGACGGGCCTTCTCATTTATCATTTTATTACACCTGTTTTTGGCGTAGAAAACTACTTAAATCCACTCCAGCAAGGCATAGCTTTAAATAAGTGGCCAGCACCTAAGTTATGTAGAGGCCGATGCATCAAGCGCCAGTGCAGGGTTCTTAAGACTGGCGTCTAAAACGCAGTCTTAATAAATGACGACCACGCAGTCAGGTCTCTGCATGCATTTTGGAATCTATAAGTGGTATCTGTCCTTTATACTTTCCTTTTATGATCCATTGCTGATTTTGGCATCCAAAACTGCATGCAGAGACCTGAATGTGTGGTCCTACCCTAAGAGGAAGGTTATTTTTCAGGACTAAATTGTATATGTCTGTCAATTACTTTCATTGTGGCAAAATTGTAGCTTGTAGAATGAAAGTTGTTTTCAGCTATTGAATAGTGTGGCAATATTATCAAAAACAATTCAGATAGTATTTAAAAGTTGTTAAATAATGAGGATTCCATAAAAATATAAATGATAAAAACTATACTACAAAATGTAATATACTTGGAAAAATCTATGAACTACTTGCCATTAGAATAATAACGCTATTTGACAAAAGCATCAAGATATCTATAACACACATATATCCTGTAAACGGACATTACATCTTAAAATAACTGAAGCGGATACTAATAGTTCTACTGCTGTGGAATAAATTATTCTGAAATGTGATACCTCAAACACATCAATCATAGTGGCCATTTCTCAGATGTTATTTACTACATGCTATTTGAGTACTGTGATCAAAGATATGACCAATGCAAACAGGATTATTTCTTCACAGATTTATGTTTGCTGTTTTTTTTTAAATCTAGTCCTTTTTTCATTCTTTAACATGTATTTCATGTTATTTGTGTCTGGTGATACTGTTCCAAACAGTAGTAGTAGAACCTCTGTGCCAACCAAAGGATTTAGTCTAGGGCTACACCTAAGGGCATTACCCTGGCAGCTCCCTGCTAGTCACCCTTTAAACCCTATATGGGGATCTGGTCTTCACTGCAGGGAACACAACAGGCTGCTACCTCTTGGACTAGACTCCCTGTGATTGACTGCTGGACCACAGGGAATGAGATACTGGTGTGGGGCATCGAGGAGACAGGCTACACTTGTTGTCAATACCAGGACAAAGTCAGGGTTGGCTAAGTTTCTGCAAATTCATCAGTACACAGGCAGACAAGTAGTTTATAATACCGGTTGAAGTATCTAGCAATGTAGAAAGACCTATTGCGCAGGCACTTCTATCAACTTGTCTTTACCCCTTCCCAATTGCCGACTGTCATGTATTTAAAGATGGTGCCTGCTCCTGAATGGAGAGGACACCATAGTTTCTGGGTTTCTTCTAGACATTTAACCCCTCAGATGCCATGGTCAGTTGCGACCATGGCATGTGAGGCTGAGCTTCCAAGGTCCGAACTGCTCCCCAGAGTGGCAATTGGATGAACTGTTTGATTTTTGTGGTAGCCTTGGTCCCTCTGATGGATCCATTGGCACCACAATGTCCAAAATGCCCATAGTACTAAAATATAAATGTATTTATCCCGCATAATGATCAGCATAATGGTAACCATACATCACAAGTCTTAAAGAACACTTGTCAGCATGATCAACCCTATTAAAACAGGCATACTGCCTGGTAGGGTTGATCACTCTGATTACAACAATATCTTTCTTTTGTTTTTAGCTTGTACTATTGCATCTATGATGGCATTCCACCCAGAAGTGGAGGTGATGGTGCTTCAGAGATAGAAGAAAAAATCTTACTGTAGAAAGTCATAAAGTCTCTCAGTATTATCTGGTTGTTTATTAACCCTTTTCACTGTGAATTGCCGCTATAGTGTGATAACAGGGAAAGTGAACAGGATATATTACAATAAACATATGAATGCAGTTCAACAATATGAAACAGTATACATGCACACAACAGCATAAATCACAGTGCAAGTTAACCCTTCAAGGTGCAATAAAGTAGTGAGTTGATGGCTTTGCATAGCAGCAATTATGGGCAGATGTCTACAAATGTCCATAGTCCAAAGTAGACTTGATCCAGGGCACTACACTAGGAGAAGCACTGTGGGGATAATTGCATCAGTGGTGTGAAACAGAGATTGGTGGGCCACGTTTGCATGGCCTACCTATAAAACTGGGGAGAGGACATTTTTTTATACCATTAAATTTAAAGATCTTTGTTTTTCCGTGGAATATGCCTTTAAGCATTGACAAAACATATAGATTAGCCAATTTAGCAATTTATTTGTACACCTCTGAATACTGTAATTAAAGTTCATCATCCTGTGTAGCAATAAAATAACTGCAGTAGACCCATGAATACAATACAATAACTCCCTGTGAAATAAATACAATATTATTGATGTGCAAATAAAATCCTGAAGACAACTCATTAGTTCTAGTCATAACCATGCGTGGCTTCTTTATAATAGAATGCATCTCATAGCAACACTATTACTGTTCTGACCGGTGCTTCTAGATCATTTGAGGCAATGTGTTCTAAAAATATTGTTTTTCTCAATTCTCCATATTGAAACAACGTTTATAAAAGCTATAACTTTACTGAACATTATTTTTTTAAGAAACTATCAAATGAGTAAAGGTTAACCCCTTCATGACCTACTGATTTTACATTTTTTCATTTTTACTTCTCGCCTGGATCCATAACTTTTTTATTTTTCCAGTCACATAGTCGAATGAGTGATTATTTTTTTCAGTAGAAGTTGCTCTTACTAATTGCACCATTTACTTTTGCATACAATGTAGTGGAAAGCTGGTAAGAAATTCCAAATGTGGTGGAAATTTAAAAAAATATCTGCTACAATTTTATTGGTTCCGTTTTTACTGTGTTCCCTATGCAGTAAAGCTGACATGTTAACTTCATTCTGCTGGTCAGAACGATTACTGAGTGGGGCCATGTTTAAAACCCTGCTTTCCACTGTATATATACAGAGGATCAGATGAAGGGGTTAATGATATTACAAAGGTGAAATAAAATTTTCTTTGGTTTAATAATTCCTAATTCTACTCAGTCCCTGAAGTGTCAGTTATGAATGTAAATAACCCTACTTGTGGTCTCCTCCTTGTCAAAAATGGGTCCAGGAAGCAGAGAAATTTGAAATTACTTAACAAACTTCATTCTAAAGAACTGATGGCCACTGTTGTTTAATTTCTTGGATGAAAAAATTAAACTGTTATAGCATATTGACACATGGCACATTCTTCTGCAATGGATTTGGCTCTAGCAAATCCGTCGCAAAATGTGAATGTGTTACATGCAGATTTTCATGCGAACTTGAATGAGGATTTTGCAGTGGATTTACTGCGTTCAAATCCATGGCCCAATGGGTGCATTCTGCAGGGAGATTTTGTCAATCATATTTTGACATGTTTTTTTCAAAATTGCTGAAAATGGTTTCTTTATTTTTTAACTCCTGCTTAAAGAGGACCTGTCACCAAACTAAAAAAATGCTGATATATTTTAAAATAACTATGCTTCCCTGATCATGATACATGTTGCTTGATGTTTCTAGGGCCCTGGTTTTGAGTTGTGTCACCTAAAGTTACAGGGCCAGGTAGGCAAATTTGAAGTGGTTAGGCGCAGAGTTGTTTTTTCCCACACTGACAATGTCCATCAGATCCTGCTGCTGCTGCAGCAGCGTGATCTTAAGAGATATAGCAAATATCATGAGATTGTTCTGTCTATACCACTGAGAGAGCGTTAAGTCAGTGATGAAGACTGGAGGAGGAGACACTACAGCACCAGGGTAAGAGAGTCTGACACTTTACTAGATTATACCCACACTATCCTATTATGGTGACATGATTGCATTATTCATTTGCTGTGACATTACCATACCAGATGCCCTATGCCACTCAACAGAACAGGGATCACATGAAGGTCTGAAACACAAAGACATCAAACTTAGTCATCAATCTATCTAATGTCCACTCACACCAGTACAACCAGATGCCACAAAAAGGTCTGTCCTACTTACAGAAGTAGATGAGATGGATTGGTGCATTGGTTCATTTAGCCACCATATATCAGCCCTCGTGTATATCACATAGCCCATACCTTAGTCCTTTCTGTAAATCTGGGTTTCTGGTATGAAATATGAAACTCCATGATATGATACGATATTGTGTATACAAACTGGATTATTTTGCAGATGGTTATCATCTTTTCCTGTACCCAATGGACTATACAGCTAAAACAACACTATAAGTGTAACATTTTCCTAATTCAACTAATAAATTTAGCCAAGCCTTTTCATGCTGTTCTGTTAAGAGATGACATCTCCTTTAGTCATGTCCTAAATTTTTTGGTGTATATCACCATTGCATTATCCTTGCACTTTGACGTTGTTTATGTACATTCTTGTGCAGTCACATCACTGTGTGAACATTGGCGGCCCGTGTTCATAACTGCTCTGCTACTTCTATTATGGATATATGAAGGATGGTGGTTGTAGTACTCCTTTCCTCTCCAAAATCTTTCTCTCTTCAGAATCTAAGGCTTGCAATAGGGTTCTTGCGAACTTGTCTGTAATTCTCAGCTGAGGGGTAAAGGATTAAGATATAGCTGGCCAGGATGATGTCAAAGTGTGGAAGGGTACTTTAGCAATGTCTTTATCAGCTTAAACACCTTACTGACTGACTCCAATGCTCTGACTGCGGGATAACAAAGGGTTAATCCTCCAACATCACCATTTACAGCGATGCCACCGGATACATCAGGGCCAAGCTGTCAGTCATAGCTGGGTCCCTGCACTGATCGTGCGTACAACGATCAGCATAACATATTATTATGTCAAATTGTGGAAAGTCACTTCCCGCTATGACGTAATAGTATGTCATATGTTGGGAAGGGGTTAATTACAGGAGTTGTCTGAGTGTTTAATACTGATGACCTAACCTGAAGATATCATTAGTATCTGATCCGGAGGGGTCTGAATCCTGGCACCCCCACTGATCAGCTGTTCGAAGAGAGTGCCACAACTTCTTACTCAGCCAGTGACATCCTGTTCAACAGTCATGTGGCTTAGGTGCAGTTCAGTCCCATTCAAGTTAATGGGGCTGAGCTGCAATACCAAGAACTGCCATTATCCAATGGACAGCTCTGTGCTTGAATAGATGTGGGGAACGTGTGACACTCACCGGAGTTCTGCAACCTCTTCAAACAGCTGATCGGCAGGGGTCCTGAGTGTCAGACCCCCACTAATCACATACTTTATTCACATAAAACTTGAAATTCCCTTCAAGCTTTCCGTACACAAGAAACACTGAAGCATAATCAGTTACTAATTAGGAACAACTTAAGGTGCATCAACGTGGAAAAGAGTATCTTTTATGTAACTCAATTTAACTTAATCTTAATTTAATCATAGCCTTAACATTTCTAACAGCTATACACATAAAGATTATTATTAATAATAATATTAATAACAGTAAAGTTTTGATTACAATATTATGCTATAATGGATATGTATTATAATATTAATATCAGTCAGAATCTTATAACTTAGTGCTTCATTAACGGTAAAGCTTTTACACACAGAACAAGTTGTGCAATCCTGAGATGGAGTACAGATTGATACATAAAAGATAAGACAATGACTTTTTTCAGCTGTAATAATTCTGATTCATTCTTCCTGTGGAACCACACAAAATACCTAAAATTCCAGACCAATTCAAAGCTAATCCTACTATCTCATGGTTAAGTCTGGTTGCCATGGTTTCCTCCTGGGGAAACACCCTCAAGGTCACAGGTCAGTTGTGCCTGTCTGGAAAACTCAACAAGTTTTCTTTGTAAAGTTAGCTGCAGAAGTCAGCAGAGACTGGGGATTGTTTTTTATGTATTAGTGAAAGAAATAGTTATATTAGCCAATGAGAAAAATACACAAAAATAGTTATAAATATCCAATATGTTTGTATTAAATATATAAGAAATAATTATTTCTATTAAAACATACATTCACAGTTTCAAAAACATATGCAGATACATATTTGCACATAAATGTTAATTATAACAATCTTCCTTATATAGCACAAAACAATCTACATGAATTACACTAGAATCAGGATAAGCTGTAAACATGATGTACAAAATGACATATTGGAATACAAACTAGAAAAGAATATGCTTTGTTACCCTTTAGGGTAAGTTCGCATGGTGCAACATTTTTGAAAATCTGTTGCATACATCTGAATGGAGCTGTTTCTGCAGCATGTGTGTGTGTGGATTTCTGCAATCCCTGCAAACGCTATTGAAATTGACAGTATTATATGCAGCATTACAGTCAGAGTAGCAGAGTAACATTGGAATAGGGTTTACAGTGCATATTTATACACTCCTTAAAGAGCATCTGTCCTTGTGATCATGTCTGCCAGGCCCCGTCAATCAAAGTGCAGAGGGTGCGGCAGTTGCAGAGAGAGCAGAGCCTCTAGCTGTAACGTTAATGCCCCCGTTGCTCCTACAGGCTCATTTGCATATATTAAAGGGGTTTTCCAGGATATTACTACTGATGACCTATCACTTGAATTGGGCTGAGCTGCTTTTAGGCCATGTGACCTGGCCATGTGACGTGGCACTCACGTGAGCACCGGTACCTTCTCAAACAGCTGATCGGCGGGGCTCCCGGGTGTCGGACCCCCACCGATCAGATACTGATGACCTATCCTTAGCATAGGTCATCAGTAGTAAAATCCCATAAAACCCCTTTAAAACTTCATTTTTCTCAGCAATGCGGGCACATATGAACATGGGGCCAACACAGATGCCTTCAGCTGCCAGGTGCACATATAACATGTCATCCAGTTTGAGGGGAACAAATCTGCTGACAGATGGCCTTTAATACTGAAATTGCAACAACAAGTTGTAACTCAGAGGAAGTACAAAGAGTTACTAAGATCTGCAAATGATCAAGTGGCTTGTGGGAGGGACAGATTGAAAACGTTTTTTAGCCACATGAAACCTCAAAACTCGGATGAAGTTGTGTGGGATGATTGTGCAACGGGCCAGTTATCATCACTTGTGGCAAACTGAGAGACCTTGGTTTATTACTCCAGCAGATCACTACACGTTTAGGCCAAGATGTCAACACTGTACAACATTGTGTGTCCAAGTGGTTGGGAAAACAAAAAACTGGAATGGCAGCAAGATGTGCACAGAGGCAGCCTGCACAGACAAATCGTCTAATTGGAAGAATTGATCCATTCTGTACTGCAGGTACGATTAGATGTCACATAACAAGTGTTAAAGTAATTTCATTATTAGGTGGTCTCCATCTCCTTATATCCATATCTCTTATATCTTATAGTCTCTAAGCTCCATTAGATGTCACATATGCTTAAAAATAAAAATGACTCATAATCACTTGATATGTCTGTAGGAAAACAGGAACATAGCAGAAGTTAATATATGCATATGGAATTTCCCAGATAGATGAAGTAATGTGTATCCCATTGGCTGCCATTATAACACTTTTGATTTGTTGTTCAATGTAAACTTGCATGATTGTGATTGGACATATTAAAATTGATGACAAAGGGGGGTGTGATTACACCATCATGTATTTCTAATAAAATTAGCTCCCTGGGTGTAACCAGGAGAGATCTGCATGATCAGCAATGAGACTGGACGTGCATTTCTTGTGCTGCGGCCGCACCCTCTTACCATGAAGGGGGAAATTTAACATAATTTGAACACCACAGACAACTGAGTATTAAGTCTAATTTGGGACTTATCCTAAATTACATTAACACAAGCCTTGGGCGGCAAACAGTGTCTACACAAACCATTAGAAGGCGTTTGCATGACATTGGGCTATGACCCAGTCATCCAGCTACAGATGTTCCATTAACATCACATCTCAAAGGCTTTCATGGAGCAAACAAGTTGGAGGTTGAAATGGAGGTCTATCCCCTTCAGTAGTAACTCCCGCTTTTGCCTTGGATGCAGTGGTAGCTGGAGAGTGGTCTGGAGACCATGTAGGCAATGTCGGCAACTAATCCGGCACCATTGACTTACATAATCTTTAGTGACGGATCAGTTTATTCCATTTTGATGACCGGACACAAAACTGCAGCTTGCAGCGGTTTTGTGTCTGGTCACAAAGTGGAATGCTACTGGAACGCAAGGCATCCTGATGCATCCTGAATGGAGTGTACCACATTCACATTAATTTGGACCTAAACAAAACCATTTTGGCCCAGTTTTGAGATCCTCTTCCGGATCTCAAAACCTGAATGCCAAAACGCTTATGTGAAAGTAGCCTTGACGATGAAATGGGGGGTTATGTAGGTAAACAGCCAGCAACCTTCACTTGAGAGTTGGGCTCTTTTAAGGCTCTACCGTTATACTTAATAAGAACTGTTAGGCTGGCTGAAAAGATGGAAAAAGTTATTCTGTAAAAAAAAAGTGAGCAAAAACTTTTAGCTGAATGTCTACACAGTTTTCAGCTTTAGTTAATCATGAAGATCTTAGGTGTGGCTAAAAAACTCTCCGATCGAGCAATTAAAATCCATGTGTAATACCTCATTCGTTTATTACATGAATTTAATTGTAACCATTTAATATTCTGTTCTAACTAGAAATGCTCTAAGTCACATGTTGCAACTAGGAAATGTCCTGAGTATGCCTCAGTGTTATTCTGTGAAGTGTCCATACCCCTGCATTCTCCTGCCTGAATTTACATCAGACCTATAAAGACACAGGTGGCATGGCGGATGATACAGTTGCCAAGACAACCTTACAGCGCCTGAAGATGGCTCCTGAAGAGTTTTGTGCTCGGGTCCTATTTTATATAATAGGAACACAATTATAGAGATACTAAAGGAACACTGAAGCATGAACAATGACCAAAACACTAAAATCTTTGCACTTCATCCCTTAAATGTCACTTTTGTTGTGTTGTTATTTTGTCTTATGATGCAGTGTGTATCACCATAGATCAGAAATGTCCCCCTCCTCTTCATCACTATTCTGTGTCTGCCTATGCGGTGACCCACTTGGCCACTGCTAGTGATAGTTGCCAACTGTCCTGAATTTGGCGGGACTGTCTCTATTTCAATCGTCGTGTTTGGAGGAGAGTGAATGCTGAGTTGCATCCAAAGAACACCATACCTACTGTGAAGCATGGGGGTGGCAACATCATGCTTTGGGGCTGTTTCTCTGCGAATGGACCAGGACGACTGATCCGTGTACATGAAAGAATGAATGGGGCCATGTATCGTGAGATTTTGAGTGCAAACCTCCTTTCAATTTCAGTTCCGGCAAATTTGTACTGTCCTCAGCGAAAATTGGTGCGGCTAATGCAAACCATGCCCATGTGTGGATGGTCCCAGGTGGGGTCAGGGCATTACCAGGGTGGGACTTACATGCCCCAATTTGACGAACTGAAATGTTGGTAAGTATGCATATATTGTTAATGTTTATAATGTACTTCAGGCTGAATGCCTTGACAACTGTCTCCAGGAAGGGCCAGACCCTAAACCCTGGGCTTGAACAAAGCCAGGAACATTCCAGAGAATGACTGTAGACCAGCATCTTTAAGGCGTTTGAGTAACCATAAAAAAGACGGTGTGCGTGAAATCTGTGAAGGTAATGCTCATCTTAGGCTCCTGGACTTTACAGGCCTTGACTGTGTCTAAATGCTTTTGACCCCCAGTCATACTTTCATTATGGCGGCTTACATGTTTTGCAGGGAGCTCCTGGAGATAACCCATCAGCCTCAAGAAGTGCTGTAATTTTGTTGGAACTGTTCAAGAAATGTATCTCCATTTAAATTCGGAAGAGATTTGCATGACTGGTGCGTTCTATTCTCTTGATATCCCCTGCGCTGCTGAAGAATGTGTCTAATTTATGACAAGGCGTCATAAATTAGGCACATCCACCTGCAGTCCGCCCTCTTCAGCACCCGTGCCCCACCCTCTTTTAGAAAAGAGCAAGGAAAAGGGGAGATGTGACAATTTTTTAAACAGCCGCAGTTAAAAAGTCACACCTGCGATTTTTTAACGCCACTTTCAGGTTTAAAGGGGATGATAAACCTCCTCCTGGAAGTTCAATTGTTTTCCTCCTTTTTTTCAAGTCTACTGTCTTTGCACCTCACCACCAGCCACACCAAGGGCACCCCGTGTGCCTTCAGGCAGAACCCAACCAGGGTGTTCCTTGGAGGAATAACAACATCAGATGCACCCCCTTTTTACTGTGCATGGCCCAAGGAGTGCAGGAGCAGGACATCCACCATCATGATTACTACCACTACAAGCCACCAATACTATTCCTGTTCTCTCCCCTCAAAATACGATCATTTGCATAAGGCCTTATAAGGGTTTTGTGCTGTGGTGGGGGTTTCTGGTTTCTGAAGATAAATACGGTTAGCCCCCCATACCTTCATTAGCCAGGCAGGAGTCTTTTAGCACTGAAAGGCAAAGTATGTAGGCAAAGTTCAATTTTTAGGGACAAAATAAATCCTTCTTGGCAAGTATGTCCTGCCCTAGCATATGATAGGGGTGTGACTGCAAGTGGTTGATTTACTATACTCACTTAATATTGTACTCACCATAGTCTATAAAGAATGCATGGGTTCATTAGGGCAGCAAGACAGACCATTAAAGTTTTAGGCTTTAATGTGCAAAAGGTACTGTACAAATGAACAGACATACCTACATGTGCAAAGACAGTTATGAAATAAATAGGAGAAAAAAACAGAAAGTTTAATACTTAGTGTGTTGTGTGGTAAAAGTTCTTTGCTGTCCCGGAGACAGGCAAGAAGATGTACACTGTCTAATCAGATTGGGTCTTCCAAAATGTGTTCCTGAAAATGTCCATGGTCCCAAATTTTTATGTCCCCTCAGTAAAAGGTGTGGGTCTGGGAGAACAACCCCCTCCATCCTGGTCCAACCCTCCAGATGGCACTTCATTATTCATGCTCATCCCACATCCCCATGCAACTGTCAGATATGACATATGAACAAAACATGACTTGAAGCCTGTTATGAAGGAGGTACAGGCACATGCATACTTCCATAATTAATTTTTCATCATACAGATCATATAGACATTAAATATGAGACATATAGGCTATACAGGAGGTGAGATCCTTGTTACATGGGAACACATGCTGTAAGGGATGGGGCATTCATGAGCTTCATGGAAAGCTCAAGATGTTCCAAACGTGAATGTAAAATTTCTCAACAGGAATGATTTACAGCCTATGATATATCCAATTATATTCCTATGTAGAGTCATGCATGTCTCTTGGTCTAATGCCGTGAGTGGAGCCTCAATGCCTGCTGGGTCCTTCATGAATTTTCATGGGATTGAGTGATCTGCGTGTGTGAGGAATCGTGCATACCTAATTGAACAGTTCAAACTGTGTTGGCATCTGATAGGTAATGTAGACCTTGAAGAGCCAAAGGGGACTCCATTACCATATACATAAGACTAAAAATATGGGATACAGTGGGGAAAAAAGTATTTAGTTAGCCACCAATTGTGAAAGTTCTCCCACTTAAAAAGATGAGAGAGGCCTGTAATTGACATCATAGGTAGACCTCAACTTTGAGAGACAAAATGAGAAAACAAATCCAGAAAATGACATTGTCTGATTTTTAAAGAATTTATTTGCAAATTATGGTGGAAAATAAGTATTTGGTCACCTACAAACAAGCAAGATTTCTGGCTCTCACAGACCTGTAACTTCTTCTTTAAGAGGCTCCTCTGTCCTCCACTCATTACCTGTAGTAATGGCACCTGTTTGAACTTGTTATCAGTATAAAAGACACCTGTTCACAACCTCAAACAGTCACACTCCAAACTCCAAAGAGCTGTCGAAGGACACCAGAAACAAAATTGTAGACCTGCACCAGGCTGGAAGACTGAATCTGCAATAGGCAAGCAGCTTGGTGTGAGGAAATGAACTGTGGAAGCAATAATTAGAAAATGGAAGACATACAAGACCACTCATAATCTCCCTCGATCAAGGGCTCCACGCAAGATCTTACCCCGTGGGGTCAAAATGATTACAAGAACTGTGAGCAAAAATCTGAGAACCACACAGGGGGACCTAGTGAATGACCTGCAGAAAGCTGGGACCAACGTAACAAAGGCTACCATCAGTAACACACTACGCCGCCAGGGACTCAGATCCTGCAGTGCCACACGTGTCCCCCTGCTTAAGCCAGTACATATCTGGGGCTGTCTGAAGTTTGCCAGAGAGCATTTGGATGTTCCAGAAGAGTATTGGGAGAATTTCATATGGTCAGATGAAACCAAAGTAGAAGTGTTTGGTAGAAACACAACTCGTCGTGTTTGGAGGAGAGTGAATGCTGAGTTGCATCCAAAGAACACCATACCTACTGTGAAGCATGGGGGTGGCAACATCATGCTTTGGGGCTGTTTCTCTGCAAAGGGACCAGGACGACTGATCCGTGTACATGAAAGAATGAATCGGGCCATGTATCGTGAGATTTTGAGTGCAAACCTCCTTCCATCAGCAAGGGCATTGAAGATGAAACGTGGCTGGGTCTTTCAGCATGACAATAATCCTAGGTACACTGCCAGGGCAACGAAGGAGTGGCTTCGTAAGAACCATTTCAAGGTCCTGGAGTGGCCTAGCCAGTCTCCAGATCTCAACCCCATAGAAAACCTTTGGAGGGAGTTGAAAGTCTGTGTTGCCCAGCGACAGCCCCAAAACATCACTGCTCTAGAGGAGATCTGCATGGAGGAATGAGCCAACATACCAGCAACAGTGTGTGCCAACCTTGTGAAGACTTACAGAAAACGTTTTGAGATGAACTTTTGTTATTGACCAAATACTTATTTTCCACCATAATTTGCAAATAAATTCTTTAAAAATCAGACAATGTGATTTTCTGGATTTGTTTTCTCATTTTGTCTCTCATAGTTGAGGTCTACTTATGATGTCAATTACAGGCCTCTCTCATCTTTTTAAGTGGGAGAACTTACACAATTGGTGGCTAACTAAATACCTTTTTTCCCCACTGTATATGACATAACACATAAAATCCCATAACATATAATTTATCCTAAAAGACGTACTGTCTATTTATCACACTTCTCATTACAGATTCTGCTCCGATGAGAAGTCACTGTAGGAAGAGCTCACATTTCTAAACAAATAAATCAATGTAGTTATTGGCATTTAAATAATACTTCTTCAATGTTACGTTTTAAAGTTCCATCATCTTGTCAGTGACTCCTATGAGAAATGATGAGGAATCTCATCTTAATATGAGTGAGTTGTTAAAGGGGTGTGGCAGTAGTGTAATAAATAACCATGTCATGATGAGACCCCACAGCAAAACCTGAAATAGGACCCCACTGCGCCATGACCACTTTCAGCAGCAAGTTTAGAAAAGCTTATGATTGTTTTTGTACAGTGCTTTGTGTCACAGTACAGGGATAATTGTGTAATTATAATGGAATAATGTGCACAAGGATGTCACCATATTAATTTAAAAAAATTTAGAATGGGGAGACATACATTTTTCTATGCCACCTTATGTACATTTCACCACTAACAGTACCCTTTAAGTGGAAATTGGTCTGCTTAGTTATCCAGCCCCATAGCAGCTGCTATGTCTGCTACCCTGCTAGTTATGGCTATGGATGTGTTCCTTCACAGTTTGGCACTGTCAGCATAACTGGTAACCCAGAGTTGTCAATTTTATTTATACATTTCTTGTAGGAATAATAAAGGAATGGTAGAAATCAATGAAAATGCTGCAAAATTGTTCTTATATGGAGAACATTATTTCCTAAAACAGTCATGTCAGGAATGACGACAGGTCCTCTTTTAATGCATTTTATTTCCAGTACCACGCCTTGTCAGCTGGTATGCTGTCAGTGAGGATCGTGGATTAAGTGTTTTCATTCATAAAACAATACTCTTAAAGGTGTTGTCTCATCTCAGACAATGGGGGCATATCGCTAACATATTCTCCCATTGTCTTCTACGTAAGGGTCCCACCACTATCTCCTAAACGGAGCCCCGCATAGCAGTGGCTGGAGGACTCTGGTCCTGCCACGACCAAGCGCTCTCCCCATTGAAGTGAATTGGAGCGCACCATGTATGACCGGCCACTGCCCCCATTCACTTCTATGGGTTTGATGAAAATAGCCGAGCCTGTGCTCAGCTATTTGCGGCAGCCCCATAGAAAGGAATAGATGGAGGCTGCGCATGCGCAGTGTGCCCTCCACCACTTCGGGTCTCTGTTCTCGATATAGGTGAACTTATGAGACAATGGGGGCATTAGAGACAGTGCAATACATGAATGTCTATAAAGTAGGACATATGTTCAGCTTTATATTTGGTGTAATGATCTTAATAAGTGTAAGATTTTACATTTTCTGACTGCTGCAGACTGCCTGCAGCATTTTACAGTATCCTGAAGACATATTAACTAAATTCAGAACATTTGTTAATCAGCACCAACATATTCTGAACTGCTTTATATTAAAGGGGTTCTCTCTTCACAGACAATGGGGGCATATCTCTAGGATATGCTCCCATTGTCTTATAGGTGCAGGTCCCACCGCTGGAACCCGCATCTATATCGGGAACGGAGCCCCGCAAAGTGGTGGCTGGAGGACTCCGGTCCAGCCACCACCAAGGGCGCTCCCCATAGAAATAAATGGGAGCGCACTGCGCATGACCAGCCACCACTCCCATTCATTTCTATGGGCCCGATAATGGTCCCATAGAAAATACATGGAAGGCGGCTGCGCATGCGCAGTGCGCCCTCCAACACTTTCAGGGCTCCATTCTCGATATAGGTGTGGGTTCCAGTGGTGGGACCCGCACATATAAGACAATGGGGGCATATCCGAGTGAAGCAACAGCTATACAAGGATAGGTAGAGAGACCTGAATATCAACAAACTATGAAACATAAGGGGAGATAACCTTGCATCTAACTATATAATAATTATGATCCTCCAGTGCATCTAACATATACAAATTAAAGGGGTTGTCTTACGTCAGCAAATGGTAGTTATTAGAGATGAGCGAACGTGCTCGAAACGAGCACTGTACCGCTGGCTCCCCTGCGCTCGCATGGGCGCAGGCAGCCGCTTCCGTCCTCCTCAGAAGGACAGAAGCGGCTGCCTGCATCCATGCGAGCGCAGGGGAGCCGAGCGGTACAGTGCTCGTTTCGAGCACATTCGCTCATCTCTAGTAGTTATCATGTAGCCAAAGCTCATAAAAGGCACTTACTAATGTATTGTGATTGTCAGGGGTTATGGCCACCCTTGCTACGTAGAAACGTGTTGGCTGCGATGGTAGCTGCTGCACATGCATGCCTATGTGGCCTCCCACGATCTAGGTCACCAGAGAGGCCAGCTCTTTTTTCTAGAGCGTGCTGGATTGCAGAGTGGCCATAACTCCTTGGGAAGAGTAGTGTATAATGCGATGGAAAAATGAATCCTGCTAGCAAAGGAGGCAATATGGACACTCACAATACCTTTGACAATCAGATAATTTGCTGATGTGAGACTACACCTTTAAGCATTTTCTCAAATTAGCCTACCTACTGAAAATTCCACCTAGAGCCACTGTGTAGATCTTTGTGTGTGCATGGTAACAGGCTACAAATGGCTTGTAATCAAATCAACTTATGTATTATTCCTGTCCCCATCTGCAAAGCGTTTTTAAGATATTTCCTACCCTGGGTGGAGCTTGGCACGTAACTGCAGATAGACACTTATTTATGGATATTGATATACAGTATAACTCACACTGTAATGTTTACTGGAAGTTTCCTTTAAGCGATAAGCTACAGGGTGGAGTTTTTGAGCATTTTCTGCCATTTTAGACCACTTTTTTTTCTGTGACTGTGTTTGGACATTTGTACCTGGAGGTGTGGCAACTCCAGGTGGAATGTGCCTTAATTTGACTAGTGGGCAACATTTAGGTGCACCTTTGCAGCCTGGGTCACATGACGTCAGGGTTAAGAGGGACTCACAGCCTCCACCCCCCTCCCATCGTATGTGTGATTTCATGCTGGAGGTAACTGGGAGCTGGTTGCTGTGTGTCGGACCTCATGCCCCTATCTGCAATTACCTATACCATAGTAGGGTGAGCGTTAGGTCCCGTGCCACTTGAGATACCTTGACGGGGTGCTCGGGCTCCGGTATGTTCTTGATATAAGAATATATTGGCGAAAGTCTCATTTTAACATCAGTGTGAGGGTTTAGCCATATATTGTCAATTGCATTCACCGTTGTAGTGCACCATTTTCTGTGAATTTTTGTTATATACTTTGTCACATCCGCACACTTGGTTATCCTGTGTAGGATGTTGTTGTGGTACATGTGGTCCGCTGCCGGCATTCTCCATTGTATGCATTTTTGCTGGGGATTACGTTCAGCAGCGGACCACATGTGCAGGATTTGCTCCCCCGGTCATAAATGCGCAACAGCATTTGGGGCTTTTGAGCATTTTCTGCCATTTTAGACCACTTTTTTTCTGTGTTTGGACATTTATACCTGGAGGTGAGGCAACTCCAGGTTGAATGTTCCTTGATTTGACTAATGGGCAACATTTAGGTGCACCTTTGCAGCCTGGGTCACAAGATGTCAGGGTTAAGAGGGACTCACAGCCTCCACCCCCCTCCCATTGTATGTGTGATTTTACGCTGGAGGTAACTGGGAGCTGGTTGCTGTTGTCGGACTTCATGCCCCTATCTGCAATTACCTATACCATAGTAGGGTGAGCGTTAGGTCCCGTGCCAATTGAGATACCTTGACGGGGTGCTCGGGCTCCGGTATGTTCTTGATATAAGAATATATTGGCGAAAGTCTCATTTTAACATCAGTGTGAGGGTTTAGCCATATATTGTCAATTGCATTCACTGTTGTAGTGCACCATTTTCTGTGAATAACAGGCTACAAATGGCTTGTAATCAAATTAACTTATGTATTATTCCTGTCCCCATCTGCAAAGCGTTTTTAAGATATTTCCTACCCTGGGTGGAGCTTGGCACATAACTGCAGATAGACACTTATTTATGGATATTGATATACAGTATAACTCACACTGTAATGTTTACTGGAAGTTTCCTTTAAGCGATGAGCTACAGGGTGGAATATTTGAAAACATTAGACATTCTCTTCCAATAAACCGCTTATTATTTCACATCTGAATGAGATAACCACAGAGAAATGTCATTTTGCGCAGAAGAAACTTAACACCGCACAGCTATGGTTTGGGCTGCTGTCCAGCTCTTCAGCCACAATCATATTTTCATTCTTGCAGAGATCCAAAATCTTTATTAAGCCAGGCTTCCAGAGGGATGGGTTCGATTTAAGCACAGAAATGTGTGTCAAGGCAAAGAAGACATTCCCAGCATTTTCTTGGTGAAGCCCTGTGTTTTTGTATGGAAAATTGAAGCAACCTATTTCCAGTTCTAGAGGAGAAGTGCTGACAGAATGTCTGAAGTATTTACTCTTTCCACAGCGGAGATTCAGAATATAAAAAAAGGTCATCTAATATTTGCAGAACCTGATCTGGTCCAACATTACTAGGAACAAAACCAGGGATAGTCTGAGATTTGGACATTACTGCCAAATGCCATAAATCTGTAGATACTAGAGACCTTTACTATTAATGCCAACCAAAAATATGCCTCTATTCATATATATGTGTATATATATAGATATATATATATCTCGGGTTCATTAAACCAACAAATGATATCTAAATCCAAAGTATGCAATAAACATAAGGTAGTAAGGAATTCCACCAACAAATGTTAATTACAAAAGTCAATCAACTATCACATCACAATAAAAGCTTTAAAAGCATAAAAAAAAACCCAATTGCATTAGTCTAAAGTACTACACAAATATCGTAGCCTAGAATAAAGGGGTGAAATATTCCCAAATATCACCTAAGTCCAGGGAAATGTACATCTTGATCTCACCCATAAATAATATTATTATTAATTGCATACTTTGGACTTATATATCATTTGCTTATGTAAAAATTATTCTGTCTCTATCTGAAGGGAACTTACATACCACTAATATGATGAGCACTTGAATGTAGTGTGCCTGTGTATCTAGAGAACTTCATTTCATACTTTGATACATATTGGGGGTCATTTATTAAGACCGGCGTTTTAGACACCCCTATATCTGGCGGTGGATTCACCAAAGTTATGAAGAGGGGCAGGCCTCTACATAATTTCGGCACATCCAGCGCCAGTCTAAATGTAAGCAAGCTTCCTAGCTGTCTTACATTTAGACCCTTTTCTATGCCTAAAACAGGCATGGAAAATGATGAATGAGATGGGCCTGCCAGGCTGTCCCCTTCCCCGCCCACGCCACACCTACTTTTTTAGACCTGGCTTGAGCAGGGAGAAGTCGAAGGTTATTTGCACTGCAATTTCCGCCAGAAATACACCTAATATAGGCGCATTTCTGGATAGTAAATGACCCCCATAGTTTCTACATAATACCAATGGCAACAGTACCCATCTAGGTAATATGGCTTCTGGAAGGTGCCCGTCTTCTGGTCCACATCCACCAAGAGACCCAACAAATAGTAATCCACTACAAGACAGAATGACACAATTGTGAAATAATGCATTGCTTTATTATTCCAGCCAAAAGGAGTGCATCATACATTACTATATATTGTCAGGCCCTTTTCAAGCAGGACTCCTAGCTGCCTTGCACACAGATGCATAAATTTCTGCTTGAAAAAGGGGCCTATGTTATATAGGCCCAAAAAGTTGGTGTGAATTGTAACGTATGATGCAGTCTTTTTGGCAGGAATAATAAAACAACACGTTATTTCACAAGTGTACGTAGTGTGCGGTCTTATATTGGATTACACTATACTTTGATACATTTATTATAAATCCAGGGCTCATTCGATAAAACAGTAGAGTATTTTTTGATCTTCACTCCTTGTAACATTTCTTCATTCATTTCTATGTATATAGGAGTAACAAAATAAAATTTGTGGCAACATTGGGTAAATCAATCAGCTGCTCTATGCGAGGAATGTAATAAACTAATTACTATGTCAGTGATCAAGGAATATTCATAAAACTAAAAAATGTAACAGAGGTTAAATCAATCTGCATTATAGAAATAGCTGGAAAAAAGGACGAGAGAGCACGGCGTCATTGGTTGCTATGACGCCGTGCGCTTCCTGAGGCCGCCGCTGTACAGTGAAACACTGTACACGCCGCTCGTATACAGTGTTTCACTGTACGGCGGCTGCCTCAGGAAGCGCACGGCGTCATGGCAACCAATGACGCCGTGCGCTCCCGTCCTCTGGGGGAGCACAGGCCGGGCTTTCACAGCCCGTATCGGGTCGTGAAACGCAGTCGTGTGTGAGAGGCCTAAAGGTGTTGGACCTAATGTGATATTAGGAAATATTGTCAAGAGACATTACTAATTGTTTTGTAAAGTGCACTCTTATATGGTTTTCAATCATGCTGAACATTACGCCCCACCAGTGGTGTACATAGAGAAGTAAGGGACCAATAGCAAGGATCAAACCCTTGGGATAGTCCTCAGGACCCACCTACCGGTCATGATTTGAGAATATCCCACTGAATCAATACCTGTGGTAAGTCCTGATGCACTGACACTAATTATATCACCTGCTCAATACTAAGGAGATCCTGAAATCATAACTGGCAGGTGGGTTCTGAGGACTGGAGGTGAGAAACACTGCTTTAGAGGGTAGACTCCTGACCCCCAATTTTTACCCCCAGTAGAAGAGGGGATGGTCCCAACTGGGCCCCCTCTTGCCCTGGGCCCTATAGCAGTGGCATGGTCTGCCACTATGGTTGTTATGCCCCTGCGCCCCATATTTACTAATGTGAGGGCAACTGACAAACTGGTGTATGTAGTTTTAGAAAATTCATCTGGGTCTGGCTCACCAAGAGGTGTGGCTTACCTGGAAATGGGCCAGTAATTGCTCCACAATTCTGGTATAAATTTCTGTTGCAGGCAAAGCTAACCAATAGTTGGTATAAAGCTTGACAAACGTGTCTAGCCATGCATCGGATTTATCATCTAGCATGAGCCACTGTGATTAATCTGATGCAGGTCTAGACAGTCTAAAGTTTACACTGTCTACAGGATTAGTAAATGTGCCCCAATGAGTTTTCTGTTGAACATTTCTGAAACAAGGACAATTGTACATAAGTGACACATTGAAGTATGGGCATATTTCCATTCATGGATTTAGCCTATTTTAATACAATATAATATGTTTTAATAGTACATATCAACTAAAGGCTTGTTGTGCGATAAGCAATACATAAATAACATGCAGGAAATGCAGTGTGCCTAGAATACACTATTCATGTCTCCTTATGAAATAGTTTTGGTCATGGACAATCTTTTTCATATTAAAACAATGAAACCAGAACATATTCTATTTACATTCTACGGGATCTGAACCCTGCAGTGCAACAGGCATAAAAGATAACAATCTTGTCTTTTTCAGATATTGAAGCAAAACAACAGTTCCTGAACACTTGAATAGAAACATCTGTTATTAAAGACAATGAATGTCAGACTGAGAATTTTTAGAATAATCACTTTTTTCTACTGATTTGTCACGTTTTTATTGTCCGTTTAGAAGATCCATTTAACAGACACCACAAAATAAAACTGATGCAAAAGGAAGGACATCCGTTTGCATCATTTTACATCAACTAGAATTCAATGTTAAAAATAAAATATACTCTTCACTGGAGATGCAAAATCGAAGTCTACCACACTTGTGTGTCCAGCAAACTAAATGGATGGTCGTCGATACATTTTTTGAAACATTGAAGTCTTTGTAAAATGGATGCTTTTTAGTTGGCATTCTTTTGCATCCGTTTTTTGTGAAACTGTCAAATGGATCTTCTAAGTAGATAATAGGAACATGATGACATGATGTGAACCTGTCCTTAGCTGGTCACTCACATCAGATTAAAGGGGTTATCCAACCCTTATAATAACCCCCTAATGACCGGGCCCCTCATATAGGTTATACTTACCTGGCTCCGCGACATCCATGCCGCTCCTGATCCCTGCACAACTGCCGCTGCATCTCTCCATTGCGCAGATCAAAACATCCGGCAATGGGGGGGAGCAGCCAATAGCAGGCCGTGACAGGGACGAGCCTTCCTAGAGACACTCGTGAGTAGTCTCTGTGTGGTTGACAGCTGACCCACAAGGGTCAGAGACACTCATGTGGAGCATAGAGGAATTACGCAAAACCATAGTCAGGGACAGGCCAAGGTCAGAGCAAGTAGAGTTCAAGCAATCTGATACACAATCCAAGATCAAGGTAGGCAGCAAGGGTTCAATACAGAGGTTAGATCAGGCAGAGGAGTGTCAATATCCAGGACGGGCATAAGTCAGTACACAAGCAGATGGACAGATAATGCACATCTTTGCAGAAACCAGACAAGCTAAGTAGCCTATTCCCTAGAGGAAGGTGCCTTAAGTACATGGAGTTGCCAAGCCTCAGGCTGGGGTAAACTTGGGTGCGCATGCACTGACCCTTTAAAAGCCAGAAGAATCTCATGTGTGCCCTATAGACAACAAGAAGAGGCCCCTGCCAGCATGGAGCCAGCTGCTGCTTACAACAGGACAGCATATGGTATTACAGAGGCTGAGCCCACTGCTGAGGGCAGAAGAAGGCCAGTGGGACTGGACCTCTAGAGCCATGGCAGCAGGGTAAGTGGAATAGTGCCCACACCCACCCAGAGTAGTGGGACCGCAGTGGACACATCCTGCTGACAAGGGCCGTATTTACCATTAGGTAAATAAAAGCACATGCCTAGGGCAGGGCCTAGAGGGGGGCCAGCAGAGAGAGTGTTTTTAAAAAAATTTTTTTTTACAAATTTTATCCACTTCCCCCTGCCTCCTGAGCTACCTTTGATAATGTCACCGGCATGTGATCAATGCTGTTCACTGGATTTAAGAGGTATTAGTGCTGCATTTTCCTGACTAGGGGGAGAAGATGGATTGAGAATTTGGCACGAGAAGAAGGACCGCCATTTCAATTTTTGCCACAGGCAGCAGAAAAGCTGCAATCCATCCTGGATGCAGTGTCAACAAGGCAGGGGAGGAGAAGAGAAGAGCAATTCTCCTCCCTCTTCTCCTCAGTGTTAAGCCAATTGATGGAGCAGCATTGAGTGGGAACTATTACTCGCCCAGTCTGCTTAGTCATATTCAGTGACTCCTCCGCGGCAGGGAACAAGCAAGAGGCGCTATGTGACATGACATGCCATCAATGAGCAGACAATTGCATGGACTGCCAAAAGAGGCGGCTCATTTATTAAGAGGTGTACTCTAGCTTTCGGTTAAGTGTGTATGTGTATGTTGGAGTTGGTAGGGATAGATGAATGGACATCAATGGGGTGGCACTAGAGTGCCTATGGCAGCATGAACTCTAAATACGACCCTGCAGCCAACATAACAGCTCCTTTACTATGTATTATAGAGTAGGAACTCTGTTTTACAATAGAAGGTAATGAGGCAATTCTGAAGGAACATGGAGCCTGATCACATCATAATGATTCAATCCTGCTCTGTATTCTTGTCAGGCTGCTCAGCCAAAGCAACATATTGTAGGCACTGTTTCATCATTGCCATCTATTATATAGCAGAGTTCCTGCTGTACAATGGATAGTAAAGGCATGATCCTACATACAGTATGCAGTCACTATGACTGCCCCTAAAAATGGTGGAATGGCACATCTGACAAATGCATTGTCCATCTATAAAGAAGTAGTCTCATTTACCAATTAAAGCCACAAAAACATTTTTTACCTGGAAAACCCTATTTAAAGTTGATGCCACATCTATATGTTCAAGTACCATAATCAAATTACTGCATTTTTCACAAGCTTTCACTCTATATGTGTATTTGCACCTGCATTGATGACTCTGCTTATGTATGCATACAGAGCCTGAGCACTTTGATAACATGTGGCCAACTGCAGGGTTGGGAACTTAAAGTGCGCCCGGAAAAAACCTAGAAGTAGCCCCATGTTGTAGGTGGGTCCAAACTGACAAAAGGTGAGGAAACACAAGTAGAAGTGGTAGGGCCAACAAATGTAGTCAGGGACAACATAAGTAGGCAGGGTGTACAATACTGTGGTGCAGAATAAAATACTACAGTGCAGCACAATACTTCTGCCCGTGTCATAGTATGATGCTGAATCATTGTCCTGAGGATGCCAATACAGTTGAATTTAGTAGAGAGCCGCTGGAAAAGTGCATAAGTGCCTGATGCTCCTATGTTAATTAATGCTGAGAGCATCAGATCTTTATGTACCTGGCTGGCGGCCATGAAAAGACCCTGGGTGGCCCTTTGGGCATTGGCCCACCAGGAAATTTCCCTGTAGGATCTATGGCCAGTCCATGTGACAGCATGGACATGACATTTCAAGGGCACACATTAACCATGAATCTCATGTACGATGGCAGGTTTTGGACAAGGGCCAGGTGCAGAATTAGAACGCGGACTATATCTGTATGTTATGTCTTTACTTCAGGTCTGATGTATTAACCTTTTTGGTGCAGTGCCAGAGTATCCTGAGCAGTTCACATGAGTGCCTGTTTCCAGTTGGATTTACCATCTAATTCCCTGATCTCAATTCGACTCCACTGTATGAAGTACATCCCAGTTATCATTCATGGGTTCTAAACACTAAGGCTACTTTCACACTAGCGGCAGGCCTGATCCGGCAGGTGAAGGGTGCTGCCGGATCAGGACTGCCGCAGCGACATGTGTGGAGCCGGAACCGCGCTCCGGCCCCACACATGTCACACAGTACATACATACACACAGACACACATATACACAGACAAATACACATACATACTTACATGCTCCCGGCAGGTCTTCAGAGCGCCGGAGGAGCAGGACGGCTCGCACAGGTGACGATTCCCCACAGCGCCATCTGCTGGCGCCTGGTGGAATCGTCATCTGTGCGCGCCGTCCTGTCCCTCTGACGCTCTGGAGACCTGCCGGGGAGCATGTAAGTATGTATGTGTATTTGTATGTGTATATGTCTGTGTATGTTTATGTGTATGTCTATGTCTGTATGTGGTGACGGATCCGTCATGAACTCCATTGAAAGTCAATGGAGGGCGGATCCGGTTACCATTGTGGTCACACCAGACAGATCCGCCCCCATTTACTTGCATTGGGGGTCATTCCGGATCCGTCTTGGTGCGGATGGCTGGACCGGAGAGCAAACCGCAGCATGCTGCGGTTTGTTCTCCGGTCTGAAGACGGAACGGAATGCTTTCAGGAGCATTCCATTGTCTTCAGTTCAGTTTTGTCCCCATTGACAATGAATGGGGACAAAACTGAAGCGTTTTATTCCGGTATTGAGCCCCTATGACGGAACTCAATACTGGAATTTTAAAACGCTAGTGTGAAAGTAGCCTAATTTAAAGTATGTGTCATTGAAAAATCTAGTCTGGACTGCTTTTGTGCTTGGCTGAGCAATCTGTTCTCTTCACTTTCAGTCTTCCAGACAGCCTTGTTCCAGCAAATGTCCTTTGGATAGTGACACACTTGAACGAGCCTTCTGTCTGAAGATACCACACATTCTATTTGTGGCAGGAAGAATGCAAGGCCTCCCTTCCCCCATCAGATTGAATTAACCTGAACTGACTGCTCATATGGCCTATTTGGCTGGGTGCTGTCATTTCCTGCAGACAGTGTCATTCTTGAAATAATAGTGGCACTTTCTTCTGAGCCATAGTGCCGGATGTCTTTTTGGACATGTTATGAAGATAAGCATAAATGAAGCACTCCACACTTGTGCAATACTTTCTTTTTTATTAGTCAAGACTGATTTACCAAAATAAGACATATTATTAGTAAATTGCCAATGACCATGGCTGAAGAACGGAAAACTAAGGATTTAACCCAGAAGTTCCTAACAGCTAAGTTACAAGCAGTGTTGGTAAGGATCATTAAAGGGGTTTTCTGAGATACTGACATCGATAATCTACCTTCAGGATACATTTCTATTTTGGCATGAATCCTTCTTTGTGGAGTGAATTCTAATCTAGGCATGTAATTTTAGTGCATTTTGTGTTAATTGTTTTTGCTCTGATCTTTATAAAAGTATAAATTCTCTTTTTCTGCCACGGAGTTCCAAATAAAATGCTTGTCTTTGTTCACCAAAGGGAACATAAGGGGAAATGTATCAAGACTGGGGTTCCCATATCTCTGGCACCCTGTGTACCAGAAACTCAAGTCTATACCAGGTAGGAGCAGGTGCAAACATAACCTGTAATTTATGCCAGCTTCTGGCGTACGTTAATGTAAATCTGGTAAACTGTGCTAAGCCAGCCCCACCGCCACCACTAAGCCCTGCCCCTTTTCCTGCAACTTTTGGAAAGTGTTAAGAACCTCTAAAAGTCATGAATATGGTGTGTGCTCATAATTTGTGACCTTTTTTTTACACCAAAATACCCCCATAGTGTCTGATCTGCATACAGCATATTATAGAGCAGGAGGAGTTGAGCAGATTGATACATAGTTTTATGGGAATACATTCAGTAGAACTTGCATTTCATTCATTAAGAGAGTAACAGTATCAGAAACAATGGAACTCCAAATACTAAAAACATAGACAAAATAAAATTATTCAGAATAGCAATGGCCACAATAGGTGTTTTTAAAGGGATCAGGAGCTCAGTAGCTTTGAATCTTATTGTAAGATTATTAAATTAATCAGCACATTATTTGGAGCTTTTTCATTAAAAAATATTTAGGCTACTTTCACACTAGCCTTAGTACGGCCTTAGTACTGAATAATACAACCTTGTGGATCCGTAATTCCGGATCCGGTTGTATTATCTTCAGCATCTTTTAAACAGATCCGGAATAACCTCTATTGAAAGTCAATGGAGGACGGATCCGTTTACAAGTGTGTCCACACCAAACGATCCGTCCCCATTGACTTGCATTGGGGGTCATTCCGGATCCGTTTAGGTGCGGATAACTCTTACGGAGAGCAAACCGCAGCATGTTGCAGTTTGTTCTCCGGTCTGAAGACGGAACGAATGCTTTTAGGAGCATTCCGTTGTCTTCAGTTCAGTTTTGTCCTCATTGACAATGAATGGGGACAAAACTGAAGCGTTTTATTCCGGTATTGAGCCCCTATGACGGAGCTCAATACCGGACTTCCAAAACGCTAGTGTGAAAGTAGCCTTAAATAGGAGTGGCACCAAACTGAATGTGGTCTTGCAGTTATGATTTGTATATTTTACATTTATGCCTCATCAAAAAGAAAAAGATTTTATAAGAAAGTACAGTACAATCGAGCAAATACTCTAATTTAGATTTTGTCTTTACTTGATGCTATCTGTCCTGCATGAGTCATTTTCAAAGGGTTTAATTGATAGTAGAATTAAAACATATATACCCCCTAGGGCCATTTTACATGGGGCGATTGAGTGGGCAATGATTGGGAATGAGGAAGTTAATTCCCTTGTAGATTGTAAGCCCTCACGGGCAGGGCCCTCTCTCCTTCTGTACCAGTCTGTAACTCATCTTATTCATGCTTAGTGCATTTGTATTATGTATGTATACCCCTTATCATATGTACAGCACAATGGAATGAATGGTCTGTAATAATAATAAATGTATTATATAATAATAATAATTCCCTATCTTTGCTGCATTTCAATGTAGCAGTCATCGCTACTATATGGGGCTGAATAATAGTTACTATAATTCTTTTGTTTGTCAGCAGCACATCCCTGTTTACACATGGCGATATGCTACTGACAAAACAGGATTTTTGTTGGCGTATAAAAGATGCAATAACCTGTCAGACATGTCTTTGGCCTTTGTTGGCTGATCAGTGACACCTTTACATGGGTCAAATATCTTACGGGTTACCCTGCTGCAGTGATCCATGCAGACACCACCTTAGAGCTCATGCACACGAACATTCAGTGCATTCAGTGCCTGTGCTGTGGACCGCAAATTGCGGTCCACAATGCACGGGCACTGACAGTGGGGCCGCCGCATGCGGATTGCGGACCCATTCATTTGAATGGGGTCCGCGATCCGCATCCGACGGTCTGCACAGCAAAAAAGTAGTGCATGCGCTACTTTTTTTGCGGTGCAGAGGCACGGCCAAAAACACCACGGAAGCCCACCGCAGTGGTTCCGTGGTGTTCCGATCCGAGCCTCCGTTCCGCATCTCCGTGATTGCGGATCCATTGAAGTGTCATGTGCATGATCCCTTATATGCATGTGAAGGACAGAAGGCAGATGGATGCTTTTTGTAGTTGCTTTCCTTAGAAGAATGCTATTTGTAATCCTACAAAACCTTACATGCTAGATGTGTGCTTGTCAATATATTCTAATGTTGTTTGTCCTATTGTGGAGAAATTAGACTTTTATTTTCTGCTAATTAGCCCCTGGGGGCAGTGACTACCTTGACTGACAGGAACAGTGAAGACGTACATACTCCTGGCCCTGAAGTTTCCTGAAATATCTTCATTGCTCCTTCATTTCACTGTTCTGCACAGGCACAGTACAGAATCCATCGGCCGTCCAGCTCCTGTACTGTACTGCTCCTATACTGTACTGCTCCTGTACTGTACTGCGCCGAACAGTAAAGTGAAAGAGCCCTGTCAATCAAAGTGCTGTCATGAAGGAAAAGAAGCGTAGCCTTAGGTGCAGCGTGGTGCAACCCCCCCCCCCATTGCACCCAGGGGCTAATTAGCATAAAGTAAAAAGTCTAATTTCTCCACAATGGTGCCACTGATATAAATAGGAGCAGCACCATTAGACTGTACAGGCAAGCGTGCATCTGGCATGTAAAATGGTTTCATTGCAAGTTTTATGTGGTGACAGATTCCCTTTAATGTTGTATATAAATTGTTGCTTGTGTTTGCTGATGATTTCTTTTACCTCCTTCTTGCTGGGAGCTTCTGCAGAAGATTTTACAGGATAAATCCGAAATGATGGCGGTTTGAGCATTTTCTAAACAAGATTTACTGGATTTGGCTGTGAGCAGAGCCTGCTGTGATTAAAATGGAGGAGGGTCATTTATCACTTTGCCATTGTGAATTAGAGATTTTCCACATTTAAAAGGAACAGGCATGTACGGGTATTCTTTCCTCCTGAGTTTTAGGTCATTATTTGGCTTACATTGCATGTAGCACAGGCCTTTTAATAATAATTAACTGGATCTACTAGAAATCCAGTCCCTGGTATGTCTAAGAAACCATTTCCATTAACGGTTTTAGAATTTACATACTCTTAGATATTTCAAATCCCGGCTATTTAAAGTTTCCCAGCTCTGGGGAAAAGATCAGCAGCTCCTTTCTTATAGAGATTATAATATTTTCCAAAAGCTCAGTGTATTCCAGATATTGTTTTCTTTACAGAGGGAATGTGCTCACTGGGTGCACATAAAGGAAATCTGGCAGTTGTTAAACATAGGTCTCTACCCAGCTGAACATTACACTTCACATTATGAGCCAAACTTAATATGGAGATAATGAGAATTTAGTCTTAGACAATGGAGCTTGAGAAAATAAGCAACATCCATAGCTGCAGGCCCTCCTAAAAGGGTTGTCCCATGACAACTGTTTTTCAACTTCCTTGACTTGACAGTGAAAAAAGCTATCAAAGTAACCATCATGACCATTGCCAAGAACACGGGGCCCCAAATTCTAGTTCTCATCTGTGTGAAGTGAACTATTTTGATAACGTAGATATTGCTAAGTCAAACTGCATTTTATGTGCCTTTTATAAACTCTTACACAATACAGTGGTATGGTACTATACCTACAAATAAATGAACATTGATATACAGTGTGTACTACATAAAATATAGATTTTCTAACCATACAAATGACCCATGCAAAATAATGTAACAATATATGAGAGTCAACAAGGCTTATCCTATACGTTAATGCTCATTGCCCAAGGCATACTATAATGAGGAGTCAATGCTTGTTCCTCAAGGGAGACATAATTGTTTGGACCTTCCATCTATTAATCCCTCATAAGCTCTCAGTTGTTTTCTATGTCAACTGGACACATTAGGCAGGATTTGTCAGTGTAATTTTTCCCATTTTCTGGCATAACTGGATCCAAAAATATGGTATCCTGACCAAATGCAACCTTTTAAGCCATTTTGTCCAATATATCATTACTACATTGTATTGGCAGAAGTGGGTGGAATTTCTTAATATATTTTTTTTTTTTTATAAATCATTGACTCACTCATTGACTTGACCAGCCTGACTGACATTTTGTCCTCTCTCATGCTCATTGTAGAGACATATATACTAGTGCTATTCTACAATACTATGTAACCATATTGCCTTATGGTCGTAAGGTAGTATGACTAGAAACTGTGTCTTACCAGGAAAATTGTTTTTATGCATTATTTTTCATTGAGCTAGTTGTATTTCATAGCAGGTCACACTGTATAGCCTCTTTTCTTTCACTGGTTATCCATTGTTGTCCTGTGACTGTCCCTTTACTGGGAATATATAATAATAATATCAACACCATTACAGATTATGTCTCTTCCAAGAAGGACACATACGTAGAAAAAACCTTGGCTAGCAGCAAGATGGATATTGTCACACAAATCATCAACTTGGAACAGAAATGCCTGGAGACCTCAATGAAAGAAACAACAATCTGTAAAACAGAGACTACAGTAGATTTCTTGAGAAACTGCCATTTACTTGAGTGATGTTTGTGCCATATCGTTTCAAATGTTGCACAAGTCATGCTAAATGTCTGTGAATATAAAGCCTTTATCATCAATGTGTGAGCTCTATGTCAGATCTGACATAGATCCACTTTTCATAGGTTCCACTTTTATAAGCCAAAATGTTATGTTTAGAGAGTAACTTTATATACTTTCCCCCATAAATCAATACTGCAGACAACTATAGGAAACTTTGTAATATATCTTATTAGAGGAAAATGCTTCATTCTCCTCTTATGATGTTGTTCTCCTGCTCCCCCATCCTATTCACTGACTCTCAATGTACTGCTCTGATCCATCCTCAGTGAAGACAGACTGCCTGCTCACTGAAAGATCAGATCACATAGAAGTCTATGGAGAGGGGAGGGGAACAAGGGAGGGACTTCGGTAGACAGGCAGAGAGACAGACACAGAGACTGCTGCTGCTATGTAACTGATTTACTGTCTAACATTGCTTCAGGATTTACAGTACATCTAAACTGCTTAGTTCTGTAATGTCGTCCTTTTCTGCTGCTGCTGCTTCTGCGTTTGTGCTACAGTGAGATAGGAAGCAGATTTATCATGTATCTCCATATGTAGTGTATGGGCAGACAAGACTCCTTCTCTTCACCTACCAGTTTAGAAAAAAATTTAACTACAGACAGATTGCTGGATAAAAACCTTCCAAAAGTGGCAGAACAAGTCATATAATAGCCAGACAGGCCAGGCTTATTATCAAAAATGTATTAAAAAATGTATTCAGAAATCAATTAAAAATCTGTTACACATTTCAGTTTTTGCTCATAGCATGTATAGCCAGTACAAGTACAGGAATATAACACCCAAATATTAATCATATGTTACCTTGTTATGTTGAGAAAAAAACATAGCACATCTCATTGCTGTGGGCTAGCAAGTGATTCCCTGCACTGAAATACGGAAACAAGGAGCTTCTAATTGCAGGCAATGTTTTAGAGGGACACTATCGCGAAAAAATAAAAAACATATGTTATAAAACATTAAAAATAGTTTTTATATGTATAATTAAGTTTATTATATGTGTATTGTGTTTTGTGTATTTAACATTTTTTTTTACTTTATGGGGGCTGCCATTTTCATAGTCACGTGTCTATGTGTCACTGAACGACACATAGACAAATGACTTACGGTCGTATGCTCCATTCCCAGTGCCAACCCTATTGAAAAATCATGGGAGCACTGTGTATGTGTAAAGCGCAGGCGCTTTACACATACATAGCCTGCCCCCTCCGGCGCCATGTTATTGAAGACTTCAGTAACATGACATCGGAGGGGACACCGATTATATGTCCTGTTCTCTGGCAGCTGTCTCTGCGTCCATAGGACGTAGAGACAGTTGCCTGCTGCAAGAAGAAGCAGACAGCCGGAATCGGCTGCCTGCTTCTTTCATCCTCGGAGTCCCCCCCTCCTCTCCCCCCCCTTCTCCGTACCTCTCTCCGTGACTTCTGCCTCATGTCTGGGCGGGGGGAGGAGCCGGCCATCAGTCGGCATTGGCTCCGCCCCCTCCAGACAAGAGAAGATCTGCTGGTGATTCTGCAGCTAGAAAAAAATGTAAGTATAAGGTTTTTTTTTTAACTTTCTGTCAGGGGACTGCACTGTGTTTATTATCCCTGTACTGTGACATCACTGTGTTTATTATCCCTGTACTGTGACATCACTGTGTTTATTATCCCTGTACTGTGACATCACTGTGTTTATTATCCCTGTACTGTGACATCACTGTGTTTATTATCCCTGTACTGTTACATCACTGTGTTTATTATCCCTGTACTATGACATCACTGTGTTTAATATCCCTGTACTGTGACATCACTGTGTTTATTATCCCTGTACGGTGACATCAATGTGTTTATTATCCCTGTACTGTGACATCACTGTATTTATTATCCCTGTACTGTGACATCACTGTGTTTATTATCCCTGTACTGTGACATCACTGTGTTTATTATCCGTGTACGGTGACATCACTGTGTTTATTATCCCTGTACTGTGACATCACTGTATTTATTATCCCTGTACGGTGACATCACTGTGTTTATTATTAGTGTTGAGCGAGCTGCTGGACGGGAGGAATCACTACAAAGAAGAAGCCTGAGGAGGTAAGTGGTTTGTGTTTGTTTGCTTTTTTGTTTGTTTGTTTGTTTTCTATTTTTCAGGATCGTGAATGCTGAGGACTACGTCGGATTCGGTGGATTACGTCGGACCAGCTTTTTTTATTTTTTAAATAAAATAGTCAAACAGGGGTCTGGGGGAGTATTTATTTCAATAAAATATTTTATAAGTGTGTGGGTTTTTTTTTTTACAACACTGCAGTTTTAGTAATCACGGCTATCTACAGACGGCCCTGATTACTAATACTGGCCTTAGTGCTGGCCGGTATGGCCAGCACTAACCCCAACATCTATTACCCCGGCACCCACCGCCACCAGGGGTGTCGGGAAGAGCCGGGTACCCGCAGGAACGGACCTTCTAAATTGAGGGTCCGGTTCTGGGGCGGCTGCAGGCTGTTACTGTTAGGCTGGGAAGGGCCAATAACCATGTCCCTTCCCACCCTGGTAGTGCCAGGCTGCAGCTGCTGGTTGTATCTGGCTGGAGAAGGAAAAAAGGGGGGGACCCCACGCCGTTTTTTTTCAAAAATAATTAAATAATTTTTAAAAATGGCGTGGGGTCCCCCTTTTTTCCTTCTCCAGCCAGATACAACCAGCAGCGGCAGCCTGGCACTACCAGGGTGGGAAGGGACACGGTTATTGGCCCTTCCCAGCCTAACAGTAACAGCCTGCAGCCGCCCCACAACCGGACCCTCAATTTAGAAGGTCCGGTCTTGCGGGTACCCGGCTCTTCCCGACACCCCTGGTGGCGGTGGGTGCCGGGGTAATAGATGTTGGGGCCGGAACAAAGGACAGTATTAGTAATCAGGGCCGTCTGTAGATAGCCGTGATTACTAAAACTGCAATGTTGTAAAAAAAACATACACACTTATAAAATAGTTTATTGAAATAAATACTCCCCCAGACCCCTGTTTGACCATTTTATTTAAAAAATAAAAAAAGCTGGTCCGACGTAATCCACCGAATCCGACGTAGTCCTCAGCATTCACGATCCTGAAAAATAGAAAACAAACAAACAAACAAAAAAACAGACAAACACAAACCACTTACCTCCTCAGGCTTCTTCTTTGTAGTGATTCCTCCCGTCCAGCAGCTCGCTCAACACTAATAATAAACACAGTGATGTCACCGTACAGGGATAAAAAAATACAGTGATGTCACAGTACAGGGATAATAAACAGTGATGTCACAGTACAGGGATAATAAATACAGTGATGTCACCGTACAGGGATAATAAATACAACAGTGATGTCAGATCAAACTCAGTCATGCACTACCACCCTAACTCTGCTACCTGTCAGTGGAGAAAATCCCTGTGGTGGAGGAATAATCAGCATCACAATTGGAAATAACATTGCTGACTGTGCCTCCTATGCTATCACAGTGCAGACCACAACAAGATGGCCGCTGGACACTGTATTGTGGAAGACAATCTCTTGTTATCAGATAAGCAAGTAAGAGCAGCGTGATGTCACAGGAGGTGTGAATAGCCAGATAACAGTTTACAGCACTGGCCTACAGACGGCTTCCCTACACTCAACTTTTCAGTTGTGCTCCCCCTGCTGGTCAACATAGGAAGTTCTACACAATTATTATGAATTTTTTAAATATTTCCTTTAATGGTAAAAAAAAATTATAAGCACAAAAAATTCTAAAACTTACATTGCATGTTTTAACATTTTAGTTATATTTCTAATTTTTGACAACAGTTCTCCTTTAAACTTCTCTGAACCATGTTTGAATGGGCCTGTAAAATGTGACTGTACAATGCACCACTAATTAGGTAGTTAACAAGTGACAAAGGACGAAGATAAGGCCATTCCCGGAAAATATGGAAATAGCATCCACTTTTAATGTTTAGAATTTGCAGTAATATTAAAGTCCCAGGAGTACTAATACATTTCAAAAAGTTACCGTACATACATAAATACTGTATGCTAATTTTCACAACTAGACAATTACTTTAAAGGGGTTGTCCGATGAAAAAATATTCAACAGTTTTCAAACCAGCACTTGGATTTCAATACTTTTCTAATTGCATGTAATTAAAAATATTGCATAGCCACTGAGTTATTCAATTAAAATGTATCTGTATAGCGCCACCTGCTTTTTGTTTTCTTAATTTCTTTGTCCTGCTCACTGAGAAGGCCGCACATGCTCAGTTTCATCCTTCAACTGCCTCCTGAGCTGTGATAGGGAGATCATGCACACGCCCCCTTAGCTGCAGCAGAAAAGACACTCCCCTTAAGCTGACAGCTTGATATAAATCTAGCAGAGCAATGAATGTGGAGATCTCTGGATCCATGTGAGGTACAGGGCTGGTTCTAGCTTTGTTAGAAATAGATTGTCATATACTATATGATTTTTTTTTACATTAGTCATGGGATAAACCCTTTAAGGATCATCTTTTGCCAGATTTAAAGATCCAATAATGATAAATCTGCTTAACTATAGATTTGGTCCACAGAACTGTAAGCTGACGTTTAGTAATAATAATAATGATTATAGTTATGTTCCACATTCATATTTCCAATATTTCAGAGCTCTTCTGTAGTGAAAAACAGCAACAGGAACAGCAAAGGGTGACATTATGGCCAGACATTTGATTATCTTTAAACTAAGAAATTAAAGAAATCGGCAGGTGCCATTAACTGTCTGTACATACTCCAGGGTTATTAGATATATCACTTTTGTATTATCAAAATTACGTGATTTCAAGGAGCACATCTGTATTATGTATTGGAAGAAAGAAATCTGTCCATGGTTAGTGGTTAGAAAATGTAGCCCTAATAAAATGTTAATATTGTACCAGGAAATGATGGCCTACTATTAAAATAACATCTATTTTGAAGGTCAAGGATAACATTGCTATGAGAGAAGATCTGAGAATTTTCTGACTAGGAAATAGAATGAATCCACACAAGTAATTACATACCAAAGAGGGCTGTTGTAGTATTAAATGGAAATGTTGTGGTCTTCCATTCATCTCAAGAAATGCAGCATTAAAAATCAATTTAATCTAATTCTTTAATATTGTATTACATAAATAAAGCAGTTTTACCTAATTATTATTTCTATGCTCTGCAAAACACATATAGACGGAGCAGACATACCATTTGAGCAGCATGTGCAGTTGCACAGGGGCCCACTAGCAGGGGTGCACCACCAATGAGGCCAAGTGAGGCGATTGCCTCAGGCAGCACCAGGTAGGGCCAAGAGGGGGGCAGCGGAAGGGCCATGGGCAATGAGCACTTTCATTGTGGCAAAGGAGTTAGGTTAAGAAATGGGCATTGGGGGAGCGCCGTTTCAGTTTTCGCTTCAGGCAGCAGAAAGGCTAGGTGCACCCCTGCCCACTAGGTAAAGGGGGAACTTTCTCCATAAAAGCAGCTTCCTGCTTCCCTATTAGATCGAATGTAAGGGAATTAAAAATGTAATAGTTGATAGATGAATGAGCCTAGGTTTGGAGGATTCCCAAAAGCTAGTGCAATGGTTTAATTTTTGTGGAGAAGGGATAGTGATCTGAAGCTGTGTTTCATAATTTAGGTCATACCTCTTTGTTTCACTAGAGGGAAAATGTAATGCTTCCAACTTTAATGACATTTTAGAGAATAGTTTAGCATTTACATTGGTCTGGACTGTGGTTCATATTGCAGAACACCGTAGCAGCTGTGCATTCAGGTGAATGTTACTAAGCTACAATACCCTGCAATTTTCAATACAAGTGTTCATACACTGGTCACCATATTAGCATTCTAATTCATATACCTGATGGGTACAAAAACTTGATTTGGTTTTCTCATGAGATTAGAAAAACATGCCCCTGTTTTGCAGAAAACACCTCCTTTGTCCAAGGACTTGGTACTGTGTATATGTAATACTGCACATAGCACCTATACAGCACATATACAAAAGTACTGTTATTTCTGGAAGAAAGTGTTTCTTCTACTAGAAAGTTTTCAGACATCTGCCCCCATATCTTCCATCTCATACAACCCTTTTCATGTGTGGAGATTTACATTCATATGTAAATGAAGAATATAGAGATGAGCAAAGTTATCAAAAATTCAATTCGGCTGCTTCATCGAAGTTCACAAAGAAATTTTATTTGTTATCAATTGGTATCGCACCGCCCACCCCCTCACTGAACCATTCAGATGCCACGTTCAACCTGATCACACATTAGGACATTTCAGGGGTTAATCAGGGATTAAAAACAAATAAATACATATTCACCTTATCATGACGTCACCGCACCTGGCCAGCATGATGACGTCACAAGTCCGCACGCACAACATTCGGCCCGTTTTCTTCAATCAAGATGGCTGTGACGGCCTTTCCACGAGCAAATAGATGAGGTGAGTATGTATTTTTGTTCACCGGTGCTGCTGTCTATGGTCTTTGCCATATTTTGCAGACTCGCATTTCCTCTAACTGTTTATGACAAGTGGATAAGAGCTGTATCACTATTCCATTGTGAATATATTTCAATAAATCCTAGGAGCAAGATTTTAAGAGAGTGCGTGATTTTCTCTACTAAGTGATTGATGGGCACCAAGACCCGTATACCACTGTACCACAATAATTAACAAGGAGTGCATATTCTTCCTCTACCTCATCTATGGTCTTTGCCATAAACAGCAACAGCGGACAGGAAGAGAGAAGGGAGATGGCACGTGTGCACTGTGCGTTCTCCTCATATAGCTGATCGGCGGGGGTGCCGGGTGTTGGATCCCTGCCGATCTGATATTCATAACCTATCCCAAGGATAGGTCATAAATACTAAAAGCCTGGACAACCCCTTTTCAAGTTCAATTCGCTCAACACTAGAAGAATCTAATATTAATTATTACTAGTATCATTAGGTGTAGTCTGTTATTATATATTATATATACATATTCCATCACCTAGTTGTCACGTACCGTGTGGTTATCGTGACACGTGTTTCATGTTGCTCTTGTTTGTGCCCTGGTATTCCGGATTTGGTTGTATGCTGGTTGCCAGGGGCAACGTGTATATTGGTGGTGTCTCGGTTGTTCTCCGTGACACGGCTTCCATGTTGCTCATGTTTGTGTCCTGGCATTCTGGCTGCGGTAGTAGGCAGTGGTTGCCAGGGGCAACGTGTAGTTTTGGTTGCTGGTATGTTCCCTTATTGCATACTTCCTTCCTTCCCTGTCTGGTTCTCATGGGGTTAACATATTGACCTGGGTGTGGTCACTAGGTGCTTTTATTCTGTTGTTGCTAGCCTGGTGGGTTTTGTTGTGCTCCAGCCTCCGTTGGTGCTGGAGCTATGCACCTTTCCTGGGATTCCATCTGCCCAGTCCTTGTGGCCACTTAATATGTCATCGAGGTCTTCACGAGGTCTTCCCGAGGTCCTCTCATCCCCTTCCCTTATTCCTGTTATGTTGTTTATGTACGGGTGGGTGTTTGGTCTGTGACTGCCATGTGTCTTCTGACATGGAGTCCAGACATTCCCTGTATGTATGTGCCTTCGGTGAGAGGGCTCCAGGGTTCCCCGGAGGGGGAACAGCGATACTGTGAGTTGTTGCCGGTGAGCTGGTTCCTGGGTGTGTTGTGTGTACTGAGTCCTGTTGGTGTTCGGGTTCCAGTACATGTGCCTGGGCTCCTGTCTTTGGTGTATGGACTGCTGGTGCTTCTATCAGCAGTATCAGCAGGTAAGTTGCCAGGTGCACCGGGACCATCCTGGAGGTGCAGTCAGTGAGTTCTGGATAAGTGCATCCCTACCATCTGGGGCTCTGTGAAGAACGGGGCTCACTGGGTTTCTGCCCTCTGGGTTTGGTTTCTGGTGTTTCCGGTGCACTTGGTTCAGTGGTATTCCTTGCCACTGGCTTCTTACCTGCTAATCGGTCTTCATCTCACTGTAGTGTATCGGTGTATGCTCGGTGTGGAGTTTCCCCTCCCACACCGTAGCGTGACAGTATGACATATTAGGCCACTTTGCGTGTTTGCCCTTTCCTGGGATTCCATCTGCCCAGTCCTTGTGGCCACTTAATATGTCATACTGTCACGCTACGGTGTGGGAGGGGAAACTCCACACCGAGCATACACCGATACACTACAGTGAGATGAAGACCGATTAGCAGGTAAGAAGCCAGTGGCAAGGAATACCACTGAACCAAGTGCACCGGAAACACCAGAAACCAAACCCAGAGGGCAGAAACCCAGTGAGCCCCGTTCTTCACAGAGCCCCAGATGGTAGGGATGCACTTATCCAGAACTCACTGACTGCACCTCCAGGATGGTCCCGGTGCACCTGGCAACTTACCTGCTGATACTGCTGATAGAAGCACCAGCAGTCCATACACCAAAGACAGGAGCCCAGGCACATGTACTGGAACCCGAACACCTAACAGGACTCAGTACACACAACACACCCAGGAACCAGCTCACCGGCAACAACTCACAGTATCGCTGTTCCCCCTCCGGGGAACCCTGGAGCCCTCTCACCGAAGGCACATACATACAGGGAATGTCTGGACTCCATGTCAGAAGACACATGGCAGTCACAGACCAAACACCCACCCGTACATAAACAACATAACAGGAATAAGGGAAGGGGATGAGAGGACCTCGGGAAGACCTCGTGAAGACCTCGATGACATATTAAGTGGCCACAAGGACTGGGCAGATGGAATCCCAGGAAAGGTGCATAGCTCCAGCACCAACGGAGGCTGGAGCACAACAAAACCCACCAGGCTAGCAACAACAGAATAAAAGCACCTAGTGACCACACCCAGGTCAATATGTTAACCCCATGAGAACCAGACAGGGAAGGAAGGAAGTATGCAATAAGGGAACATACCAGCAACCAAAACTACACGTTGCCCCTGGCAACCACTGCCTACTACCGCAGCCAGAATGCCAGGACACAAACATGAGCAACATGGAAGCCGTGTCACGGAGAACAACCGAGACACCACCAATATACACGTTGCCCCTGGCAACCAGCATACAACCAAATCCGGAATACCAGGGCACAAACAAGAGCAACATGAAACACGTGTCACGATAACCACACGGTACGTGACACTAGTACATCCATTCACATTAGTCTCAGCCTCAGAGTACTTTTAACGGTGCCGTACTCAATCAGTTGACCTTACAGTATATTTTTGGACTTTGTAAAGAAACTCAAGTGCCTGGAAGAAACACATACAAATATTTTGCAGCCAAGATATTTCACCATGTTTGAGTCTTCACCTGTTTGATCTCTATCCTATGATACCTACTTGATACATGTAAAGCAGTAATCCCAAATGGGAAGCTTAGACAATGTATAGCCCACACAGGGTCCTCTGTAGCTTTCATTCTGTCCATTACATTCGATATCCATAGATCTGTTAGTCATGACATTGATAAATAAGGAGCTAGGATTTGGGCAGGCTAGGTGGAATAACGGTAAAGGTTTACATATCCTTTCAGATAAACCAGAGTGGAAACAGATGAGGTCTCTGCTTGCTGTATTTTAGATGTATGCACTTTTCGTGTGTGGCGGAAATTTTACAGCTCATAATAAAAGCTGAAGAAATCCAGGTGCAATTTCTCACAAAGGGATTTAAAGTGATTACACATCTAACTGTGGAATCATTGTGAACAAACAATGTCACATCCATTACAGTAGGTGATGATCGGCACCCAGAGAAGCAAGTAACCTCTATGTGCGTCATTAAGGGTGAGAGAAAGCACGGCTTCCTGTAGAACTGTGGTAGTGCTGGAGATGACAGGTTCTAACACCGCAGGCTTTTATAGCTCTATATTTAGTGTATCTCTGCAGAATTGGATCTTGTCCTAAATGTCAAGGTTCAGAGAATTGCTGTTAACAAAATCACTTCCACATCCAATGGAGCTTGAACCGAACTGTCATGTTATGTATATTACCACATTTCATTATGTTCTATGAATAGTCACGGTGGTTCATTTTCAATCCTATTACTTTAAATGTCTTGGAATTCATGGAAAGTTATAGAATGTAATCAAAGACCTCTAAAGTGTGCACACTTCATCATCTACATTCATAATTTCACACAAAGTCTCAGTTTCTATGAGATTAGTAGCTTGTAATTGTATAAGTAAATAGGTTCTTCCTTCCCATATGAGACCAGTAGGGGCCATATTGACGGCCGTGGTATTGCGGATCCGCAAAAAATGCGGATCCTCAGTCCCACGGCTGCCAACCGGTGTGTGTTCCACAATTTGCGGAACACACGGCTGGGCGCCCCATTCAAAATGCCTATTCTTGTCCGCTATTGCAGACAAGAATAGGACATGTTCTAGATCCCGTGCCGGCCATTGAAGTGAACGGCTCACACAGTCGTGTAAACAGACCCTTACTCTGAATGACATGTCATACGTTGGGGGGACTCTGTTACCAGGGACAGACTGCCATAGACCCTACAGGGAAATTTCCTGGTGGGCCAATTCCCTTGGGGGTTGCCTGAGCCTTCCTCATGGCTGCCGTCCGGGTACATATCGATCTGTTGCTCTAATCATTAATTAATGCTAGGAACATAAGGTACTTATGCACCTGGCCAGGAGCCAGGCATGGGATTCACACAGTTCCCTTAGGTTCTCCAGAGCCGGTTGTTAAAATTACATATCCGGCTGGCAGCTGGAGATGAACCCTTCCATTCCATAGTTTAGCTCCGTAGGCTTTTTAAAAGTTGGGTGGTGTGTATGTGTAGTTTATATATGGTCTATTTATGTATGTGTGCCATGTATATGGTGTATTTATGTGTGTTGCATATACATGGTGTATGTATATGTAAACATGTGTCGTGACGCTATGTGTCCGCCATTCAGTAGGGAACCTGTTGTCAAAAATTTGAATCCCTCCCCTGCCGGCAGCCACAGTTCTTCTGTAGTTACCTTTCTGTCCAGTGGTGCTTGAAAGCCGATGTCCAGCACTAATCAACCATTACTGCACAAGGGGCTCACACCAGGTACTGAAAACAAAGTTTCACATACTTTTGTCATTCACAGACATGTGATATTGGGTCACTTTCCTCAAAAAATAAATGATCAGGTAATGTTTTATCTAATTTGATTTGGTTATCTGTCTATTTTAATGAGCGAGAAAATCTGATGTTGTTTTAGGTCAAATTTATGCAGAAATATAGAAAATTCTGAAGGGTTTACAAATTTTGAAGTACCACTGTATATTGTGATAGAAGCTGTTAAAGAGATTGTGCAGTTTTCATATACTCTGTTAGGGAATCTTAAAATAAAAAAGGGATCTACATGTACTGGTCAGGATCCACATCTATTGGCTAGAATGTAGATCAACTACCAAAGTATATTACTGTGAAGGATCTGTCCTACATTACACAGGCAGACAAAATGCTTACTTGCTCAATCTTTTAAATTTTTAATAACTATTGGGAATGCTTTAAAATAAAGCCATAAATGATCCATTATTGATCCCCGGCTCTTGTTCTGAAGCTTTCCAGGTCCCCACCACTCTCTATTTCTTGCTCCCTCTCAATACAGAAATGTGACCACCACAACCAGGTTTCCCCGTAGTTAACAGCAGAACAGGTGTGATCTGCTTACTGTTAACATACCCTTCTAAAAAGTAATAACTGTCCAAAGTGGACAAGCCCTAGTACCAGCGCCGTACATGTACGGTGGGACGATGCGGACACATGGCGCCCGCTCGCACGTGCGGCGGGCGTCATGGCCGGTAAGTCTCTGCTGTTTCTAACAGCAGAGACTTGCGGGTACTTACCTCCATCGGCGGCGTCTTCGTAGGCCTTTAGATGCCGTGATCACACGTGATCACGGCATCTAGTTGCGTCTAAACCCGGAAGCGTACGCTTCTGGGTGGTGTACAGACACCCCTTGTGGCCAATCGGGGTGTCTGTACATGATCTGAAAGCTGTAAACCTCGCTGATGAGGTTTACAGCTTTCAAAGTGCAATTCTTATTCTGGCCACTAGATGGCAGGCCAGGATAAGAAATGAGCAAATTCGGTCATGAAGTCAAAAATAAAAGACCCTCATTGCTCATAAAGAAAAAATAAAAAACACAATCTATTTGCCCATATTTGAGCTTTAAAAATAATCACAAAAAATTAAAAAAATGTTAAAAAATATATAAAAAATAAAAAATATATAAAAGTTCAAATCACCCCCTTTTCCGTATAATTAAAAAAATAAATACCTAAATAAACAAATAAACAATAAATATAGACATCATGGGTATCACCGTGTCGCTTTTTTTTCTAAAAAAAAATTAAATAAAAAGTGATCAAAAAGTCATACACACCCCAGAATGGTATCAATAAAAACGTCAGATTGAGAGACATTTCACATAAATACCAAAAAGTTATAGGGGTCAAGACATGACAAAAAAAAAAAAAGACCAACTTTATAATTATTTTATCACTTTTTTAAAATGCTGGAAAAACTATACATATTAGGTATTGCCGGATTCGTACTGACCAGTAGAATGAAAGTGACTGGTCAGTTTTAATGAACATCGAACGTTGTAAATAAGAAACCCGTAGAACTGTAGCGGAATAGCGTTTTTTTGCAATTTCACCCAATCTGGAATTTTTTTCCCGCTTCCCACTACACCATATGCAATAATAAATGGTGGCGTTGGAAAGTACAACTTGTCCCGCAAAAAACAAGCCCTCATACAGCTATGTGAACAGAAAAATAAAACAGTTATGGCTGTTTGAAGGCAGGGAGCGCAAAACGAAAACGCATAACCGAAAAAAACCTCCGGTACTGAAAGGGTTAAGGTTTGTGCTATAAGAATAATAAAATACTGTGAAGGTGAAATTCACTGTTTAATTTGAAGACCCTGAATGACAAATGATTTTCCTTTGCAACTTTCAGGCATGAAATATCTTTGTGCCTAATAGGTTGTTGCCTGTGAGTGATGGATTAACAAATGTTATGTATGAAAGGAAATAATAGAAAGAATAAGAATTAAGTCTGCCGTAAGCCCCAAGGTAAATTGGTGACTGTGGTGCTTTAATATGGTCTGTACTGTACTTCAAGGTACACTTCTCTTTGAGGCTGAAAAAGTCTTATTAGAAATTTTTTCTTACCTTTTGTCTACCCCCTTACTACAAACCACCATTTTGTAGACTTCTTGCAACCCCTCTCCAAATATATCTACGCTTAAAGAGCATCTGACAGCAGGACCAACCCTATTAAAGCAGGTATACTGCCTTGTGGGGTTAATCCTTCTGATTAAAATGATACCTGTCTTGTGAAAATCGCTTGCAGTATTCCTGAGAAAAAAGACTATTTTTTATACATATGACGGCTTCAGTACACCGAGAGGCCAGCACTGGAAAGCTTAGCAGCTGAGGTGCACTGAGGGGCTAGGCACCGCCCTTCAGTGCACTGAAACCCTAATTGGCATAAAGAATAACATTTTTGGGGGAGGCAACAACATAACCGATTTTCACAAGACAGATATAATTTCAATCAGCAGGTTCCACCCTACCAGGCAGTATGTCTGGTTTAAAAGATTTGATCCTGTTGACAGATGCTCTTTAAGAATATTTCCTTTTAGTTTATGTTCACCTTTGAACACCAATTTACAGATTACAGATTGAATTAATCTACATAAAACATCATTTTAAAGTATTATTGGCATTTTGTACTGATCATTACAAAGAGTACCTTGAAATATCCCAGCATTGCCTGCTGGCTCAATATCTGCATATAGTTGCCTTTTGGGAAGTGTCATTTGTTTTTTTTAAATTAAAGATGTATTCCCATTTGCAACATTTATGCAATATGCATACAATATACCATTAATGTCAGATAGGTCTATCATGCCCTTCCTGTATTATCACATAAAATCCCAATAAAATACATATAAGTTTGTGAGTGTAACGTGAAAAAAATGTGGAAAATTTCAAGGGGCATGAATACTTTTTCAAGGCACTGTACATAGGATGAATCTTGCCTTAAAGGGCATATCTAATCAGAATCAACCACTTTCAAAATGCACTAGTTGGAGTCATCAGCTGATTCACCATTTTCGCCTCCCAGCACTCCTAGCAAATATCTAATTTTGCCAGGGGAAGCCGTGGCCAGCCAGAAAATCCCTCTCAGGAGCACATTTATTAATAGAAAATATAACAGGAGACAGGGGTAGATAGGTTATTTTATAACAGAATGCTCATGTTCTTGTATTACTACTGAGTCCTTGTGCTGTTGTCTGTATCATAATACACTGATACTTATGTCACCATGTATTGTTATCACTATTCTATCTGTGCGTAAACACTAAGAGAACAATTAGTCACAGATCTGAACAGTAATATTACAAAAGAGTTGGTTAAAGGTAAAGTTACAAAAAAAGATGACCTCATGGAAATGTTGTAAAAACAATGGGCATGGGGGAAGGGGGGATCAAGAGAGGTTAGAGGTGATTGCGGTAATGAAAGTACAGATGTGATGATCTATGACTTTCCTGTATGGGAAATGAAATTATATGCTGAGGTGCAACCAGCAGAGTAAAGTACTATTATGATATTAAAGTGCTGGAGAACAGAACAAATGGTCTTGTAGCTCTCTGGAGTGATTCACGGAAACTGAGAATACATTCTAAGTCATTACAGAGAAGGAATATAAATTATTATGTCACTCGGCCTCATCTGTAAATGAGGTCTTAGAGTTGGATTGAGACTTGGTTTCTTTTCCTGGCTTCTCAGCAAATTCTTGCTGAGTTAATTTGGCAACAAAAATGCCCAGCAGAAAACTCTAAGCAGCAAAAAACAGTCAGCGATATATCATTATTCAAATTGCTGAAATATAGTTCCTCCAAAGCAGTCTGGTATTTACGTGTTGCTCAAGGTGAATCATTTGTCACATTAAATATTTCAGTCTCAAAGAAAGCCCAGTATCTATGGTTTAATAAATCTTTTTTTTCCAGTCAAAATATTTCATGTGCTAGAAACGTGGTCATACGTGGATGAAAAATAAATCAGTTATAAGGTTGTTTGATTTAGAACAATGCATTTTAGTGTATATATTGTGTGAGACTAAGTAGGCAGTAATATAAATTTTCTTTACTGTTTGGCTAGTACAGGATCAAGGGGTGCCAAATCTGAAAACAAGTCAGCCATTAGTTGACAATTTTAACAACCATTTGAACCTTGCATTTAAATGAGGTACAGATTGACTCTTCTGAAAGTTGGTGCACCACCAAGACGTATCCTTGACACAGGGTCGCGCAACAGAGGTGTGCAACCTGTGCGACCGCACCTGGCTGGGCACCCGGTCACCAGGTTGATTCACCTGGTTTCAGGCTCCCCTGCAGTCAGTGGCGTACATAGAGAAGTAAGGGCCCCACATCAAGGATCAAATCAGGCCCACCACACAGGACAGAAGGGTTTCTGCCTAAACCTTTTTCATTGACACTTGGGCCATTTTTCCACTGCCTCGTTTGCTAAAAGTTGTTCCTTTAGAGCAGGAATGCTCAACCTGCGGCCCTCCAGCTGTTGTAAAACTCCCATCATGCCCGCTGTAGGCTGATAGCTGTAGGCTGTCTGGGCATGCTGGGAGTTGTTGTTTTGCAACAGCTGGAGGGCCGCAGGTTGGGCATCCCTGCTTTAGAGGATAAAGTCCTGATCAAGTTTTCACCTCCAGTAGAAGAGGAGATAATCCCAACTACGACTGGGCCCCCTCTTGCCCTGGGCCACTTAGCAGTCGCCTGGTCTGCTGCTATGGTAGTTGCACCCCTGACTGCAGTCAATTGTATCTCTGCCCACAGACCACATATATATATATGAGCAGTATGTTCAGAGTCTGGACTAGAAAGGTAGGCAAGGTAGCTGAGCAGAGAAGATACCAGGTGGAGAGGGACCTATGTGATGTTATCATTGTGTGACCAGTGCAGGAAGAGAGAGCTTAGTAGTGCAGACAAGAAGTGGTGAAGGACCTGTGTGATGTCATGATGTGAGGGAGCGGAGCTTCTGTCCTGTGCTGGGAGAGAGGTTAGTGGTTTCTCTGCCTCTATAAGTTGTCATATACTAGGATTTGTAGTCCTTTCCTTATACTCACTCCCTGTAATGCCCTCTGATAGCCCATAATAACATCCTAGAAATGCTGAGAGTTGTATTTCCCTCCTATTATATCCTTTTCCATGTCATGTCCATTGATGCCCTATAATAGTCTGGAGAGTTGTAACTGGGAGTTGTAGCTTTCTCTTATTATATCCCTCTCCATGTAATGTCAACTGATGTCCATATATTTGTGACCTGATCTGTGACAGAGGCCCCTAAGCTTTATGTGTTCTGTAGCATCAGATTAGTATGTTCTTCAGCAGCCAAGGTGTGTATTATGATGTTCTTCTGCAATGAAGGTATGCAATATGATGTTCTTTGACAACAGAGATGTGTATTATGAGGTTCTATAGCAGCAGACATGTGTATTATGAGGTTCTGCAGCAGCAGAGTTGTATATTATTATGTTCTACCACAGTTGAGGTGTGTATTATGATGTTCTGCAGTAGCTGAGGTCTTTATTATTATGTTCTGCAGCAGTTAAGGTGTGTAATATGACCTCTTATCACATACTGCTATAAACGCGCAGTACCCCAGAACAGGGTACTTGCAAATTATTCTTAATTAGATAGGGGTACCACAGGGGTCAGTATTGGGCCCTATTCTCTTCAATATATTTATTAATGATCTTGTAGAAGGCTTGCACAGTAAAATATCAATTTTTGCAGATGACACTAAACTGTGTAAAGTAATTAACACAGAAGAGGACAGTACACTGCTACAGATGGATCTGGATAGACTGGAGGCTTGGGCAGAGAAGTGGCAGATGAGGTTTAACACTGACAAATGTAAAGTTATGCATATGGGAAGGAATAATGCAAGTCACCAGTACATACTAAATGGTAAAATATTGGGTAACTCTGACATAGAAAAGGACCTAGGAATTTTAGTGAACAGAAATCTAAGCTGCAGAAACCAGTGTCAGACAGCTGCTGCCAAGGCCAATAAGATAATGGGCTGCATCAAAAGAGGCATAGATGCCCGTGATGAGAACATAGTCCTGCCACTTTACAAATCACTAGTCAGACCACACATGGAGTACTGTGTACAGTTCTGGGCTCCTGTGAACAAGGCAGACATAGCAGAGCTGGAGAGGGTTCAGAGGAGGGCAACTAAAGTAATAACTGGAATGGGTGGACTACAGTACCCAGAAAGATTATCAAAATTAGGCTTATTCACTTTAGAAAAAAGACGACTGAGGGGAGATCTAATAACTATGTATAAATATATCAGAGGTCAGTACAGAGATCTCTCCCACGATCTATTTATCCCCAGGACTGTGACGAGGGGCCATCCTCTGCGTCTGGAGGAAAGAAGGTTTGTACACAAACATAGAAGAGGATTCTTTACGGTAAGAGCAGTGAGACTATGGAACTCTCTGCCTGCGGAGGTGGTGATGGTAAGTTCACTAAAAGAGTTCAAGAGGGGCCTGGATGTATTTTTGGAGGGTAATAATATTACAGGTTATAGTTACTAGAGAGGGGTCGTTGATCCAGGGAGTAATTCTGATTGCCTGATTGGAGTCGGGAAGGAATTTTTTTCCCTTAAGTGGGGAAAACTGGCTTCTACCTCACAGGGTTTTTTTGCTTTCCTCTGGATCAACTTGTAGGAAAACAGGCCGAACTGGATGGACAGATGTCTTTTTTTGGCTTTATAAACTATGTTACTATGTTACTATGTTAGATGTTATTTAATCTGTTCATGCTTTGTATTATGCTTTGTATGGATCCCCAAAAGCTGTCTATAAGTGGCACTTTTTAGTAAATTATGCCCTGACTCAGCAGAGGGAATTAGCTTTCATGTTCTGAGGGAGGAGCTTTCTAGTGAGTATTGCATCAGCCACTTCAAGTTTGGGTCTGCTTATGAAAGGGACAGATACTAGTCCAGTTTATCTCCTGGAGAAAAATCATTCATGTTAAGAAAACAATCCTTGAGAGAAAGCTTGAGAATACATTTGTAGACTGTCTAGGAATGCAGGGCCATGTGCATTGGCAAGGTATTCACTGTTTATGGTGGATAGAGACTTTGCTGCTTGTTAGATGGATTAACAGTTAACAGCACTTTTCACACTTATATGACGGTTTGGTCGACCGTTCAATGATCTGAAACCCTGGAGATTGCATAGTTGATTGGTTTGTAGTCTCTGGAGGCTACCACACTTTTGTGCTATGTGTATGGATGGTTTGTAGTCTAGGATGCCTACCACATTTTTAAGACTTTTGCAAGTCTATGATCATCTTGGAAGGCTGAAAAGTCTCTAGAAGGAGCTTAGGTACTGCTACTCTTAATATGATCATTGTTGCCATTTGCCTACATACAGCTATTAGGAAGATCTGCAGTCAGTTGTTTGGAACTGTGCCTTGATATTGTTGGATGTACTACAACTCCCATTCCACACTTTAGTACAAAGAGACTTGTTTATTTTCTAAAATTGGCCTGGTTACTGACTCCAGCATCATATGACTGCACCTGTATTCCCTGTCTTGCACCTGCACCAAACTCACAACAACAAGGGCACCCAAACTACCATCAGACGGGAGCCCCTACATCAGGGTGTGGCCCGAAGGAAGAAAGGGTGTGGCTTACAATCACTGCCCTAATTCTACGAAGCATCAGTGTGAGGATTGCCACTGTGAATAGTTATTGCAGCCATCCTCCATGCTATGAGGTTCTGTAGCTGCTGAGATGTGTATTACGGGGTTCTGCAGCTGCTGAGGTATGTATTATCAGGTTCTGCAGTATCTGAGGTGTGTATTATCAGGTTCTGCAGGTGTCAGGGTGTGTATTGCTATGTTTTTCAGCTGCTACGGTGTGTATTATGAGGTTCTGTAGCTGCTGAGGTGTGTATTACCAGGTTCTGCAGCTGCTGAAGTGTGTATTATCAGGTTCTGCAGCAATCGAGGTATGTATTGTGATGTTCTGAAGAACATGATTTTGCCCCAGTGCAAAATCTGTAACAGTCTCCCAAGGTACTATTATAATACTGGTGGACTTGTTATATTGCACATAATATCTGTATTGAGATGTTATTGAGCTGGTGCTATATAGATGTATTGTGCTTGATTTTGGTGCTGTACTTTTGTAATAAGCTTAGTTCTGGTGCTGTATTTATGTAATGAGCTTGGTTCTGGTGCTGTATTTATGTACCGTGCTTAGTCCTGTTCATTTATTTATGTAATTAGCTTAGTTCTGCATGGTTCTGGTTCTGGTTCTGGTTCTGGTGATGTATTTATGTAATGAGCTTAGTTCTGATGCTGTATTTATGTACTTTGCTTGGTTCTGATGCTGTATTTATGTAATGCGCTTAAATCTGGATTCATGTACTGTGCTTGTTCTGGTGCTTTACTTATGTACCGTGCTTGGTTGCTTTGCTGTATTTATGTAATAAGCTTGGTATGGCACCACTACTACTATGGATGGACAGTGTCATCTCCATTCGCTGCTATGGGACTTCTAAAAATAGCTGATCCCGTCCCATAGCGCCAGTTGCAGGGGTGACCTGCATGAGTGGCTTGTACTCCATTCACTTTGGGGCACTTTTCTTCAGATAGGAGTGGCTCCCAGGGTTTGAACTTGGGCCATTGGACGCTTATGGCATATCCTATAGATATGTCACAAATGTGCCAGATGGGACAACGCCTTTAAGCATTAGCTATACATTCGTTTCTCCATAAAATTCTGTTTCATTTTTAAATGAATGCTACTAATTTAATTTAACACCCTATAACAGTTGCAGAGGTGTGTGTTTGGGGGTTGCCAAAAAGACTTCTTGGGCGCCACGTAACCTAAAGCCAGTCTTGCCTTGACATAACTGATGTGTATTAGACTTCATGCATTTGACAAAACCACAATGCAGGAGGCTGTATACAGAATCTATTTGACACTTCATGTTTTGCTGCATTGTGCTCAATTCTTCAGGGCCTGTTCTCACCATTGCATTTTGGCAATGTGGCATCCTATGAAGAATGCCACAATTTTTTTATGTCTTCATATGCCTCTGTATGACATTGAAGGCATATGGAAGTAGAGAAGCACATGCTAGATATCAATGATTCGGATTCTTGTGTGGTCTATAAGGAGTGTAAATTCCCTAACATTTACTATTATATATATATATATATATATATATATATATATATGTTAGACGGTCTAAATAATAATATGTCTGAGACATGTTAGTTATTTCTTCATATATTTTTATATTTTCACTTTTCTTACCCATTATATTATCACTGGTCTGTAAGCTTGCTAGCCAGACCTATGAAGGTAAGCATACTAACCTTCTCCCCACCACTTGGTTCCGGCTCCATGGTTACCTGTGCTTCAGTCCCCAAGGAGCACGTCACTGTTCGGTCACGAGCTGTTTACTGGACATGTCACAAGTGAGGCCTATTATTGGCTGCAGCCGCACGTGTCTCCATCCATGATGAATGTTTACATGCTAAGGACCAAATCAAGTGAAGACAGCTGGAGGCCATCAGAGCCGGAACCAAGTGGTGGAGAACGAAAGTGTGCTTCCCTTCAGAGGTGTGGTGGGGAGTAGAAGGAAATTTAATAAATACATAAATTCTGGAATACTCCTTTAATATGGATATATTATCATTCAACCTTGAACATTCATTTTGTGTCTGTTCTACATGTCTTGTCATTTCATCTGCCTATAGTGCATGAATGCATTGATCAGAATTGTCATTAGTAGAAATGAGGGGGCTGAGCCATCTGTATATACACAGATGGGATGGAAGGATTTTCAGTGGGAGTTTTTCATATAGAGATTGTAGCCAACAAGACAGCTAAGTCCTGGCTGGAGTATTGGACCTAATTTAGAAACTTTAATATATTGTATTATTTCGCATGACACTTTACTGTCATTATTATCTAAAGATTTTCCGAACATTCATGCAGAGCTACACAGGTGACTTTTACCAATTCTAGACTGACAGTGCCAGGGTAGGGTTTGAGTTACACCTCAGAAAGGCCTGCAGTTTACTGAATATCACAGCAACCACTTGATTGGATCTTGGCCATCAGTTAACAAAGTCCACAGCAAATATTTTGTTATTATTTTTCTGTGCAAATGCGCACGAACATGGGAATATGTAAAAAGCCATTCATCTTTAAAATTCCAGATAAAAAAATAATACTTTGGTTGCATGAACAGATTAACTATGATTATTCTTTCTATGTACCATGATTCAAAACCATATTCAAACTTAGAGATGAACAAAGTTATGGAAAATTCAATCCGGCACTTTGCCGAATTTCACAAAGAAATTTGCTTTGTGACAAATTACTTTGTCACAAAGCGCGTTTCTTTGTATGTAGCGGACGCAATAATGGGGAACAGTGATTGCACCTCTCTTCCCCCATCATTGAAACCCTCAGATGCCACGTTCATGGCTGATAGCGGCATCTGAGATTAAAAATCAGGGCTTTCAAGGGTTAATCAGTTAGAAAAAAAACATACCTCATCCATTTGCGCGCAAAGAGCCCACCGCAGCCATCTTGATTGAAAACACCTCTTGAAATCTTGTGCGGTGACCTGATGACATCATGTCGCCATGCGCAAGATTTCGCGTAGTATAAAATGGCCACGGCGGACTCTTCGTGCTCAAATGGATGAGTATGTTTTGTTTTTTATCATCGCCATTTCAGGGAAAGTCGATTTGTTACCATGAAATGTGAGGAAATCCGGCTTCACAACGAATCAAATTTTTCCTGAAATTCGGAAGTCCACCTCAGATTCACTCAACACTATTCAAAATATTCAAAGTATGGTTTAATAACATATTAAACGTCTATATCATCATACATGCCACTTCTACCATGGCATTCATCTGATCTTTTAAAAGGATGTTCACATCTATGACATAACTACAGAATATGCCATAAATGTCTAATAGATACAGGTCCCACCTGTGGGACTCCAACGCATCCCAAGATACGGAGGCCAGAGGTGGGTCAGGACATTTAACCTATATGATTTCCATAACTCTCATTCATTTGTATGAGAGTTATGGAAACAATGTAGCACAGGCCGTTTCTATAGTCTGGACCACCTTTGACCACTGCATCTATACTTGACAGGATCAAGGAGCTTGTTCTAGAGATAGGTGCAGGTCCAACAGATAATCTATTAGACATTAATGGCATATCCTGTGGAAACCCCTTTAAAGGGGTTGTCCAAGTTATTTTTTTTCTTTGTATGTTTCTAAATAAGCATATGTAAAGGGTTTTCAGTTCATTTACTTCATCTACAGTAGCCCTGTTCTCCTAGTTAGCTGAAAGTCACTGTCAGGTCTGGTCACCGGAGAACATATGTTTTCTATGTTTTGCTTGGTATTCTGAGTTTTTGTGTGTTCTGTTTAGTGCCTACGCCTTGCCTTTAACCATGTTCACACTGTGGGGTTGTTTTGGAGCCAACGCCCATCTTCATGTTTTGTTTGTCTACTTAGGGTTAATACTCAGGTGCTGGGCTGAGTGGCTTCTCAGAATCTGGTCCATTCAGAACCTGGGGGTGGGATATCTTCCTGCAATGTGGATCCTGTGGTACCCCTCCCTGACCCTCCCTCGCCATCTGTGGTGGAGGGTGATCTCGAGTATGAGGTAGAGAGGATTGTCGATTCCAGACTGGTCAGGAACTCTCTTCAATACCTCATTCATTGGAAGGGTTTCGGTCCTGAGGATAGATCTTGGGTCCCTGCTAGGGATGTTCATGCTCCACGATTGGTTAAATCTTTTCATCGGGACTATCCGTATAAACCATCCTTAGGGTCCGGAGGCCCCTCGTGGAGGGGGGGGTACTGTCAGGTCTGGTCACCGGAGAACATAGGTTTTCTATGTTTTGCTTGGTATCCTGAGTTTTTGTGTGTTCTATTTAGTGCCTACGCCTTGCCTTTAACCATGTTCACACTGTGGGGTTGTTTTGGAGCCAACGCCCATCTTCATGTTTTGTTTGTCTACTTAGGGTTAATACTCAGGTGCTGGGCTGAGTGGCTTCTCAGAATCTGGTCCATTCAGAACCTGGGGGTGGGATATCTTCCTGCATAAATACCTACCTTCCTCTCTGCTCTTTGCCGGTTTTTGCAAATCCTTGCTTCACCTGCTTGTGCGTTTGTATCGTTTGTATCCTGACTGCTTATATTTGACCCTTGGCTCGTACCTGACTACTCTACCGTCTTCCAATTTGTACCTACGTTATCTCTGGTTTTCTGACGCGGCTAGTTGACTACTCTTCTGTGTTTTGTTCGTCTCTGTTTGTTGTCCCTTATCCCTGCACCTTAGTCAGAGTAATTGCAGTCCTCGTGGTTGTTGCCGTGTCGCCTAGGACACGGAGGCAAGTAGGCAGGGACAGGGGTTGGGGAGAGCTCAGGGATCACATTCCCCTTCTCTGTGTACCCCAACCTTGACAGAAAAACCGGCCCGAAATAAACCTGCAATCTGTATACGGCCAGCTACGTTTATTCCACCTATGGAGCAAATGTCAGTGGTGGTATCTCAGGTCCAGGCCTTGACCAATTTGGTTCAGGATCTTGCTATACGCCTTCAGGTTCAGCAAAAAATGCAGGCCTCGGCTCCTGTGTCTGCACCCCAAGTTCCTACACCTGCACCTGAACCTAAGGTCCCCCTTCCTGATTTTTTTTACGGTGACCGTAAGAAATTTTTTCTGTTTCGGGAAGGATGTATTTTGTATTTTTCTTTACGACCTCGGTCGTTTGTAACGGAAGCGCAAAAGGTGGGTTTGGTTATGTCTCTCCTGCGTGGGGACCCCCAAACCTGGGCTTTTTCTTTACCCACTGCCTCTCCTTTGTGCTCATACCTTGACGAGTTTTTTGTTGCGCTGGGTCAGATATATGATGAGCCAGATCGCCCAGCGTTAGCGGTATCCCAGTTATTGTCTCTACGTCAGGGTGGACAGATGGCAGAAAATTACTGTGCTAGTTTTAGACAATATGTGACCGACTTCGGGTGGAATGATAGGGCTTTGAAAGACCTTTTTATGACTGGACTGTCTGACCGTGTGAAGGATTTGTTGTTAGCTCATGCTGAACCTAAAACACTTGACGAAGCTATGACCCTGGCCGTCCGGGCAGATAGACGTCTAAGATCCAGGCGACCTCCTCGGGTGTCTCCTGCTCCTCAGCCGATCCTCAATCCGGTCTCCAGCCAATCTGGACCGGAACCGATGGAACTCGGCAGTATTACGCCTAAGCAGAGAAGGGAACATCGTACGAGGAATCATTTGTGCTTCTACTGCGGGAGTCCGGATCATCTGCTGAATTCATGTCCGAAGAAAACCTCAGCAGGAAAACTTCCGCTCCTAGACAGTTATCGGGTGGACTGTCTAGGAGCTCAGGTACTCCCTAATGTTTCTAGAGTATTTTTGCCCTGCACCGTCTCTTTCCAGTCAGCCTCACGTGTTGGACAGGCTTTCTTGGATTCTGGTTCAGTCGCCAACTTTATTGATTTTGAATTTGTTTCCCAAATTGTGCCTTCTTTGATTCCCCTGTCCCCTCCTATCCAGGTGTCTAGTGTCGATATGACCCCTCTGCATGCCGGTTTGGTCAAATTCCGTACTCCTGAGATAAGATTGGTGGTGGGTGCACTACATATTGAGTATTGTTCTTTCATTGTAATGAAAAATTTGTCTGTGAACATTATTCTGGGTCTTCCTTGGCTTCAGCTGCACAATCCGGTTATTGATTGGGTGAGTCAGGAATTAGTTCACTGGGGCCCGCAGTGTAAGGCCCATATGTCTCAAGTTTCCCTTTGTTCTACCAATGTCTGTGATTCTGAGATCCCGGAGTTTATTTCAGATTTTGCAGACGTTTTTTCGAAACCTCTGTCTCAAGTCTTGCCTCCACACAGAGACTTTGATTGTAAGATTGATCTATTGCCTGATGCCAAGTTACCTAAGGGTCGGATTTATAATCTGTCTGTGCCAGAGAGTCTCTAAAACAATACATCGTGAGAGTTTGGCTATAGGACATATTCCGCCTTCCGAATCTCCTACGGGGGCTGGTTTCTTTTTTGTTGAGAAAAAAGATGGGGGTTTGAGACCATGTATTGACTACAGTGAACTTAATAAAATCACTGTTAAAAACTCTGGACCGCTTCCCCTCATCCCGGACCTCCTGAATCAGGTTCCGGGGGCCAACTGGTTCTCCAAATTAGATCTACGGGGAGCTTATAACCTGATTCGGATCCGGGAAGGGGATGAGTGGAAGACAGCTTTTAATACGCCTCTGGGACATTTTGAGTATCTGGTTATGCCTTTTGGTTTAAGCAATGCCCCAGCTGTATTCCAAGGTTTTATGAATCATATCTTTCATGACTGTATTGGGGTTTTTATGGTGGTTTATCTGGATGATATCCTGATATTTTCTTCTGATCTGGATTCACACCGTAAACATCTCCGTCTGGTGTTATCCCGTCTGCGTAATCATTCTCTGTTTGCTCAACTAGAAAAATGCATTTTTTGTGTACAAAAAGTTTCATTCTTGGGTTATGTGGTCACTCCTTCCGAGGTTCAGATGGATCCGTGTAAGGTTCAGGCAATCGCGGATTGGGTTCGGCCCACGGATTTAAAATCCCTTCAACGTTTTCTTGGTTTCGCCAATTATTACAGGAATTTTATCAAGCACTTTTCCGTAATTGCCAAGCCACTCACGGATCTTACCCGCAAGGGGGCTGATCCCAGTAACTGGTCTCCTGCTGCGTACTCCGCGTTTGAGGAACTCAAGAAAGCGTTCTCCTCTGCGCCTGTATTAATTCAACCTGATCTCTCTCAGCCATTCATTGTTGAGGTAGATGCTTCTGAGGTCAGTGTAGGGGCAATTTTATCTCAAGGGTCAGCTGCTCTCACTAACCTCAGACCATGTGCATTCTTTTCCAAGAAATTCTCGTCTTGTGAAAGGATTTATGATATTGGGAATCGCGAGCTCCTTGCCATCAAATGGGCGTTCGAAGTGTGGTGCCATTTCCTGGAAGGAACTCTTCACCCAGTGACAGTGATCACGGATCACAAAAATCTTGTGTACTTGGATAATGCAAAACGTCTCAATGCCCATCAGGCTAGATGGGCGTTGTTTTTCTCTCGTTTTAATTTTGTGGTCACTTTCCGACCTGGTACCAAGAATGTCAGGGCTGATGCTTTGTCTCGGAGTTTTGGTGTCCCTGAGGGTTCTGAGTTGGAACCTGGTAACATCTTACCGGCTGGTATTGCTTTGGCAGCCATCTCCTCTAACCTCTCAGATCAAATTCGCTCCAAACAAAATTCTGCCCCAAGAGACCTTCCGGAAGGCAAAATGTTTGTTCCCTTGTCCCTTCGATTGAGAGTGTTAGAGAAGACACACTGTTCCGTACTAGCCGGTCATCCAGGTGTTCAGGGAACACTAGATCTATTGAAAAGAAACTACTGGTGGCCACATATGAATACTGACATTCATGCATTTGTTCTAGCTTGTCAGGTCTGTGCACGAGGAAAGGTCCCCAGGAGACGTCCTGAGGGACCTCTTCTCCCGTTCCCAGTGCCAGACAGGCCTTGGTCTAACGTGTCTATGGATTTTGTTACCAATCTGCCACTTTCTCAAGGGTTCTCTGTTATATGGGTGGTGGTGGATCGTTTCTCTAAGATGGGCCATTTTGTTCCGCTAAAAAAGCTGCCTTCAGCAGAGGAATTGGCAGATCTATTTATTCAACATATTGTGCGTCTCCACGGTATTCCTGATGAGGTTGTGTCTGACAGGGGGGTACAATTTGTGGCTAAGTTTTGGCGAGCTTTCTGTTCTAAGCTTGAGGTAAAATTGTCCTTTTCCTCTGCCTTCCATCCCGAAACTAATGGGCAGACGGAGAGGATGAATCAAGAGCTCATACAGTACCTTCGTCTTTTTGTTTCTGACTGTCAACATCTGTGGGTCTCATATCTTCCGTTAGCAGAGTTTGCCATCAACAATCACACTAGTTCATCCACACTCACATCTCCTTTCTTCTGTAATTATGGATTCCATCCCAGGTTTTCCTTCTCGTCATCGTCAGTTTCGGATACCCCTCGTGCTGAGTCCATAACTAACCAACTGTGCACAGTGTGGTCGCAAGTTCAGCAGAACTTGAAAAGAGCACAAAGTTTAATGGTCCATTCATCCAGAAGTAGGCGTACTGTCTCAGAAACTTTTGTTGTGGGTGACAAGGTCCTATTGTCTACTAAGAACCTTAAGTTGAAAGTTCCGTCTCTGAAATTGGCTCCTAGGTTCATTGGTCCGTTTACCGTAACTCATGTTATTAATCCTGTATCGTTCAAGGTGGCATTGCCCGCTGATTGGCGGGTTCACAATACGTTTCACAAGAGTCTGTTGAAACGCTATGTGGATCCTGTGGTACCCCTCCCTGACCCTCCCTCGCCATCTGTGGTGGAGGGTGATCTCGAGTATGAGGTAGAGAGGATTGTCGATTCCAGACTGGTCAGGAACTCTCTTCAATACCTCATTCATTGGAAGGGTTTCGGTCCTGAGGATAGATCTTGGGTCCCTGCTAGGGATGTTCATGCTCCACGATTGGTTAAATCTTTTCATCGGGACTATCCGTCTAAACCATCCTTAGGGTCCGGAGGCCCCTCGTGGAGGGGGGGGGTACTGTCAGGTCTGGTCACCGGAGAACATAGGTTTTCTATGTTTTGCTTGGTATCCTGAGTTTTTGTGTGTTCTATTTAGTGCCTACGCCTTGCCTTTAACCATGTTCACACTGTGGGGTTGTTTTGGAGCCAACGCCCATCTTCATGTTTTGTTTGTCTACTTAGGGTTAATACTCAGGTGCTGGGCTGAGTGGCTTCTCAGAATCTGGTCCATTCAGAACCTGGGGGTGGGATATCTTCCTGCATAAATACCTACCTTCCTCTCTGTTCTTTGCCGGTTTTTGCAAATCCTTGCTTCACCTGCTTGTGCGTTTGTATCGTTTGTATCCTGACTTCTTATATTTGACCCTTGGCTCGTACCTGACTACTCTACCGTCTTCCGATTTGTACCTACGTTATCTCTGGTTTTCTGACGCGGCTAGTTGACTACTCTTCTGTGTTTTGTTCGTCTCTGTTTGTTGTCCCTTATCCCTGCACCTTAGTCAGAGTAATTGCAGTCCTCGTGGTTGTTGCCGTGTCGCCTAGGACACGGAGGCAAGTAGGCAGGGACAGGGGTTGGGGAGAGCTCAGGGATCACATTCCCCTTCTCTGTGTACCCCAACCTTGACAGTCACATGATCTATGATGTCAGCTTCTTTTCCTGCTCTGATGATGTTCCATGCACAATCCTAAAGGAGCAGGAGGAGCAAGTTTGCCTCTGGTCACTGAATGCCACTGTGAAGACTGTGATGGTTGGAGTGACAAGCCACGCCCCTAACTGCCCAATCTGCTGGCTTAGGTTACTTTCACATCTGCGCCATGGAGACGCGGTCTGATCCGGCAGAGAGTACCGGGAATTGGGCAGACACAACCCCAGTGTGCAGCGGTTTGTGTCTGGTCAATTCTTGGTATTTTTACCAGAATATGACAGGATCTCTGCCGTACCTCATTAGGGCTGGCGGGCATTCCATTTGCATCTGGCAGTACCATATCAGGAGAATTCTGGAAGGCTGTTCTCTGCCAGAACAGCCTGGTGGAATCCATGCTGAAGATGTGAAAGTAGCCTTAGCTGTCTGCCCTGTGTCTCCCCTCCCACTGGATTCTTCACGCTGCAAGCAGGGCAGCAATTTTATTCACTCCCTTTGCAGTGCAGGGGAAGGGGAAATGCAGTCTTTGTTGACACCCACAAATATTCAATATACACGCCCTACAGCTCTGCAACTGCATGTCAACAACGGGCCAGAACATAACTAGGGAAATGAATAAATATAATTTTAAATTTAAGTATAAACTTTTTTTTGGCCTAAAATTGCAATTGGCGGATGAGGTCAGGAAATCAGCAGCACTTTTACACTGCCTAAATATCTCCAGGTCTAATACAGCCCTTAGAGAGCAGATGATATGTGTATGTCAGAGTACAAAATCTCACAAAAGTAGGAGATAATGCCAGAATCATGGTTGTGTGGCTAAACATAAAACTAGCTTACTGAGGCATTTTGGCTACAGTTTATTAGTAAGTGGTGTCTAACTGTATTTAACTCATTTACAGAAAACTTTTAAAGATCAGGAAACTCCTTTAAAGAGTTTTTTTTTCCAGATAGGTCAACTACATCCGATCAGATATCGATCCAACATCCAGCACCCCACAAAATGTATGGAGCAAGAAACAGCTCCATATACTGTGTAGTGACTGTGCTGGGTTACTACAGTTCAGCTCCATTCTAGTAAATGGGAGCTGAGCACTAGTAACAGTACTCAGTATATTGAATGGCCGCCTTCCAGCTTCATGCACTGTGTTTGTTTTGGTGGCTGTGGCTCCTTCTAGCAGATAAGTGGTGGACCCCCACCAATCTGATATAGTTGATTATTAATATTGAAGTCCTGGAAAAACCCTTTAAGATGGTCTTACATGTCTTGTTTTAGATGGATAGCACACTGAAGAAACATATGGTCATGGCATGAAGCCTTAGGCTACTATCACACTTGTGTTGTTGTTTTCCGGTATTGAGCTCAATACCGGAAAAAAAGTCTCATCTCGTTTAGTCCTCGTGCATTCTGAATGGAAAGAGATTGGTTCAGGATGCATCAGGATGTTTTCCGTTTCGTCAGCATTCCGTTATGTGACCGGACACAAAACCGCTGCAATCTGTGGTTTTGTGTCCGGTCGTAATATCGCAAAAAAAGTGATCCGTAACTGAAAACAATGTAAGTCAATGGAGCCTCAAAAACAGGATCACCCATGGACTTTCAATGTATTTAGTGACGGATCCGTTTCTTTTTCCGTTTTGATTTCACACCACCGCATCCTAACGGAACGGATGCATCCTGATGTGCAGAATCAAAACAGATCAGTTTAATTCCTGTATTGCGATCCTCTGCCGGATCTCAGTACCAGAATTAACAACACGAGTGTGAAAGTAGCCTTAGTTTATCAGATTCACTAGAACCCATAGATCTGAGCGCTGCCTCTTCAAATCATAACTAGACATGCATGGAAAACTGAAGATGACACTTACAGCACACATTGGACTGTAGATGCTTTCAACTGTAATAACAGGATAGAGGTCAAAGACATTCTGCTGAGCAACATGAGAAATGAAAGCCTGCGTGGTCACATCTAAGGTGAAATTTATCTTTCTCCTCCTCACCCTCAGATCAGAGGTAGGATACATGCCCTCATTGACCTCCATATTTAAATGTATTCTTGAATTGTGACTAGTAAGGCAAGATCTATTTAATCATTTATGGCATCATGTGTCATAGAAATGTCCCTTTGTACTTTCAGTCTGGCTTGAAGCTTATTTTAAGAGCAGTCAGCAGTCCCCTTGCCCTGGATGCTATTTTTTGCTAAATTATAGATTTATAACTGTGTACCTGACTGTATCTATTTCAGGCACATGAGACACAGTCTGCTCTTTGAACATCTGATGCTTGTTATTCTCAGGTGCACAATGGTAGTCTGTGTGTCCCAGGCTCATTTACAACTGGCTGAATATTCTTTACCTCAATACTGCATTTCATCATTGTTGGCATGATTAGTTTGATTTTTCATGACATACTTGCAAGTACAATGCAAGTACAGAATATTTAACGTTTTTGACTTTTACTCAAGGGAGACATTAAGCTGCATACAAATATTGAATTAGAAAGCTATTTGAAAAATCAAACAGGAAAACATCTAAAAACATCTTTTGGACACAGAAGTTTGTAGTTTAGTTTAGTTGAGTTTATTTTTTTTTTTTTTATTGACACTGATGATGTCATAAGTCCCGTTCAGAGCAGACTAAGGTCAAGCTCAATTCTGCCATGAGGCAAAATGAGAATCTTGCCTCAGGCGGCTGCTGACCTGTCTCTAAGGGGGGCGGCAGTTGATGGTGGGGCACAGGAGCATCATTATATTTACGGGGTTAAAGGATATAAATGGGGGCACTATACTACAAGGAGGAGAGCTATATATATATATATATATATATATATATATATACAGTACAGACCAAAAGTTTGGACACACCTTCTCATTCAAAAAGTTTTCTGTATTTTCATGACTATGAAAATTGTAGATTCACACTGAAGGCATCAAAACTATGAATTAACACATGTGGAATTATATACTTAACAAAAAAGTGTGAAACAACTGAAAATATGTCTTATATTCTAGGTTCTTCAAAGTAGCCACATTTTGCTTTGATTACTGCTTTGCACACTCTTGGCATTCTCATGATGAGCTTCAAGAGGTAGTCACCTAAAAAGGTTTTCACTTCACAGGTGTGCCCTGTCAGGATTAATAAGTGGGATTTCTTGCCTTATAAATGGGGTTGGGACCATGAGTTGTGTTGGGCAGATACACAGCTGATAGTCCTACTGAATAGACTGTTAGAATTTGTATTATGGCAAGAAAAAAGCAGCTAAGTAAAGAAAAACGAGTGGCCATCATTACTTTAAGAAATGAAGGTCAGTCAGTGCGAAAAATTGGGAAAACTTTGAAAGTGTCCCCAAGTGCAGTCGCAAAAACCATCAAGCACTACAAAGAAACTGGCTCACATGAGGACCTCCCCAGGAAAGGAAGACCAAGAGTCACCTCTGCTGTGGAGGATAAGTTCATCCGAGTCACCAGCCTCAGAAATCGCAGGTTAACAGCAGCTCAGATTAGAGACCAGGTCAATGCCACACAGAGTTCTAGCAGCAGACACATCTCTATAACAACTGTTAAGAGGAGACTGTGTGCAGCAGGCCTTCATGGTAAAATAGCTGCTAGAAAACCACTGCTAAGGACAGGCAACAAGCAGAAGAGACTTGTTTGGGCTAAAGAACACAAGGAATGGACATTAGACCAGTGGAAATCTGTGCTTTGGTCTGATGAGTCCAATTTTGAGATCTTTGGTTCCAACTACCGTGTCTTTGTGAGACGCAGAAAAGGTGAACGGATGGACTCTACATTCCTGGTTCCCACCGTGAAGCATGGAGGAGGAGGTGTGATGGTGTGGGGGTGCTTTGCTGGTGACTTTGTTGGGGATTTATTCAAAATTGAAGGCATACTGAACCAGCATGGCTACCACAGCATCTTGCAGCGGCATGCTGTTCCATCCGGTTTGCGTTTAGTTGGACCATCATTTATTTACCAACAGGACAATGACCCCAAACACACCTCCAGGCTGTGTAAGGGCAATTTGACCAAGAAGGAGAGTGATGGGGTGCTACGCCAGATGACCTGGCCTCCACAGTCACCAGACCTGAACCCAATCGAGATAGTTTGGGGTGAGCTGGACCGCAGAGTGAAGGCAAAAGGGCCAACAAGTGCTAAGCATCTCTGGGAACTCCTTCAAGACTGTTGGAATGCCATTTCAGGTGACTACCTCTTGAAGCTCATCAAGAGAATGCCAAGAGTGTGCAAAGCAGTAATCAAAGCAAAAGGTGGCTACTTTGAAGAACCTAGAATATAAGACATATTTTCAGTTGTTTCACACTTTTTTGTTAAGTCTATAATTCCACATGTGTTAATTCATAGTTTTGATGCCTTCAGTGTGAATCTACAATTTTCATAGTCATGAAAATACAGAAAACTCTTTGAATGAGAAGGTGTGTCCAAACTTTTGGTCTGTACTATATATATCTTAATATTATAAAAATGAGTTTCTGTCTGTCTGTCTGTCCGTCTTTCCGTCTGTCCGTCTGTTCTCTATGCGCGACCAAACTACTGGACCGATTTTCACCAAATTCAGCACACAGGTACATCAGGTACCCGGGAAGGTTTTAGACTAGGTCTCTTCTCTCTAGGACATAACGTTCCTGAGATAATCCCAAAATATGACCTGCATTAGCCAATATTAGCCTGACAGCATTGGTTTTAAACCCCAACTGCCATTCTCTGCACAGACACACACAGGGAGGGCAGGTTTCCATAACAACACAGCCAGTTAATTAGCAGCCAGCTGAGGATCTCAGGTAACAATCCAGTCATTTCTATTCAGTGCTTTAAACTGGCAGAGCGCTGTGGATGATACTGTTAAAGGGGTATTCTGGTTACCATAAATATAACTTATGTTTTAGACTAATTTTAGACTATGACCGTTCAGTAGTAAATCTTCCACTGCTACCCATTGCGTGCCCTCATAAATTACCATGGCACCGACCTGTGATTCACACCACTCTCAAAAGAAGGACTTACAACACCTGCTCCAGGTTTCACTAAGCCGCACCCCGACTCTGTCAGGCCACGCCCCCTTCCCCCTCCGCAGCCAATTGGGATTGAAAAAATGAAGGTAAAAATAAACTTCTGTCAGCTGCAGGGGTGGGAGGGTGAGTTTCTCTCTGCAACAACACACAGAAACATTAGATGAAGTAGACTAATATTAGACTACTACTGTTCAGTAGTAATAAAAGATGTTTTCTTCCACTAAAAGAACTTAAAAGCAACCCCCTCCCCAAGGTCCCGCTAAACCACGCCCCCGGTCAGGCCACACCCTCTTCCACTCCGCAGCCAATGGGGATTGAAAAAATGAAGGTAAAAATCAACTTCTGTCAGCTACAGGAATGGGTGGGAAGGAGACTTTCTCTCTGCAATGACACACACAAACATTAAATGAAATAGATTAAATATACCCATGCAAAGCAATGTTTTCTTCCACTGCTACCCACTGTGTTTCCTCAAATTACCATGGCATTGACCTATAATTCAGGCAACCCTGAAAAGAAGGACCTAAAAGCACCTCCCCCCAAGGTCCCGGTAAACCACGCCCCCGACCCAGTCAGGTCATGCCCCCTCCCACTCCGCAGCCAATGGGGATTGAAAAAATGAAGGTAAAAATCAACTTCAGCTGCATTGACTTTCTCTCTGCAACGACACACAGAAACATTAAATGAAATAGATGAAAGCCGGGTCTTTCTGCTATCATATATATATATATATATATATATATATATATATGGCATTATACTACAGGTGAAAGAGCATCATATATACATGACCATTATACACTGGATGGCACATTATATACATACAGGGCATTATACTACAGGTGAGGAGAGCATTATATATACAGGGGATTATAGTACAGGGGAAGAGCATTATATATATGGGGCATTAAACTACAGGGAGGAGAGCATTATATGTAAGGGGCATTATGGTACAAGAGGGAAAGCATTATATTATACAGGGCATTATACTACAGGGGGGAGCATTATATATACGGGACATTATACTTCAGGGTAGAGCATTATATATATGGGGCATTATACTACAGTGGGGAGAGCATTACATATACTGATGCAGGAGGCATTATACTATAGGGACACTATAGGGGCAGACAGCATTAGATATGCTGCCACTACAAGGGGGCATTAAAATTTAGGGGGGGGGTCGGCGTGAGCATTATACATACTTCCACTACTGGGGGCACTATGGGGGGCATTATAATACAGGCCAGACCACTACAGTGGGCATTATAATAAAAGAGGAATTATAACACAGGAGGAACTACAGGGGGAGAATTATAATACAGGCCAGAGCAGTACAGGAGGCTTTATAATACAGGGGGTATTTTACGTATGGGCACTACAGGGGGCACATTATATGTGCCCACTATAGGGGGGTATTATAACTACTAGGGAAACTATGGGGGCTTTCTTACTACTGGGGGCTCTAAAGGGGTACCTTATAGAGGGACCTTTTTACTGCTGGGGGCATTTTGGGTAGCTTAATCCTCTATGGGGGCATTATAAATATTGAAGGTTCTGTGGAGGCATTATTATAATTGGGCACAATATGGAGGGCATTACTACTGATGGGGTTGCTATTGGGATTATTGTAGGAGACACTATTACTATAGGGGGACAATCTGTATAGCACAATTATTTCTACAGTATAGTGTTTGTGGGCATTGAGGAACACAGCAGGATGACAATGTTGGGGCACCAGGAGGGAGGGGGGGTTTTGGTGATGGAAAAGATGTCTGTGTGCCAAACTCTACAGAGCCAAGATGCGGCTGAAAGACATCATCACGGCGGTCCGCTTACAATGAAGTTGATAAGAAAAGAGAACAACTACATCAGAGGATATATCACTGTTTGTAAAAGATATATTCTTCTGTATGTGTGATGGCGCTGTATGTTATGTTCATCTATGGATGTCTTTAACAGTATGTCGGGGAGGGAGTGGATTGAGAATTTGGCACAGGAAAGGGAGGTGGTACCATTTTAATTTTTGCCTCAGGCAGCAGTAACGCCCTGGCTAAGGCCACTTTCACATGGGTGTATTTTAATCAGTATTGGACATGAGTATTTGCATCAAGACTCTTCTATGAAATCCATATATTATGAAATATGAATGTCACAACACAGGGTCTATAGTGGAGAGTCACTGCAGACAGTGACTTTTTCCCTGCAGTGGCTACTGCAGAGATACTGAATGGCCAGCCAGAGCTTCCCCTGTTGATAACAGCTGATCAGTGGGGATTCCTGAAGCTAGATGTCCAACAGGACACAGAAATTACAGTATTACCAAACATTAGGTTCTCCACATGGTGCCATGCAGGATTCCTACATTTTATGCTGCCATATACATGAGGCCTTATTGTGTCAAGAGATTAAAGGGGATGTCCCACCTAGAAGCCAACAACCCCAGTGGTACTGGTTCTAACCTGTGCCCCGCTGAAAAAAGACTCAAACTATAACTACTAGTAATGTGTTAGTGATGTGCCATTCACTTGTAACCATTGAGGTCAGTGATTGGTTGCAGTGGTCATGTAGTAGGAAGTAGCTGGGAATGGGACAGCGGCGTGGGCACAGCAAACACAGGTTAGGACTAGAGATGAGCGAGCATACTCGTCCGAGCTTGGTGCTCGTTCGAGTATTAGGGCACTCGTAAGTGCTCGCTGCTCGGATGAGTATCTCGCCATACTCGAGGAAATGGCAACTTCCGCATCGTGCTTTTTTGGCGCCTATAAACACAGCCAATCACAAGCCAGGAGACTCTACAGTACACCCAGCATCATGTGGGGCCCTTACATGTCGATAGCAGGGGTTGGCTGGCCTGATCAGGTGACCCTGGAATATACTAGTGACTGGCCGCGGTGCTCGGCTCAGATGCCGTCTGGATGTCGTTAGGGATAGAGCTGCTGCCTTTCAGGGACAGTGTTAGGGCCTGAATTTAGTTCTCTGTTAGGCAGGAATCACCCACAAAGAACCCAACAGCCCTTCTAAGGGCTAGAAGACATTTTTTTTTGGTCTCCTGGCTTGGCTGGCTGGCACTAGTAGTGCAGCTATCGCCATATATAACCCCTTTTTTTTTATGTTATATCTCAGTGATACAAATCCATTGCACACAGCAGTGTGGAACCATTCTGTGTGTCACAGTTCAGCACAACTCACTCCTAATCCAAAATCTCTGTGCGACATTTGTCTGGGTCGCAGTCTAAATAGCCACCGTCAGTAGGGTGTCAGTCAGCTCTACGATAGTTTCTGCACGTCACGTTCCAAAAAAAACAAAACTAAAAAAAAATTAAAAAAAAAAATTATTTTTTTTTGTTGTTTTAGCTCAGTGATACAAATCCATTTTACTCAGCTGCGTGTAACCTTTCTGTGTGTCACAGTTCAGCACACTCGCTCCAATCCGTATATACTGTCCAGGTGACACTTTCTGTACGTCACAGAATACAACCAAGTCATTTGCTACCAATAACGTATACAGCTTGATCCAAAAATCTCTGTGCGACATTTGTCTGGGTCGCAGTCTAAATAGCCAC